>WOVY01011042.1:0-23024 GCA_013436015.1 Rhipicephalus annulatus | reverse complement strand
TTAACGCAACTGTGCTGGATTCATTGAAGTTGGATATACTGGTTCTATCATCTGCACTGTTCACACAATTAAAATCTCCATTAGGATAACTGTGCGATCGCATTCACAATAGCCCCGAATTTCTTCGAATGCTGCACACCGGTCATCGACTCAAGAGGGCATATAAACAAATTACTCGCCAATCAAGAAAAAAAGGCCAAATCACAAACAACAACCTTGCGGCTGAATCAGACGTGACATTTTGAAACAGCACCTAAACTATCCCGCACAAAGATCACACACCCTGCCGACCTACCAACTGCATGACTGACGCTGGCGCTGTAGCGTCCGGGTGAAACGTTGCAGTAGGCTCTCGGTGGCGTCCGCCGCTTGCCACTTTGGTTTCATGAACTGCAATAATGTCCAGGTCTTGGTCTATGGCTAGCTGTAGGCTGAGTCTGTTTCTTTCTGGAAGCCAGTCCTCGTACGTTGAGCGTCGCTGCTTTCATGAACCCGCTCAGTGACGTGATTGGTGAGCGGGTCCAAGTAGAGCCCTGCACGTTCACTTATTGGGCTCTCGTCGTCCAGGGTGGACTCATGTTGTGCACCTTAGTTTGCGCGGCCATCGTCGCGTTTGAGCGTCACCCCGGAAGCTTTTCAGGCCTGCGCGTCACGTGACGTGACGGTCGACGACGTTCACATCGCGCCGGCCGGCCGGCCGCCCTTCGCTGGGTGGCTGCGCCAGCCGCGAGCGCCCTTCACGCCTACCGACTCGGGCGAGGTTCCTTGACACCATGTCCGCACGATTTATCAAGGTATCCATTGATTGTATGGTTTAACGCGCCGACGCATGCAGCAGGCGATGAAGCGCGCCGTAGGGGAGAGCTCAGGATCAAGTTTTACTACCTGGGAATCTTATTGTGTGCCGAAATCTCGTACACACGGGCGTTTTTGCTTTTCGCCTCCATCAGAAATGCGGCCGCCGCAGCCGGGTATCGAAACTGCGCCCTAGTGCTCAGCAGCGCTACGCCTTAGCCACTGAGCCACCGTTGCGGGGGAACTTATCAAGGTATCAAGAAATAATGAATATCGTGAATGGAATAATGCGTATTTATTTATCACAGCCAGACGCCGTCTGTACAAATATCACAGTGCACATTGTTCTCGGTCCAGGCAGACGACAGGCAACACAAGATGTTGCCCTTAATGCTGAAAATATGCCAAAAAGTACAAAACACAATATCTGCCACATAAAACTCAGAAAACAAACAGATTGTAACAGCAAAAACATCCCCGAGCTTTGGAACAGAAAAAAGCACACTTTCATTTAAATTGTAGGTTAGAGGAAAAACATACCATTCGTTTATCATAGTAGCAGTAGCAACACAAGGTATCAGGTTCAAACACTTGCCAAAAATACAATACAAAAGAACACTGGTGACTAAATTGTGGTCCACAGCATGATAAATGACAGAAAGAAAGTAATTGTACTGCCACAGGTAGGTGCATGTCCTAGGGAAAAAATCAAACAAAAATCTAAGAAAAAAAACAAATCACAGTGCACAACATGTCTGTACACAGAGTGCACAAGGAAAGTGTACACAGCTTAGGTACCAAAACGGACTGTAAACAACTGCTACAGTGGGCACCGAGCAGTTCGAGTTAAAAAAAAGAAAAAAGTACAGCACCTTTAAAAGCTAACAACTTGTAAAGAGATACAAAACTGGAAACAAGGCTCAAACAAGGGAATGTATTGCTTGAGCCAGGTGGCAATAAGTGCAGCGCTCCTCAGACAGCATCGACAGGTTGTTCAAAATTTCCAACAAGGAACTTACTTTTTGAACTGAGTCTGGTACAACAGCGCTACCAAGGTTCTTGATTGGTGAACCTTGATAGCAGGCAAAGACTTCAAGGTTTGCAAACACGGTCAATGACGCATTCAAACAAGGTTCACGATAGTCGATAATGTTCAAAAACATGGAGCACTCTCTTATGAATCACAGTCCACTTTGGAGACACTGACACCCCTTGCAGGCGAGCCCTTAGTTCTTCGAGGGACGAAAACCGGTCTCGTTTTTGCTCCGCTTCATATGACGCCAGCGACTCTTCTACAGCACGGGGAGCGAGTTGGGAGGCTTCTTGTCGGCTCCTCTTGGCGTCAGGGGTTTCTCTCGTGCTCTGGTCTCGTACTGATAGGTAGGACGGACAGCCGGAAAATACCGTTGGGACAGATCCAGGACGCAACCGTGGTACTGGGAGTGCAACTTCAATAACTCTCCTGTCCTTGGATCCGTCTACGATGTCGTCTTCTCAATGCATGAAGCGTCGAAATGATTCGCGCACACCTGCAAAAACGTTTCAAGAACGTCTGAGACGCCACTTCTCAAAAGAAAAAAATGCGCTCCCGTTTGCATGACCGCGTTTACAGTCCGTGTAGCTAAAACAAAGTCTACCTACGTTTCGCAAGCATCTAAATAAAAGCGCTGCGCTAAGCGGTACAAGCAACATGAAAGGAAAACACGGGAGCGTGATGTCACCGCACTCCACGAAGCGCTTCCACCGAGAGCTTGCAAGAATGGACGACACCACGGCACTGTTAGTGAACAAAGCGCAGCTGACCATCCTTGCTGCGAACGCTGCTGGCGTCAGCGCTTCGCGAGGCCCGGCGGCCACACGCTCAAGTATTCCCATCATAGGTGATTTCTACCCGAACAAGCAACGACAAGCTAAGAACAGGAGCATCTCAAATTCTTACCTTAGTGCACGAAGTCGGCACGAAGTCCTTCCTAGGAATGGCGCGTAGCCATTGTTTGAGAGCGTCGGCGTCTTTAGGGAAGGAAAACACTTGTATCTTCTTTCCTGTTTTGTAGTTGCCGGTGCATCCGGGTACACAACACTTATTCGGCATTGTCGCATCACTCCAGCATCACGCACGGAAACGAAATTGCCGCAAAACAACAACGGAAAGCAACAAACGTGAAACACCGTCAACCCACGGCCGCCGAACCGTCACCACCGCCGCCCGCGCTGCGCTCGCAGCCGCTGCGGCTTCCCCGAGAGTCGGCCGGCCGGAAATGACGTCAATTGCTGGGCGCAGCGCAGGCTGAAAAGATTTTCCGGGGGTGACGGTTTTGAGCGACGACGACCGTTGTAGGGCAGCGTTTCGTTTCTTGCCTCCACTGACCACCTTCCACTGCATTCCGACTTCACTTGTGTTTCTTCTACTTGAGCGCCATCGTACGATTTGCGACGGCGTTTTGCACACGCCAATTCTATTCCATCCTTGGGCTATCCTGTCACCAAGCAAACCTTCATTTCGTGTGTTTCGTTCGCTAAAGAGCACCGTGAAAGCCGAGTTTAGAGGAGTCGAAGTGGCGTTGGCCTGGGACGCCGTCATTCAGGGCGCGTTGCTTGCAGCTGCGACGTGGCATGCATCGCAGGCGCAGGACGCGTCTGTTCGCTCGTCGTGTGGGTACAGCCAGTGGCCGCTGGATTTCTCATTATCCACTACGCGTTCGTGTCAAGGGCTGAAGAAAGTTGCTTGCTTTTGTTCAGCCCCGGCGCGTCGTCTGATGTCGTCTGCTTCTGTGGTGTTGCAGGCAAAGATGCTTGTTCAGATTCCTCTTCATCCATGAGAAGTTCAACTCTGTTGAGTCTCAGGTCGTCCGCCCTGCAAGCTCGGGCGTAGGAACGGTTGCACTCATCTTGCTCATGACCGAAATAGTGGCACTCGCTGCACCTTGGGACTTCGCAATCGTGTCGCATGTGCCCCGTGCCTTCGGCACCGCAAGCACAAAGGCGGTCTTCCTGGCACTAAGACGAGTGTCATACTGCTACAGAAATGCCCTCTCGTAGTTAGACAACTCGTGCACGAGTTATAGATTCAACTCCTTCAAAATCCCCGGCTATCCATCGGTCATCTCCTGACGTCGAGGTATTCATAGAAGGCACGTCGAATAACGCCTTTTGTGACATCGAACGCTAGCCAGTGCATTTTCATTTAACCTCTTGCCGTGCGGGTCAATGACGAGACATACCCGCGTCTTTAACTTTGAGAACGCCTGCGTCTGTCGGCGCTTTTTTCGCTTGCTCGCGTCTTCATGTTCCATAACCACCCGTGCGACATCTGATATGCCCCGACGCCACTTACTTGCTGTATGACGCCTAAGTCTTTGAGAGGTTTCCTGAAGTCGTCGATGCGATACGGCCGGCCGTGACGTCGCAGCGCAGAGCCACCGCTCGACGCATCGCTTCACCTGATGGTAACGAAGGCAGAGATAATCCTGTAGTCCTTTGGAACAAGGGAGACGCTATACCGCGGCAGGCGTCAGCCTCTGTCGCTACTTGGGACGAGCTTTCCATCCTGCGTCTGCACCGACCGGCGTCCAGAAGCAGAGTCACCCCAGCTATGTCGGTGCTTTTGACTGGTTGTCAAACTTGCCCTAGGCAGGCTTGATGTCGGGAAAGCAATCGCGTTAATAAGGCGTATATAAAGAGTTTTTAAACAGCGAAACAACAAGTCGTAGCATGCGAATAGCGTAACAAATGGGTCGTGCAATGATCCCACCCATATACCCACTTCAGTACCCAATTCAGCCATGATTCCTCATCATCGTCAGCCACTTCATGAATAATTGGCACAAATTCCTTGCAAGTGTTTAGCGGATACTTCAATTCTCAGAAGAATGACGAAGGATAGCATACCGAATGCCAGCCTACCGCCCAGAAATTATTATTATTAATGCCGTAGTAGGAGTACCAAGCAAGTGTGCTTGCAGAAGTTACCCAATGAGTGTTTAGAAAAGGCTTTGAAAGGCCGCTCTTCTAGCTTTCACTGTGACAGTGCTGCGCCTTCCACGCAGGCATGGCATTATTTTTCTCGAAACGTTCTGTTTTCATTTTAGCTTTCTCTTGTAATAATGCGCCATTGTGTGAGTATCTGAGCATTTATTATTCACTCTACAGTCAGTATAATTCGTACTAAAAATATTTGAGGCAACTGAGATGTCTAAAAGTTTGACGAGGAAAAAACAACAAAAAAAAATCATTTTGGTCCGACATTGAGACGCAATCACTCCAGACAGACAGACGAAACGGCTTGCTCGTGTAAAAAAAATTAGGGGCGAAGCTCCTAAAGCCGTGTTTCTGTCCGTCCCATGTGCCTCGTTTTGGACAATCAGCAGGTGCGGACGGACGGACGGATGGACAGACAGACGAAACGGCTTCCACGTGTTAAAAAAATTATGGACGAAGCTCCTGAAGCCGTGGATCTATCCATCCTAGTGTCTCGTCGCCTATAGTTCTACGACTTAGCAGGTGCAGATGGACGGACAGACAGATAGATGGTCGGAAGATTCGCCCCACTCATCATCATTCACTCCGTGGATATGCTGGTTGTTTTTTTTTGTCCCTCTTCAAAATATTCCAGAAATAGGTTCTTTTTAATGCGACAAGTCAGCAAGATTTTTTTTTTCGAACACATTTTAGATTGTCGCAGAAATGGCTGGGACATTTGGCATGCAACGACTCCAAGGGGACAGGTGGTGCTGGCTTACCAAATCAAACCGTGCAATAAATAAAAGTAAATCTGCCACGACTGAATAAAATTAAGAATAAGCTTATCGAAGATACTTGCGGCATTGTACTACGCGGCTACATTCAACCGCTAATGTGAGCTGTTAATTAGGCAGCTACTTAGAGCATCTAATTCATTTACACCGCCCCGGAACGTAAGTGGTAGGGAAAGGTGTTAGGCACCCCTGTTGATAAAGTTTGAGGGTCTAGCGCCCCTCCCCCTTTGCTTGACGCCCCAGTTTATTGAGTGACAATTAATTACTCATGAAAAAATTAATGCAACAACTTAAGCTGAAGTTCATCTGAATAGTCTTTTAAAAAATAAAAACGGCCTTTGCTGTGAGGCTCAGACGTTGCGCGACTCACCTTCGATGCGTCGTGGTCACAACCCGACGCACACGTCGGTTGCGTATTCGTCAGATGACAAGCCCCAACAGTCTTGTCCACACCAGTCAGCCACGTAATATTCCAAGAGATTGCGAGGATCAGTGGAGTTCCAGAAGTGTCAGTCAGCTTTCCAGGACGACCACGGGGATCCCACACAGACCGTCGGCAATGTCAACGTTCACGGCAACGACGACTTCGCAGCTCCAAGATAAAACCAGCCCCTGGTATAGAAAACCTCAGAGCTCCAGGACTGGGACCGTTGCAAACGCGCAGACGACCACAGTCAAGAAGCAGACGATGGATGGATGGGCTGGATGATGGATGGATGGATGGATGGATGGATGGTGGATGGATGGAGGGATGGATGGATGGATGGATGGATGGGGATGGATGGATGGATGGATGGATGGATGGGATGGATGGATGGATGGATGATGGATGGATGGATGGGGATGGATGGATGGATGGATGGATGGATGGATGATGGATGGATGGATGGATGGATGGATGGAGGATGGATGGATGGATGGATGATGGATGGATGGATGATGGATGGATGGATGGATGGATGGATGGATGGATGGTGGCCTTGGATGGATGGATGGATGGCTGGATTTCTGGATGGATGGATGGATGGCTTGGCTGACTGGAGGGCTGGTATGGATTGGATGGATGGATGGATGGATGGATGGATGATGGATGGATGGATGGAGGGATGGATGGATGGAGGATGGATGGATGGATGGATGGATGGATGGACGGACGGACGGACGGACGACGGACGGACGGACGACGGACGGATGGATGGATGGATGGATGGACGGACGGACGGACGGACGGACAGATGGAACTAGAAGGAGGTAATCTGATTGGCGGCTAAAGTCAAGGCACGAGTGAAAAATTAACCCTTCGCTCCAAAGTACGAATCCTCAACCTCACTATTTCAGAAAAAAAAATATAATCTAGTTTTTGGTTCATTAAGTATTACGGCTTGGTGGCGCCAGCCACCGCCCGATCTAAGGGTACAGCCATATCCATCCATCCATCCATCCATTCAAATAATATCACTAGATGGCGTTAGAGGTTTTCGTGTAGTTTCGTATAGAACTATGACATAGCGCTGACTGAGAAGCACTGCTGAAGTCCGTAGAAAAGAGCTTACAGGAGAAGGAAATACCATGCACTTGGCGGAAAAGTAGAAGGAACTTAGTCTATAAAGGCAAGGGAGAAAAGGTTAACGTTCGCTCGTATAGAACACTAACCACTGCATCTGTGCTAGACAGGTGGGCGATGCAGGCAGTAAAATTTAAAATATAAACGTGGGCAGACCAAAATGATATTTTGGGAAAACTTCAGAATTGATTCCGAATCGACGGGCGGTTAGACGATAACCTGTTTACTCTTAGTTGGTGTATATAAATATCTAAAACATAAAACATGCCCTTGTACGAAGCTTATTTGGACACATCTGGGGCGTATGACAACGTTAATGAGGAAATTTTGCGGATATATCGAAGGAAGAGGGCATAGGTGACGACTGTATACAGCTTTTGAGAGAGGTATAACGAGAAAAGACGGTGTGCATATAATGGGAAGGAATAAGTAGCAATGACAGCATTTAAATTAACAAGGGGCTGAAACAGGGATGTCCTGTCCCCGCTGTTAACCATGCTGTTCATGGTGAGGATGGAAAAAAAGCGCTAGAAGGTGCTAGGTAGCAACATTAGGTTTCATCTGTCACACAAACAGGCTGGCGTGATGGTTGAGCAGAAGCTTGCAGGTCTATTTTATGCAGACGATATTATCCCATTTGCGGACAGTCAAGATGATATACAGCAGCTGACAGATTTATGCAGAAGGGAAGGCGAGGCTCTAGGACTAGGCCGTAGTGCAACAAAATGTGGATTGATGGTATTCAATGATCACGAAGACCAGGCGGTGTTATCAATACAAGGCCTATAGAAACGCCGAGGGTAAGCGAGTACAAGTACCTCCGAGGGAGTATGGGTAAATGAGGGATACCGATATATGGAGGTACACGAAAAAAACATCGGCAGCAAAGGGAAAGAGGATATGCTGCAATAATGAAGCACAGAGCGTTATGGGGATACAATAGGTACGAAGTGCTTCGAGGTATGTGGAAAGGAGTAATGGTTCCAGGGCTTACATTTGGGAACTCAGTGGTGTGCATGAAGTCATAGGTGCAATCAGGAATGGATGTAAATCAAATTACGGTGGGACGCCTCGCCGTGGGCGCTCACGGGAAGACGACGTTTGAGGCTGTAAAAGGGGATATGGAATGGACAGGCTTTGAAGTAAAGGAAGCCTAGTGCAAAATGAGATTTGAAAAGAGGCTTAGGAAGATGAAGGAGAGCAAATAGGGAGGGAATGCGTTCGGGTATTTGTATAGGAAGAGCGTGGACACAACGAGGGGAAAAATAGCTATAGGAGGCTCACCAGTAAATATACGGCTGGCAATGTGGGCGATATGGCAACCAGTAGCATTAAGAGAAAAGTCAGAGAGATGGAGAGGATTTATTGGATGACAGCGATGAAAAAGAAGTGGGCTCTCAGTAACTACCGAAAGGACAAGAACGAAATGAGGTGGTTTTATGATAACTCAAGGGCAAGCGCCTTACTGTTCGAAGCGAGATCGGGCTGCCTTAGAACGCGTAGCCATAAAGCGAGATTCAATGAAGAACAATGCGCAAGCTGTGGGGGAGCTAAATAAACGATGGAACAGGTTCTGATTTAATGCGGTGATATCCACTTAGATATATACGTGTGGGTACAAGCCTACATGAGGCTTTGGGTTTTAGGAACGAACATGGAAAGCTGAACACATCTGCGATATAAGGAAGTAAGAGACTATTAGAGTATTGGTGGCAGAAAAGTAAAGATAAAGGACAGAAATAGTGGGAAAATGAGGTCATTCTGCCCGAAGAGGCAGAGAGGTGGAACATAAATTTATATTTTTCTTTGTTATAATAAGATCGATTTAATCGAAGTAGATAAGGCATTATAGGCCAACATAAAAAGTTCTCTTTTTTTTATTTCAAGCCTGGTGGCACACGTACGTGTCACCACCCCATTATAAATGGGACGCTTATAACTAGCATCCATTCATCCTAGTTGACGATTTCGTATAGGAGGGTTGCACGTGACGTCATCCGCTTGAGGCGCTAGCGGCGTTTGCCTCTACCGCCATGTCAGTGGTCTAAGCGCGCCCTTTTTGAAGCGGCGAGCGGCAGTGGGAGGTTGTGTGCCTGCCGCTACGTACGGTACCAACGTGTTGAAATTAGACTGAGTGCTTACGCGCGTGACTTCCGCAGTCCGGCGAAACTTCGCCACGAACATAAGGTTCACATTTGCGGCGGATATCGACCCGTTCGACTTCAGCAGCGATGAAGCTGCGTGGGATGTGAAGTGTTATTCCCGCATCAAGCTCACGGACATTAAGGACCACCTTGTTGGTGGCACAAGCTTTGCAACAAAGGACGAGCTTAAAGCCTGTAAATTGATGGACGCCCACAACTATGTCACTACCGGATGAGTCCAACGGCATCGAGTTAGAGACCTCGGAGACGGCCGCCACGTCGTCGTCGGAAACAAGACTGGTTCCTCTTGCTCAGTGTTCGGACAATTTTTTTTTCACCGTGGTGGTGTCGCTTCCCGAATTCTTTGTGTGGAAGGGCTTCACCATATGCAAGAGCATGTGAGGTGATACAATTGGCATAGTTCGTTCGTGGTTGAGCCCAAGCCGCTTGCGATCAAAAATGCTCTTTGCTGCAGGGTCCAATCACGCGCGTTGGGTAGTTGCGCACCCAGAAATCGCATACAGTCTCGATTGTAACTGATCGACGTTAATGTGCTCAGCTCTTTAAAGCATGGGTAAACAGAGCGCACTGCGTCGCTGACTGTTTACTAACACACCGAAATCAGTAACACGTCGCACCTACCTGAATGATACCGCTGATAAGCAGCGATCGTGGTCGTAGTGCGCACGCTCGTCTCCTGCTGCGTAAACAAAGCTTCAAGCCCAAACCCCATAAGCGCGAAAATGCACGCGACAGCGACGAGCGACGCGACGTAGATAGGCGACGCGCGATCAGTCGCTAGCGCAGGCAAACCTCATTCACGCGACGGCTTCGGCGAGCGAATTCCACTGTTGCTGGCATGAGGCCGTCAACTCGCACCAAAAAAACCGCGTAGCGAGCGGTTTCCAATTTAAAAATAAGATATATTGTTGTGTAATGGAACGGAAAGTGTTTATTAATGCCTTGCAGCATTTTTATATGCGCATGCGTAATAAACATTGCGTTATTTCTTGTTGCGCATACGTGACTCGGGCAGGGTCACGTGCACCTATGTAGTCTTCGTCTTTTCCGGTTTTTCGCTATTGGCTGCTTGAGCCCAGCACTTCCGGGCGATGAGCGACGGTTTCCAAATCTGGAGAACCGAGCGATCGCGCGAAAACGAGCACGCGACACATCGCGCGAACGCCCTGTTTCGTCGCTCATAGCGTCGCTCGTCGCTGTCGCGTGCATTTTCGCGCTTATGGAGTTTGGGCTTCATAGTTCACGTCGCGAAAACCCAAGTTTTTCACTACAAAATCGAGCCTCTATGATGTTGCATAGGTTCTGAACACTTACCGGAAATGAAATGAAATGTTTAACGCACACGCGGCATAGTGTGTGGCTGAACCTTCAAACCTTTTCGATTGGTTTACAATCATTTTAGGCATGAAAAAAAAAAAAAAGCCGACATCAGACGCATTGTCATGACCAGCCTTCTTACTCGAGTGATTGTAGGAACCAAATAAGGCGCTGTTCACCATTATGAGCACAGGAATCTTGCACAGGCGCGCAGCCGTGAGTGTACCACGTACTAGTGTACGTTCTGCGACTGCTTGCCCGCGGCGGCAGGGAGGGAGACAACAAAGATGGATGCGCTGCCTCTTCGACGCTGGCGCCATCTCGTGGGCCACGCCCCTGTGCAACCCTCCTATAGTTAACACCACTTGACGGATGGACGGACAGACAGCCAAACGAACAGCCGCACGGACGGAAGCACAGGATATGGTGCGATGGCAACATATCCACGGAGTGAATGATGATGAATGAGGCGAAGCGTCCGTCCGTCCGTCTGTCCGATATGCCGGTAATGGAATTCTCGATCGAAATATAAACCTAGCGGGATGTGTCAGGGGTTAATCCTACGCAAGACATTGCAGACAGGGCAATGACAATTCTTGTTTTCTCTAAATATTCTTACGAAGAAGCATCAAACTTAGACGACGTCTGAAAGGTGTTACAAGCGCTCTCAATTAAAGTGATTAAAAAAACTGCTTTACATTTACTGCGAAATATGAAGTGCTTTTGCTCACTCTACCGCGGGCCATGCTGGCAAAAGTGAACTCGGTCATCTACTGTAACTGCCATGCGTTATGTAGCTAGTGATCTGAATTTTTTTATTTATTTAGGATGCGACTTCACAGAAGAGGGCCCTGAAAGCGCTACTACACTTTTTGCGATCGACCGGCCTTACTGAACGGTTGTAGCTAGGACGCCCTTCCTGGGTGTGTTTTCGTTTTTTTTTTATGAGTGCGCGTGCGTTTTTTTTTTTTCTCACTCTATCTGCCCCCTCTTTCTTGCCCCTACCTCCCCGCCCCCAGCGCTGGGTAGCAAACCAGATGCCAATATCTGGTTAACCTCCCGGCCTTTCCTTTCTTACTCTCTCTCTCTCTCTTATTTATTTATTTAGATGTGATAAACACTGTTTTAGTGTATATTTTTGTACTTTTAAGAGTGACGGTGTAGTGATAACATTAGCTAAACTAAAATCACGCTTGACTGCTTTTCTGGCTCCAAAATAAAATAACGACCGCTGGTTGGCTACTGTTTTGGCTTTTTCTGGCAACCCTGCCTCGTTAAAGAGAGAGCACGTGTAGAGTGTACTAGAACAAGGGGAGTGCCCGGACCGGCCGCAGCACCAATGCATTAAAAGTGAAGCCCAAACGGGGTCAAATCCGCTAGTGGCGCTGCGATCGGTAGTCTGTGACCTGTCGTCGTTTTAAGAGCCGTGCGCAGCTCCGCCGAAGTGGTCGAGGGGTAGAATGCTCGCATACCACTAAAAAGACCCAGGTTCGAATCACCGCTGTGACCATAGATTTTTTTTTTAATTTCACGTGTACAACTGTATTGTTTGGCTTTTTTTTTAAATATGCCTTCAGTTTCTACATATTGCTACAAAACATTACGCGAGATATGAAGTAAAGGAGAAAAAAACTTGACAGCAAGCGCATTTATTTGCAGCGCCACCGCACGGGATTCAACGAAAACTTAAAAGCATAGCTTGCGAGATTTTAGCGAATAAAAGAGAGACGGTGTGCTTTCACTCGCCTGCGGTCGCCGCCCACTGGCTCGCTTAAAAAAAGAAAAAGAAAAACTGAAAGTAAACGATTTTCAGTCGGCGGGAAGTCGCGAAGGTTTGAATACTGGTAAAGCAGCGATGTTCTGTCTGCTCGAGTAAAGCGATCACGAGGTGTGCGGAAAGAGGTGAACGTGTTGATATTTTGGATACATATGTAGTATTCCTGTACAACTGATATTGCGAACATATATCTTATAATTATGGCCGCCCTCAGCGAAAATAAATGATGCAAACCAATGCTTGTGTTTTGCGGGCGCATCTATATGTGATCGGCGCGCTTTTTGTTGTATTTAGCTTTTGCGTCATTGGCGCCTGCATCGTTTTCAACTCTCTCAGCGGCAGCTAAACGGCAAAACTAAAGCGCGCCGGTTGCCTGTGCTTTTGATGAAGTAGTATTGAAATACAAATGTACTTTTCTTGTACAACTATTTTTTGTCAACGTATACATTTTGTCTTTTGAAAGCATATTTAGTGGTGCACACTTTGTGCATACGGCCGATGGTCACTAGCGTTTATTGTAGGGATGGGGTGGCACGGAACAGTGCTTAAGACGCGTGACACAAGGTAAGAATGACAGATACGTCATGACCATTCCAGTAGTGTACCAACCAGGCCTGCCCATTACAGTTGTAAAGGAATCGGTTTTGATGTCAATGGCACAGTGGTGATTGATGTGCACGAGGCTGCTGACCCGCAGATAAGGATCGCATCCCGATCTCGACAGTTGCATTTCGATGGCGTGGAAATGATAGAGGCCTGCGTTCTTAGATGTAGGCGCTAAGAACCACAGGTGGTCGTAATTGGGAGAGTGCTACACTGAATACGGCGAGCCTCACGCGGTATATAGTTTTATCACGCAAAACCATTGTCGTCGTCGTCGTTGTTGTTTTGTTTTGTTGAAAGTGCGTTGGTTCTATTCAGACGTGATGCCAAAAATGTAGACATGAAATGATCCGCGGTTGCATGGTAGCTACGGGAGTTTTCGCAGTCAGGCTTAAATGTGAGGTCTCCTAATCCTAAGTATAGCGTGCTATGCCGAAGGCAAGCAAGTGGTCGTGGTTTGTTTTGTCTTGTTAGTGACGTACATAAAAAACACGCTAGCACATAGTACAAAATCATTCGTTGAACGCGTATCCGCATAAGTTGTGTTCAACTGGCGAAGAAGTCATAGGTGTACAGCAAACAATGAATGAAATTTCTCTGTATTTGCGTTGAGATTTCGAAAGGAGACGACTTGCATACGCAATTGCACGGTCGTTGCCCCGCTGAGTTTGCGCCAAAACTGCACCAATGCCGTGACTACACGTGTCTGTGCGCGCTTCTGTAGGAGCATCGGGGTCGAAATGCGCAAGAATAGGGTTGTCGTGAGAGTGGTAATTAGTTGAGAGAAGGCGTCAGTTTGAAGAGGGCCCCAATGAAATGGGGCATCTTGTTTGAGAAGGTCGGTAAGTGGCCGTGCGAGTGCCGCAAAGTTTTCACGAACCGCCGAAAGTAGGAGCAGAGGCCCACGAAACTGAGAACATCATGGACAGAGCGGAATATTATAGAATGGTAGAAAGGCGTTCAAGGTGTGTGGCGAAGGTGGGTGAGAAGTTATCACGTCATCCAAGTAGCACAAGCACGTCGCCCATTTAAATCCTTGAAGTAGCGTATCTGTCATTCTCTCGAAGGTTGCCGGGGCATTGCAGAGGCCAAACGGCATGACCTTGAATTGGTAAATGCCGTCAGGGGGTAACGAATGCAGTTGTCTCACGATCCATTTCGTCTACAGCAATTTGCCAGTAGCCAGATCGGAGGTCGGGAGATGAAAAGAAGGTGGCGCCATGCAGACAGTCAAGTGCGTCGTCAATACGGAGAAGAGGGTACACGTTTTTTTTTTCGTAATTTTTTTGAGGTGCCGATAACTAGCGCAGAAACGCCAGGAGCCGCTTTTCTTCTTTACCAAGACCACTGGGAAGGCCCAAGGGCTCGACGATGGCTCGATGGTGTCTTTCGTTGGCATTTTGGCCACTTCCTTTTGAATCACTGCTCGTTCTGATGCGGACACGCGGCAAGGCCGACAGTGGATAAGCGCAGAGTCACCATTGTTAATTAGGTGCTTGACAATATTAGTCTGGCCCAAGGGATGACCACGGATACCAAAAATGTCACCGTGATCGAGTCCGAAACCTGACAGAGAGCATCGGCCTGATCAGGCGAAAGGTCTGATCCAATCATACTTCGAAAATGGCTTCGTCAGAACTGGGTAACCGTGAGACGTCTACCGATTCGGTAGACGCCTATACCCGAGTAGCCGACTGATTTAGTGCAGTCGTCTGCCGTGCAGCAGTGTCGCCGAAAAGGTCACGGATCGTCTCCTTGAAAGTGTCCCAGCTGGCAATGTCGACTTCGTGCGTCTCGAACCACAACAAACGCAGTAAATGTCACACTATATATTCTACGTAGAGGAAATTTGGTTTAGCCTTGTGAGCTTGACATTTCAGTAACGTGTTCGAATAACCTACAGGAACCACATCTGCAGTGGGCCATCAAGGTAAAGAAACACGTTGGCGAGCATGAGTGTCGGGCCCACCTATAGCCGGCGCTGATCTGTTCGTACACGTTAAGGCACTTGTCAACGTCAAAGCGTGCCCCGCCATGGTGGTCCAGTAGCTAAAGTACTCGGCTGCTGACCCACAGGTCGCGAGATCGAATCCCGGCTGCTGCGGCTGCATTTCCCATGCGGTCTGAAATGATGTAGGCCCGTGTGCTAAGATTTGGGTGCACGTTAAAGGACCCCAGGTGGTCGAAATTTCCGGAGCCCTCCACTACGGCGTCTCTCATAATCATATCGTGGTTTTGGGACGTTAAACCCCCCATATATATCTAACGTCAAAGCGATCTATATATCCTGGAAATATGCCAGGATCACGAGCAGGAGGTATACGACAACGTAGGTAGGAGTCACAGAAGAGGCGGGTGGTGAAGACGATGTTCCTTGAACCTGTGACATGGTTGGACCCGTGATGATACGTCCGAAGTGGAGCTTCGTGATGGGTACAGGGAAGAGCCAGCAGCTCCACCACAAATATGTCACGTAAAATGACTATTCGCGAGTGTAATAACACCGAACCACACAGAGCACAGCAAGCACGGCGGGCAAGTCAGTCCATTCTTTCGTTGTCATCTTCTGATCGCTGATATGTCAGCTACGTAGCACTGCACGAGTACTCCCAATGCACATCGAAACCGAACTTTCAATGAATTTGTTTTGATGGCCACTTCTTCATTTATAAACAACCCTGGCTCCTTACGAGCACCTGCTCTGTTTTCTTTGTTGTGCAGACTTCCGCCTAGATGGCTGTGCACGATTCAAGGCTTTGACAAAGAATCTCAGTCTTGTCAGCACATAAAAACCTACCACTCGTGCCGTGACATGTTCACGGTGCTCCTCGCATCCAATTAGTTTTGCTTTTTCACCTTCAGAAGCTCTATCACATCCATGATGCTGTCATGGTGCACGCGGCGAGTGCTAAAACATTCAGTGAAAGTGTCTTCGAGAAAACCAATAAAGTTGGACAAGGTCGAAGATGGGTACAAAAGGCCCCCGTAATCACACTGTTGTGTGAACTGTGCGATAGCACTTTCAGATTCTCGTGAAGTCAACAAGTCGTTTTCGCAAGCAGAACAGTGCAACGGCACGATGCATTTCCTTGCAACATACCCGCTTATGTAGTGGACCAGTCTGCGGTCACTTCTGACAGACACGTATGCCTCATGGTCACTCTCATGTGTCACCACATCATCCAACATGTCGTTTTCATTGCTTTCAAAGTGAATTTCATCTAGTGCATGAGTGAAGCCGGAGGTCTGCGGTGGCGGTGACGGAGGCGAGCACAGTATAGGGGACAAAAGAGAGTCAAGTGTGCCAGGAGTCACATTGCCCTTGTCCGGCGAGCGCACAAGGTTGCAAAAGCTGATGCATGCCATTGTGTCGAGGAACTGCTGCGGCGTAGGATGATCATTATTCCCGCTGCACTGCCGCACTATACCAAAAGTGTTCTCCAGGGGGTCTTGGTTGAGCCGGGCTGTCATCAGGTAGGCATAGCCTACTTCCGTCGTCAGGTATTCCAGCAATAGCAAGGTGCTTTTGATGGTTACTCGAAACCCTGCTGCTGTGGACTGACTAAGGAAGCCCCGCGTGCCTTTTACGTGCGACTCCCATTCAGTCAAGTACGCAAGAAAGGTGTAGAGGCAGTCGACCGCACTTGAGTTCAACCGCAGCGCTACTCTCGCGTACCGAGAGGACATGATGTTGATGATGCTGTTTATCATCCTGCATAAAATAAAAGAAAATAAGAAGAACGTTACTCTCTGCACGCCGTTTTATGTATTTGTACGTGTGCAAGATAATTTTACCAAGACCGCGCAATGCACATCACACTGCATGCCATCGTGGGGATTCGTGCCTCACTATTTCAGGTGCATGAAGGTGTCGCCAAATTAATAGTATGATATAATTATGCTGTTTGGTTTACGGACAGATGTACACTGAGTACAACTTAGCACAGGTAACGTTGCGAAATTTACTACTAAGTTTGAAAGAAACGCTGGGGGTTTGGGCGACAAGAAACGCAGTAAATGCCACATGTTATAATCTGCGTAGAGAAAATTTGTTTTATCCCTGTGAGCTTAACATTCTAGTAAGATGTTCGAATAACCTATAAGAGCGTTTTATGTGGTTTCGGAACATGCCACAGGCTTCCCTTGCAGCATGTTCGAAGTGTCCTGCAATATATCACAAGGAGAACAAAACGCCGTAGTAATGAGGTGTCCGTTGACGACAGTTCCTAGGCTTGCCGTTTCAGGTGACTCTGATATATACACACACTCAGCACGGTACACTCGCTCTAGTGTATATTGCATGCTCAAGTGCCCAGCTGTGCAAACATATATGTCCTTCTACTTCCCTCTTCAAACATATCGTAAGCTTTGCTGTTAATACCAACACAATTAGGATGTCGGACACACTTACTCAAAGAACCGCAAAGTCGCCTGTATGCAGCTGCGTCTCGACGGTTCGACATCTTGTTGGTAGAACCGCAGACCACGGGTCACTTGTGGACCGAACAATTGGTAGGCGTAGGGGACGCGCATCTTCTCAAAGTTGTTCGGATTGAGGTGGGCCTCCCGTATGCCATGCATCACGCGAAGTGTCACGATGCTCCCATCCATTGCGTAGACGTCTTTGACAGCGTCCAAGGAGACCTGAACATAAATCATATGTAATTGAAACTAGTTCTAACAATTGATGGGGAAGTTCGAATTATGTTGTAAAACCCGGAAACTCTTCAACTAGAGGAAGTAATTTTATGGCTCTTCAAGGGCTCAAATATTTAACGAGGCAACGAATAAAAAATATCAGGTCATCGTTAATGCCACCAATCTAATCCTGCGTATGTGAAAATCTGCTAGGGGGTTCTGACATGAAGCCTCCTCTAATGTCACCCGGACAAAAATGGAACCGTTTCCGGGCGAGGTTTCCATAACAAGTGAATTCATGATATGTAAAGACGCGGTAAACGAAGGAAGTTACCGTGTGAGCACGGGCGGATCTAGCCACTTATTTGAGATGGGAGGTCACATTAAGTAACACAGGAGGGGGGGGGGGGGCGTGGTAATGAATTTTTCTTTTTACTAGCAGAAAAACCTCTTCGTTGTGCCAACACTGTTACTATGTGCTCACAGGGGTTCCACTCATTTGTCCTAATTGGTGATAGGAGGTGGACTGCGAGCATTGAATTGAGGGGGAGGAGCGCTGACAGAAATTTAGGGAAGGAAGGCGATCGCCCCTGTTCCCCCCCCCCCCTTCCCCTGGATCCGCCACTAAGGCCGATGCACAAGCTTGGAAGGAGACGGTTACTGCCATGAAATCATGAAACGAAACATCGCCGCACGCTTCATACGGTACGTAAAAGGTCGACTACCGAGTCCAATGCTCAATGCCGGTAGGTGGCGTGCGGCTTCGTCAAACGAAAGCTAACGTCGTAAGAAGTATAGACTTTTCCACTGAAGGCTGCCGGAGCGCCGCCATAGTCCTCTTTGTGGGCTGTTGTTACCATGAGTGACACTCCCCCCCCCCCCCCTCCAAGAAAAAAAAGGAAAAAAAAAATGTCTGCTGAACTTGAGATGTCGGATTTAGGGCTCCCATGCAACAGCCCAGAAGGGACGGGGTCCTCGATCCTCTCCATTCAAAAACAATAAAAGAAAAGAAAAGGTTGTAGACGTTTTAGTGCGACAACGTTAGAACTGTATCTACAAATAAAAAAGAATCCTGTGTTCGAGTGGGTTTGGCGGACAAATTCGTACAGTTTACGAATCTCGGATCATTCCCGACTCTTCCTCCTGCTGAGCAAAGGCCTTTCCTTAGCATATAGCAATAGTTTATTGTAAAGTGTCAAAATAATGTTATATATATATATATATATATATATATATATATATATAATATATATATATAACCATATATAACCACCGTGCACCATATATATGGTGCACGGTGTGTCCAAAGTAGTGAGGAAAGAGCCTCGAGTCGTTGATAGTGCTATCGGTCCGATTTCTGTGTGTTGCTCATTGTTCTCGTTAGCGAGTGAGCAGAGAGTGTTCCGATAGACCGTTTTTAGGCAGATATTTTGTGCACGTGGCAAGGTTTATTTGCGAGACACCATGGATCTCGAAAGTTAGTAGGTCTCGGTGGAAAAGATGGGTGGCCTCGTGGCAATATATATATATATATATCTATATATATATAATATATATATATATATAATATATATACGTGTGTGTGTGTGTGTGTGTGTATACTTGATTTGGCGATGTTCCAGAATTAGCGAACGAATTTGTCCCGCCAAACCCACTCGAACACAGGATCTTTTTTTATTTTGTAGATACAGTTCTAACGTTGTCGCCACTAAAACGTCTACAAACCTTTCTTTTCTTTTATTGTTTTTTGAATGGAGAGGATCGAGGACCCCATCCCTTCTGGGCTGTTGCATGGGAGCCCTAAATCCGACATCTCAGTTCAGCAGACATTTTTTTTTCTTTTTTTTTCTTGGAGGGAGGGGAGGGGGAGTGTCACTCATGGTAACAACAGCCCACAAAGAGGGACTATGGCGGCGCTCCGGCAGCCTTCCCAGTTTGTTTTCCTCAACTGTAGTGAGTGAGTGCTATCTTACATTGACATTTACCCAATGAACCAACTGGGACGCGAAGCATACATTTCTCAACGAAGTGTATCTCCATAACATAAACGCAAAAAATTATCGGAAAGCATTCGTTCAAGTTCTATAACAAACACACAACAATAAAACAACAGAAGAAAAAGGAATAAATGGGAGCTTGAAAACCTACCAGCCCATCTGGAGTGTTGAAGTCGTGGAGGAGCAAGTTGTTGCGAAGACACTTTATGAGATGCGGAAAGTCCGAAAGGAAGTGGACGTAGCGACTGCTGTCTTTGGGATGCCCTCATTCTGCATTGAATGTTCTCAGACGTTGCTTCGATTCCAAGTACCTTCCACATCTTCCTGTTCCATGTCGCACCGTCGCAAGTGACAAAGTCCACGAAAAGACCGGCATCTTCTGCAAGCAATACAGCCTCCACTAGAATTTTCGCGAGGAGCTCTCCTTTAACGTTCCCGTGTGTTGCGAATACTGCTAATACTTGTGTCCCACTTGCCGGTGAAAGGTGCAAACATAATCACCATTGCCATGGTCGCATGGCTCACATTTATCTTTTTTTGATGTAAAATGGCCTAAATCAACCCAACCTTCAATAGTGGCGGCGGATGTGACTGACAAGTGTTCAGATAGTTTCATTTCATCAATTAGCAGCCCTCCGTGTCGCTTAAAGGCGTCCATAGATCTCGTCTTTTTTTTTAGAGCACTCAGGACCCTTGTGCAGAAACCGAACCCTGTCTGTACGAGCTCAAATATTTCCTCAAGGTGTCTTCACTTGGTAGGACTAAGATCTTGTTGCTTCTCATGTATTTGTAAAGCTTTGGACTTTTCATCTTCATGAGCAGACACTCTAAGATCCAATTCTGAGTGAATTTTAATCCCCTGGTACTCGCTCGTTTGGAAGCGCGGAAAAAATGAAGTGCTGCTTCTCTTTGTTTTGGAGGCATGTCAGCAATACTTTCTTCAAAAGTGCCTTCCTTTATAGCTTTGTTCTGCTTCACCATTTCTCTCAGTTTTGATTTCAAGTTTGACACCCGTCCAAGCAGTCGGCGATTTTGCTGTCTCAAGGTTTTCGTTTGGCGACAAATGGCTCGCTTTGCAGAAGTGGCACCAGTAGCAGCAGTGGTACGCATCACCTTACATTTTTTCCTAATCAGGGACAGCCTTGCCTTGGCGCATGGACGGCATTTTACACCTGCACAGTTAAAAAAAAAAGGTCTGATTACATGTTTACGCCCCACAGACAGACACACACAGACGCCTACCCACAAACAGTCGCATTAACGCACACAAACATATGCACGCACGCACCGTCAACCATCAGCTTTCTCGATTTGAGAGGAGTAATGGGAAGAACATTAACTCACAGTAGTGTTAAACAGTGATAAATTTCACTCGAGTTCTTTTTCTTTTATTTTCGTGATAATAATTGCACACATGAATGTAAACTTGTGCGATCTTTTTTTTTTATACCTCTGTAAGAGAAACACCCCTGCCCGTTAGCAATTAAAACATGCAAATGGAAATAAGATGTGCATATTAATGTCGTTCCTTGCATATATTTTGACAACTCGTTCAAAATCACCATAAATTTTATCAAAACGTCCCTCTCCTATACGCTTTAATTTAAGCTCTGTCCGTATCGGTGAAGTACATAGACCTACTTACCTCCGTTAGGTACAACACCTTCACAGCTTCTGCTGTAAAACGCTCCTCCATGGCATCTGAAGTTCCGTCCAGAGGCAAATGTCTCAAGTGGGCCATCATTAGGTTCATTTTCCTTATGGAGCCAGGGCATACAGAAGCTGCGTCGATTTTTTTGCATATGTTCCTCTGCCTGTGCGAAAGATAGAGCCCGTTTTTCGTCGTAAGGGACTGCCGTTTATATGGTTCGGCAGAGAAGTCCGTCTCTCTTCTTCTTTCAGGAATATAACTTTGTCATGGGATATTTCTGAAGGCGGTATTAGTGTGGAGGTGACATAGAAGACACCCATCAACATGCGGGAACTGAAGGCTGTCCATCTGGAGGTTGACGGCATCGTCAGTGTAAGAAGGGACGTCTTACCTTCATTCGTGGTACCGCCTTGTGTCTCCGAATTGCAGTCCATCACGGGATGCGCTGCCGACTTCACACACTTTGCATGCCCTCTCTGTCAAGCTCGCAGGCTAGCGGACCTTTTTTTTCTCTTCGCACTTGGTCATTGATGGCCCGGGGGCATCTTGTTTGGCATGCTGACGACTTGGTCCGAATTATTAGTCACCTGGTCACCCCCGTCGGAACGTTGTTGTCCACTCAGTATAACAGGCACTGCTCCGACTGCAAGCTTTGGCCGGTCACGGGGCAACCTGACCTCTCTACCGCCTATAATGTGCACGAAGTCCTCGAAGCAGATGATGCGGCTCGAAATGTGCCTCGCAGGACCACACTTGAATTTTCATGTGCCCTCTTGGCAAGCGTTAAGCTGTACTCCCATTTCTCCCTCAGGGTCGGAGATGTTGGAACGGCGAATAGCGAACACTTACTGCCTTCAGTAGATCCTATGTAGGTAACCCCGCAGCCGGGCACACAGCAGTTGCCCTGCCGCTTTGGTTTCATTTGCGAAAGGTGTAACAGGACGTGAGACTCTCACTTGTACAGAGGGGTCCACATCTGAAGGGGAACACGCGTGTCGTCTGCTCGGCTACACCGCCAGCCCGCTGCGGCAACTATGAGGTTTCGCGCACGAGCACTGCGGACAGCGCTTTTTTATCGTCTGCCACAAAAATATGAACACGTTCACCTGTCTGTTTCCGCACACCTCGTGATAGCTTTATTAATGTTACACGCCAATATCTTACGCATTTAGTGTGAGGAGGAACACTGAAAACTCGAGCAGACAGAACATCGCTGCTTTACCAGTATTCAAACCTTCGCGACTTCCCGCCGACTGAAAATCGTTTACTTTCAGTTTTTCTTTTTCTTTTTTTAAGCGAGCCAGTGGGCGGCGACCGCAGGCGAGTGAAAGCACACCGTCTCTCTTTTATTCGCTAAAATCTCGCAAGCTATGCTTTTAAGTTTTCGTTGAATCCCGTGCGGTGGCGCTGCAAATAAATGCGCTTGCTGTCAAGTTTTTTTCTCCTTTACTTCATATCTCGCGTAATGTTTTGTAGCAATATGTAGAAACTGAAGGCATATTTAAAAAAAAAGCCAAACAATACAGTTGTACACGTGAAATTAAAAAAAAAATCTATGGTCACAGCGGTGATTCGAACCTGGGTCTTTTTAGTGGGATGCGAGCATTCTACCCCTCGACCACTTCGGCGGAGCTGCGCACGGCTCTTAAAACGACGACAGGTCACAGACTACCGATCGCAGCGCCACTAGCGGATTTGACCCCGTTTGGGCCTCACTTTTTGGATCTCGGTCCGGGCACTCCCCTTGTTCTAGTACACTCTAC
>WOVY01011041.1:0-68980 GCA_013436015.1 Rhipicephalus annulatus | reverse complement strand
AGCGGTGGAGAATGAAAACACACCCAAGTGGGAAGGTGATCAGTCACTACACCTTCATTTCATCAGTCTCACCCCTCACTTCATGAGCCTCCCCTCCATTGCTTTCAAGAGGCCTCGCTTCAATTTTATGCTTGCACTAAGTCTTCACGACGTGCAGGAGCCCAACGAAACGTGTACTAAATGAAGCATCACCTGTGGCTGCACTCACGACAAAGGAGGCGCTATTGAAGAAACGAAAAAGAGAAAAGGCGAGGATGAAGACGTAGAGAAGAGCTGTCTAGGGACGTAATAGCCTCACGCATCGGGTGTGCCTGCCGTTAAAAAGCCATCCATAATGAAATCGCTTGCGCCCGCCAGCGTTATATATACACGGAACGCTGAAACGTCTGCGGCTACCTGGCATGTCTTGTTGGGGCTGCTTGTTCCACATCATGCTGCGGCGAGCTACTTCTTTTCACATTCCTCGTAAGAGGCAACGTCGTGTGCATTAATACATTATCCGTGATGAGGTTGTATCGTATTACGAGGCATCGCTTGAGGCTTCGTTACAAAGGCGTGGTCTTTCTGACGAAACAGACGGCTCGAGGGAGATTGTTCCATGTTTGTTTCTGGGAAAGGTGGCGCCCACTACCGAGTACACCGTATACTCGGCGACGTGTGACAATTCACGGCCACACGCGATTTTGTATCAGCGTGTCGTAAACATCCCATGAATGTCTGCGAAGGCGAGGCCAACGATTAACCAAGTTTGAATTTACATGTGTTGGCGCACGTCGGCTGGGTATACGAACATTTCAGGAACAGAAGAGAGGGGAAGGATAGGTACGTTAATCAGTCTGTAGAAAGACTGGTATGCTATACCTTACTCTAAGAAAGGGGATAGTGGAGCTTGAAAGTTAGAGCTAGAGTGAAAGAGGGAGAGGGGGAGGACACAAAGACATATAGTCACACCACTCGCAGCCACTGTATATCATTATTGATCACTAAAACCGGTGCATGCCTGTTGTGTTGAAAAAAAATTTAGCAACGCCTCTTTCGCTTTTATCCACGATGACATTATAAATTGGTTATAAGTGTCACCTCTTTGGGGTAAGGCAAGGTTGTGTGACTGCGAGTAATTTTCACGCGCATATTTCAGCGGTGACAAGCACTTCAGAAAAGTACACTCCAATTAGGGTGTAGTACGCCACTACTGTACATTTGTCCTATTACTGCCTTATAATTTATTTTAAGTTACGTAAGCCAGAACTATAAAATAGTAAAAAGGAGACAAGCTTTCCCTTTACTCGCGTGTGCGTTCATTTTTTGGTAGTGCTGATTGCACCGATTCGTTAGGACAAGCGCAGGTTGTAAAATGATCTCGCCGTCAATATGTGACCGAGTGTTTTATTTAAACTACGAAAGAGCGTCATAAAAAGATATCAAGCAAAAAATTTGTATTAGCATTCCTTCAAGCACCCAGAGAGACCACGCGAACTGCAGCTGTACCTCATGCAATTCTAAAAGCAAACTAATTACGACACTAGTACAACAACAGCATACAGAAGAGCGGGTACCGGTGCTCGCGTCCGTGATGCACTTTGTCTTATACATACCTCGACATGGCGAAGAAGTCTGAGTCGAGCTACAAGGTTGGCTAGTTGGTATTCATTCATCTTTGGAGGAGCTCCCAACGTTAGATGCCCTGTATTTTTTTTATTCGTGCAGTGACTGCGTTCAGTGAGTGATCCTTTGAAAATTAAAGAAGTCTTACTTGTTTATATTGTTACTGCATATGTGATTTGGGTATGAGCCGGTGGGTAGCGGGGAACAGGCAGATTAGAGAAGAGGACGTTCGGCTAGCGAGATAGGCCTCCGGTGCATGTCCCCTTGAAGTCTACCAGTACGCCTCAGCGTAATAAATACATTACTAAACGTAACAGAGTGGTGGAGGTGCGGGGTCATATTCAAATCACATATGCAGTAACAATATGTTACTTGAAAGCCATAATGCTTTGGATTTAAATATGACCAATAAGTATTGTACGCGTCGTGCATTTTATGTGTATAACGCAGCAGCATGGCCGCAACGTTGAACAAAAGGAGCAGTTTCGAGAGGACCTGCAGCTCGTGCGAAGGGTCAAAGGTCAAGCATATAGCGAGCAGTTCAATTCGCGGTCGCACCATCGCGGCACCATCGGAGGAAATTGGCGGTTCAACGATGCGTGCCAGCAGCCGAGCATGCACGCCCCTCGGAGGTTATACCTGCCAACTGCAGGGCGTGCAGAGGACAGCCGTATAGCTCTTGCTGGAAGACAACGACGGGCGCGCCATCAGTGGACGGTGGCGACGCCGACCTCGCGGCTGGAGCCGCCTCCACGAGGTGATCCATCAGCTTTGAAGAGCCGACCATTTATCTTGCCCTTGAACGAAGGAGCTACGTCGATCTGGGGATGCATGCTGTCGTTGGCATGCGTTCGGCGAATATCCCCCGCATGCGGCGGCCGGCTTTACCCTGCAGTATATACGGCTGCGCATACGTTTTCTAGACAGGTGCGCGGATCCTATGAGCGCGTTGGTTTTATTAGTATGAGGGCTTATACCGCATCTGTTTTCGCGCATTTGTGTGTGTATGCACTTCTATAATTTGTACACGCTTGTTTGCTTGTGTGCGCTTGTATACACACGTGCAGTAGGGTAGCGAATCGGGCCTGTTGGAATGCTCATGCATGATCGTGCAGCTTAATCGGCGTTGCCATTGACGACAAGGCCTGGGAAATATCCGAATTTAACCGCCGCAGCCGGGATCGAACAAGGGACCTTCAGGTGAGCAGCCGAACACCACTGCTCCACCGCCGCGGACACCTGAGGTTCTTACCCTGCGGCTCAAGTACAGAGTTTTCCCGGCACACATTCAGAGCGGCAAGCTTTGCGCGCATTCCGGATCCGTCCGTCACCGTGTCATGGCTGTCGCTTCTTCGGCGAAGCGTGCACGCTAGATTTAATCGCCACTGGCATTGCGATTGTCATGGTGCGGCTCACGACAATCTGAGGATCAACTATAGCTTCGATGTGTCAAGCTTTTTGTGCCACTTAGTGCAATCTTCTAGCATTTCTTCTGATTCACCTCGATTTACCTCCGCAATTTATAGCAAGTCGTCGTATGGCATCTGGGTGAAGTGAGCTTTGTAACTTCAACCGGCAAGATATCTATCTATCTATCTATCTATCTATCTATCTATCTATCTATCTATCTATCTATCTATCTATCTATATATATATATATATATATATATATATATATATATATATATATCTACCTATCTATCTGTCTGTCTCTTTGTCTGTCTCTCTGTCTCTGTCTCTGTCTCTGTCTCTGTCTCTGTCTCTGTCTGTCTGTCTGTCTGTCTGTCTGTCTGTCTGTCTGTCTGTCTGTCTGTCTCTGTCTGTCTCTGTCTGTCTCTGTCTGTCTGTCTCTGTCTGTCTGTCTGTCTGTCTGTCTGTCTCTGTCTGTCTGTCTGTCTCTGTCTGTCTGTCTGTCTCTGTCTGTCTGTCTGTCTGTCTGTCTGTCTGTCTGTCTGTCTGTCTGTCTGTCTGTCTGTCTGTCTGTCTGTCTGTCTGTCTGTCTGTCTGTCTGTTTTGCTAGCGGCCCGTGCGCTTGCATAAGCCAGGTGGTCAAAATTCACGGCGGGCCTCATAATCATATCGCAGTTCTAGCCCATAATACCCCACGTATTTTGCTATTTATATCAATTATATCACTTTAGGCCTTGTTCGTTTATTTCGACCCGGTCTTGAGCATCGATAGCTTTGTCTTGGGCTTTGCATATACCCTTTTATTTTGAACGTGATCACGCCAAATTAGATCTACGAATGGATGACACGCCGGGCCCGTAAACTGCTGCGCCCTTAAAGGGCAACTCTTGATTGCTGGATGATACAGGTTTGTATTTCCATCCTTACAGTACAGCACAGCACAGTATAATGCAGCGTTGAGCAGTATCGTATTGTATTGTATTGATAGAGTGCGCAAATACCACGTCGTTTACTCTTCGTTTCACGGTGCCCTCCGAATGGCCAAGTTTAGAAGAGACAGCTTCGCAAATGTTTACTTTTTCTCGAGGCACCATTAGGGTGTGTTCCAATACTCACCGTAGACGGCTAAATAGACAGCTAAATGGACGGCGGCCATCTTAAGTTCCATTACAATTCTCACGTAGCCGGAAAAATAGACAGCTCCGAGAACACCGCATTGTTGACTAATACGATGCAGGCTACTTTGCTGTCTAAACAAGATGGCGGCTCAGCGAATCACTCAAATAGATCAAATCTCGCTTGAATGGTGGCCTGCACACAAGCAGACGCTTTGCGAGACGCTCACTGTAAAGTTTATTTGTTTTTGCTTGAAACACAAAATAATCCAGAAAATACAACTATTACGTTTGTTTATTTTCGCTTTTTCTTCTCGACGCAAGGTGGCGCATCGTCGCGTAAAAGCCGTCCAGAAGTGTTCCAATTCTCGGACAGCATGGGCTCGGTGCTGTCTTCTAAGCAGTCTGCGTAGACTGTCTACGTGCTGTCTGAGAATTAGAACACAGCCCCACTCGCACTTGTGAGTGCGTGGACGCCAGCGGAAATGACGTAATCTAGCACGCAGCGCCTTCTATTGGTCTCGCTGATGGCTCTGTTTGGGGCATCCTATCGATACGTGTTTCTTGATATATATATGCGAGCTACGGCTTTACTGCTGCAAACCAACAGACTCGGTCATGCTCCTTTTTCGTGCCTTAACACTGGCTACTGCAACCGCATAGATCAGACAAGATTGCGAAGTCAATTTCGGTGGAGGACGACACATCGCCTAGCTATGATGCGCTCGTGTGGGAAGTCTTTTGCTGTTATTGAGTCTCCGGAGTGCATAGCTTCGAAAAAAAAGGCTGAAGGGGAGAAGGAGGAGGTAACCGGAAGCCTCGAAATTCGTGTGGTCACCGCAGGGCAATCAAGTTGAACTGTACCATGACTGTATCAAAAAAGCACCGCGCTGCGCGCGCTTACACCAGCGGGATACCCGTACAATCGGGTACCAGGAGGAGCTGCTGTACCCGCAGACCAGCCCACTCAGGGCATCAGACGAGATGGCTAATCTTGTCTCGACATCCTGTGGCATGCTATACCGCGCGCGTGCGTGCGCGCAGTATACATACGCAACGGCAGGCCCGCGCTAAGAAAAATACGTCAGTGACGGAGTACCGGAGCATCACGCCTTTTTCGCGCGTTAGACAGAAGGTTTGGCGAGAGGGGTTCGCATGTAACGTCTTAGGCGGCTCTTGTCGAAGAAACGGCGGAGAGTCTACATGTAGAGTGCGTGTAATGCGAGGAAGTTGGGGAGGATGGAGAGGGAAGACACTGGAAGAAGACGGAGAGACTCGGTGACGCGAGACCATTACTCAAGTCGACGCGAGATGCACATGCGAGAAGACGCCTCCGTGGGAGACGATGCCGCGACTTGATTAATGGAACGCGACCGTGGACGGCGGTAACCCGGAGGACGTCGCCGACACCAGGGGTCGGCGTGCCGCACGAATCCGAGCCAAGTAGACGAGTGTGTACGGATAGAAGACAGAAGAAAGCCGCAGCTGCAGCGCGTCGGGTTTGGGGCAATGCGCTTCCGTATATGCGTGCACAGCCAACACCACCTAGATTTTCTTTTCAAAGTCTAGGTGGTGTTGGCACAGCCGACAGGTGGGCGCCGCATAGCTGTGCGCTGTAGTGTATTTGTAAAAAAGGTGTGTGCAAGGGCCCCGCAGCATTGGACATGTGTGGGCGTGTACAAACTTCAGAACTACTTGTCCACACTACTCTTTCGCCCTTAATCATTACTTGAAACTTTTGCATCGCTTCGTACTTACTGTACACATTATTATGAGCAGCCGTTGCCATTTGGAGGCGCCAAAGTGTCCGTGAACACAGATGGCGAGAAAGAAAGCATAAAACGTGCAAGACTGTTCATTTCTGTTCCTGTCCGCCTTCTTTTTTTTTAACTCTGTAAGCACTCCTGCGTTCGGTTCTGCTCAGGTTAATTCAATTTGGCACTGTTTCGGTGCAACAAACAGGACATCCTCACACGTCACATTTGCCGGATCTTGAGGGCGTGCACCGGAGACGACTCCAATCCTTTGACCAAGATAAGGCGTGGACACCACTGCACTGCCAAAGTCCACGCAGCCTGTTTTCAACCCGCCAGAATGCGTCGATCGATTGGTCTTAATTAAAAGCGCTCAAAACCCGCTAATTGCTTGCCTCAAGCGTGCTGACATAGAGGTAATATCATTGACGTTTAGCTTTATTCGTAGCGACCTCTCCTAAGCTCTTAACTCGTGAATCACTGCGGTTCATTCTAGGTAGGATCCAGAAAATTAGCAACGATTGCTGTCATCCCGCTTTTCTTTAGAATTCCGTGGCCACTGAAATGGGCCGGCTGGTGCCTACGAGGATGCAGAGTATCGATCACATAGCGATACGTCAACTGGTACGTGATACCCTCTTTCGTCAATGCCAGTGTTAATAATTGAAGCCGAGCTTGAGCTTGTTTTGTTTCTTGCCTCCGGCTTCGTTATTTTTGTCTTTTTTATTAAACCAATCGAATACAGGATGTGCTGAAACATCGGTCGCGAGCAGTTTATATTGATATATAGCAGTGTTTGCGAGGTTTACACAGTGGTATTTGGATCAGGTGCCGCATGGTGTGTGCTTTCAAAGCCGACCACGACCTGGTTCGTTAAATATTTCATTTTGGTTAAGAGTACTGGGTTTTCCCAGACTCAAATATTGCGCGTTTTATTTAAAAAAGAAAGAGGGAGAGAGGGCACTCCACTTACAAGGATGGGATTTTAGTAACGACGAGTGCTTAATATATCGCTATAAATGTCCAATCGTCACATAGTTTTAAGTTACTTCGTGCGTGCATGTCTCCTATGCTGTGTATGCCCTAGGGTAAGAGGTACTTCACCACTTTTCAAGTGATACGCAGCTCGCCGCTTCCACGGTCAATGCTATTGTGTACGCAATATCTTCATACGTGCTTTCCGAGAAAGAGAGCGACATCAGGACTGAAATTTACAAATCTTGAGGTGTGGCACGTACGCGGCAGGAGCCCACCCATCGTAAGCACGCACCCACAGAGACGGCACTCGGTGGTGCCTCCATGCACGTGACCATCACGTGGTGACGGTGTGGTCGTGACGTCGCGTTCGATCATCGGATAACTGTCCACGGCTTCGGGGTTTAGTCTTTAAAGGAACCCCAGGAGCACCACCGTGCCGAGGGGGGAGAGATCCTGCTCGCCTGCTTTGTCCTTTTGACAAAAGCCCGTGGTCCCTCTCTGTGGGATGCCATCGGTGTTCGACAAAGCCTGCAGTCAGCGTGGCGAGGCTGCTCGTTCCAGTAAGCTCGGGTGAGACGCGAATGCTTTTCTTTGCACGGAGTTTAACGCCAGTTCAGATGACGCGCTTGGCTTCGTTGTGTCGCTGTGTATAAGGCCTATAAATATGGCTCGCCAAGCGTTGACCTTAAGAGGACCTACGTAGTGTCATCCGTGATACCCTATGCATGGGTGTCAGACAGTCGACTGCGTATGAATAAATGTCTGCGGAAAACACTGCAACGTACAGTGCAGTTCTCAGGCTTGACGTCTATAATTGGGTAGCACTCAAGAAAGAAAGTACACTGCAGCGCAAACCTGCATAGCGAAATAAAGAAGGTCGATGAAGGAAGGATGCTCGGTACCATCGGGCTATCAGCGCAAGCCACAACATAACGGGAAGGATCGCCAACTTTGCCCTTTTTTATAAACTCAAGTTTGTTCTAATTTCTCACAGACAGACCCGTTTTCTGTATTTCTACCATGAGATTCTCGTCCGTACATAAGTATTTTGCAACTGGGGCACGTTTGCTACAATTTGAAACTGAACCCGCCCCCCCCCCCCCAAAAAAAAAAGCCACGAACGTTTGTGGTAAGCGTGGTCATATTCCGAAACTAAGGCCTCTCACGATCTCCGTTCAACGACTGCGAGCGTGGTCACATTACGTAAACGAATGCACATGGTCATTCTATCCCTCTGTTGTAAACTGAGCCGAAGGTCATTTTTCTTACTGCTCATCTCTTGTTTGTTCGCAACACAGACTTTACGTGTGTCGCATTGTGTGCCATACTTACACGCTTTGTGACCCGCGTGTATTGGATACGTGTACATATACTACATTTGGTCTGTTTGACGTTGTTACTCCCTTCACTAATCTGTGCTGGCACCGACGCTCACACTTACATTACATTACATTACATTACATTACATTACATTAGTGGCCCGGGGCTGTCGTATGACGTCGTACGCAGTTGTGGTCTCTTGGCGTAGCGCAAGAGAGACGTCATATAGCATAGCCACCTGTAAGCATATTGAGCACGCGTTCGCACCAAGGAAAAAAAATCTTCTTGTTCTTCAACCGCCTTGAAGATGACATCAGGTGCGGAGCACTTTGAAAGCCCGCGCTGTCGTATGCTGTCGCCGCTTGCCGTAACGCCGGAAGAACATCGTATAAGAATTAAAAAAAAAAGAAAACAGGCGTGAAGAACGAGAGAGAAAGGGGGAAAATACAATGAAACATACAGCGTGAAAGAGAAATGAATACGAATAAAGAGGAGGAAAGACGAGGAAAAAAACGGGGAAATACAGAAAAGGGAAGAAGGAAGGAAGGGAATAAAAATAAGACCGACGAGAAACAAAGAAGGCTTTTTTTTATTGATATGATATATAAGGAGATTTTGGCGCACAAGTATGGTACCGGCTACTCTTTAGCCTTTGAGTGAACGTTGAACACGTATCTTAAAAGAAAACATACGAAACTGTGCGTGGAAGATAGAACACTCGAGCCCACGTATGCAAAAACACATATGCACATATAAAAACAAAATGATAAGGAAATGTTCAAAAGTCAGCGAATGAAGTCTCTGATAATGTCCCTCCTTAATATTTTATCCAACCAGCACAAAAACAGCTGAGCACACGTTTGGTCCTTATAAAACAAAGAAGGCTGCCCTGCTCCGCACATCATTCAGGCATGGCGTCCCTAGTGCAAAGCCATTTTGCTTTTATTTAGTTATGTTTAAAAAATCAGATTGAGCACAGACCCGCGTGATCTATACAATGCTATAATAAGTTCACTGTCGCAATCGAATATTCCATGTTCAAGAAAAAAATGCGTGTGTAGCTTCACATAAGAAATCAATTATAGTGTGTGCACTCACGCGCTTTTTACGTGCAGACATTGTAGGTCGTTACGAGTACCGAGAGTCCTTCCCGCTACTCAGTCTCTGACTCTCCCTGATTCTCTCTATCTGCATGCGCACCAAATTTTCGATATTGGGGATCATTATGGAGAAAGGAGATGAAGACGGCACTATAGCCGTAGTAGCGTTTTATACGATTGACTCCTTGTTAACAAGTTCACGCTGGCATATGTGTGCATGTGGTGGGGACATTCGAATGAATCTAACCAATAAAAAATTACCAAACTAGAAAATAAACCTTTTTGGTAGAGCCATACAAAGAAAGAGAGGGAGAAATAAATTAAAGGAAGAGACAGGGAGGCTAACCTAGAAGAACTGGTTTGCTACCCTGTACAGTGGTGGGGAAAAGGGTCAGCAAGAGGTAGAGATAGAGAGATATAAAATAAATTAGAAGGATCAAACTAACCCAACTATATGGGCAGTTCTTTCGAAATGCTTAGCTTCGAGCGAGTTTTTGTGGCCTTACTTGACGTATACATTCAACGCAAGACAGGACACTGTAGCTTTTGTAATCGCGCATAGCTGCAGCATCATCATGCTGCCGTGCCGTCGAGGAGAGGATTAAAAGGATGCGCTAAAGTATTGCACCTTTCGTGCCATGACGACAGCCATAAAAAAAAAGGTAAAGCGCTTAGAGCATGGTCTAGCGAGTCCGCATGCATCATCGACGCCGACGAATTGTACAAGCTCCCGTCGCGGTGGTTGAATACAAAGTAAACGTGGCGTCATACAAGACACTCGCACGTGCACGGATTCCGAACGGGTGTTTGCATAGAACAGCTGATGTAGCGCCTGAATACGGTGCTCTTTTTTACGTATGCGTCGTTAGCGTCTTCATCTTTTCGGTTCTTCTTTTCTTTTTACATCCCCCGACAAAGTTATAAAGAACGGAGAGATAGAGGGGCTGAGCACAGGGTACAATGGGGAGGGGCCTTATTGTTAGTCACACATGCGCACACAAAGACAGTCACAGAGCATTAAAACGCCATTGCCGTAGAAGAGGGCGATCCACGCCGAAGGCGACCAGGCGCGCCTTCAGATAATAGCACAACTGTCTGAAAGCTTTGGCAGTGTTTTTTGTAGTCACGTAGGGGAGTACCTATAGTGGTTTCGATCACTCGTGCTTTGTTAAGTACAATGGCTTTGTCCTTCGAGGTACCTATAACAGTCGCTGTTCTTTCTTTGTGCTTATGAGCTAACTGTACACCATTCTCTGATGCGATCTCTTTTACCTGTGTCTTCATCGCAATTGGTTTTTCTCAGACTGAAAATTGATGCTCGGGTTTAAAAGTACGGTTGTGTAGATTTTTATTCTTGAGAGCTCTCTATTTCTTCTTTAGTAATCTTTTATTCGTAGGCACTTTGTGATAACGGTATGCAAAATAGCACTAACGGTGCCAGAGGCGCAACCGTGAACATGTGCACCCCGTTAATAGCTCTGAATATTCACTTCTATGGCTACTTATGGTCTAGGACAATCCCTCGTCGCTCCGGCGTACCCAGTAGCGTGTCTCTTAACATACAGTATAGATGGCGCTGTCCCATAGAGATGCATGGGACAGCTGTATAACGGCTTGGTGGCGTTAGCCACCACCCGATCTAAAGGGTACATCCATATCAATCCATCCATCCATCCATGCAAACTGCAGTTGGGTGACGATCTACTAGATGGCGCTCTACGCATTCTGTGTAATCATAACGATTTCTCGTCTAGTTTCCTATATGGCGCTGTCCCATTGATATGTGTTCAATGTGGTGGTTGGATGAATGGACACTAGGTGGCGTTGGAGATGCCGCTGCTCTTCGATTGGCTGCAGCGTGGCCAGCATGGAGTTGCGCGGGAGCGTTCGTTCTCTCTCTTTCTCCTGGATCACCGTGTCGGGTCGCGCTTGGTGCTCGAGAGGCTGCCGCCAAGCGAACGCGGCGCCGGGCGGATCCCGAGACGGTGCGCGCCAAGCAAGCGCCGGCGAAGCGCGCGCGGCGCTGGGCGGATTCGGATGCTGCTCTTCGGAGGATTCGCGGTACCACTGAAAAACCTCCGGAGCTTCGGCCATCTCACATCATCCACTCTGTGGAGATGCTGGATTCTTTTTTCCTGACTTGTTTGTACGGAGTCAAAGCGTGGTTGCAAAGTCATGCCAGTTCCAACCAAGCATTGTTACTTTTGTCGTAGTTGCGGCGACTATGGTTCTTTCACGCTTATCCTACCCACTACTGTCGTTCACTTCGCAGTCATGTGTAGATTATTAGAAAACAAAAATGAAGCTGAAACGTACCAGTCTTTCATGGTCTCGATATAGCCTCTACTCAAAGCACGAAATGACAGTTGTTAAACGCCGGGTTCAGAATTTACTGCAATGCTTAGGGTTACGTAACCTACCGAGGATCCTTATATGTACACATAGATGTACGACGAACGCTTCGCTGCTGCTAATAGTTCTCTTACATCGATTTCTCACGGAAGACACTTTTTTCAGCTAAGAATGCTCCATACTATCGGGAATAATCGGACCACTGCAATTTTCACTCAGCCTTTAGTGGCTGGACCATCCAACCGCGAGGCCAGCCTGCTTCTCCAGCTAAGGTCATATTGCAACTGAAGATGCGTAAAGGGTGTTTTCAACGCCGAACCGTTTTTAAGCTCTGCAGTGGTTTACAGTGCGGCGTTTACGAAGTCATGGGCATGGCACTCCATCATTAGAGCCGCAGCGATGATAGGGTCTAGAACAGAGACCACTCCCCGAACGTACGTGCATCCGTCAACCACCGCCTGTGTGTATTAAACGGCCGGACTTTGAGTTCTGGAGAGGCCAGTTAGGATAGGGCGTAGAGGCTGCGCGCGCATCTTAAATCTGTCAGGAAAACTTTTCGGAATTTCTTTTTCAATTTTACGTGTATATATATATATATATATATATATATATATATTGAAGAATATTTCTGCCGTGACAATACCTTCAGGTTTTCATTTTTCCCTCGCGTAATAAGAGAGTTGAATGCGCTTGATTCAGCTACTGTAGCACAGCCAACACTTCAAAAATTTTTAGAAAGAGTTGGAAATCTCATGTCGGCGCTCCCACGTTCTATGTGATAACCTACTTGTATACGGGTAAGAGCATCCACAATCTAACAATTTATTTTATTTTCTTTATCACTTGGTTGTAGGCAATTTATTGCTATGCCCGTATGAAGTATGCATTAGTTATTACGATGATCGCGACGCTTGCACGTCATGATGTCATTACTCTTGTGTTCCTTTCTTACGTACTCTTCTTGTATTGCCACTGCATTGCCTTGCTTGTAAAAAGGTTGTATCTTTTCCAATCCTGCAATAACCCTCAAGGAGGGTTGACAGTATTTAGTAAATAAAAAATAAAATAAAAACTATATATAATCACCGAGGACTGTAGCCAGATTCAGTCAATGCCGACCACCCACCACGACATGCCCAGTGGTGGCGTCCTCCCGAGACAATTTCCGCTGTGCGCACACTCGCAATCATGGCGGAGTGTAATGATGAAAAGTGGCAACGGCGGAGCTTGGCTCTCGCGCTCGGCCAGCGCGATGCAGAGGACGACGAAGTTAGATAAAAGAACAGCCGACCTGCGGCAAAGGTCTTGTCTCTGCGGCAAAGGTCTTGTCCAAGGAAACTTTTGGACGTGTTTTGTGTGAATCGGCCTGCACGCAGTGCGCATACTTCCACGCTCTTTTCTCAAGTTTTGTTATCGTCCCATTGCACGTGTAAATGCTGCCTTGCGTAACCACGACCGTTAACTAAAGAGCCATCAAGATAGAACCCTCCGATGCGATTACTTGCACGATGGAAACATTACAGATTCTTTTGTCGCTAGCGATAGCCTGTCGCTGGCGGCGGCACATGAATCGGTTCATGTATAATATTCGACGGTACATGTATAATCGGCACCCGTATAATATTCGACGGCACATGTATAAATGCCGACGCGCGTCATCGCTTGTCCATCGATCGGCGGCTGGCAATGCATTCACCGCTGGCAGTGTGTCTTGCTGTAATGTGGCTTTCCGTTTACCGGTCACAAGTTCGCTCAAATAAACAGTTTCATCTGAACATCCAGTCTGCTGCCTTCGTTCACGCCACGACTCCATCACAACTAATCGTTCGCACGTGAGCTAGCGCACGTTCAACGGCAAAATAGGCTGCCATCTTGGCCATTCTAGGCTATTTGCAGGAGAAAGGAAACAAAAGAAAATAGGATTCCTCGCCTTACCGGCAACATGGGAGCTAGCTAGCGAAGCATGGCCTTACCATGGCATATGCGTGACTGATGTGCTACTCTTCTTGTCTTTCATTGTTTCTTTTTATTACGTTGCACCATGCTCATTCCTAATTCCCTTCCTCCATAACTGGAAAGCTGGAATTGAGTTTACCGATTCCAGTAGTTCTTTTGTTTGGCGATAACGCTCTGGGTTTTTGCCGCAGGAGCATTCGCGAGGCCGTAAGTGGTTTCCTACGTGGGACGAAACAAATTGAATGCTAAGGTTATTGAAATCATGCATATTATTCAATAACATGAGCCTTTTTTTCGCGTGTTATAAACTGAGTTATTTCAAAACTATCCATAGCTAAACGTTTTTGAGGTTGCAAAGAAATTATTTATAAAACAGGACACCATTCGTTTCATCGTCAATCTCCCATGGTGAGTTGCGCTAGGCATTCAACCAATTTTTAATACTCTTTGGAGTCAACCGATCAACCAAATAGGAACTTCACCGACGTGCTTTGCGTTCATATTCATGAAAGGCCATGGATGCGTTCACAACCCTGCAGCAGGTCATGAGAAGAAGTTGCGTGGTGCACTCAAAAAATATCGAGTAAAAAGGGTGTCCTTTTGTCCCACAACAATAATCGTCATCAGGCTTGCGTGCGCTTCCTTTCTTGAAAACTCGGCGCTGGCCACTTTCCCATCGAGAATACAATGTAACCCTGATAACGGGCATGTTGATCGTGACCGGAATGTACCGGACGCGGGGGGGGGGGGGCGATAGCGCAAGGATGGAACGCAATATAGATGACGATTATTGTTGTGGGACAAAAAGACACCCTTTTTACTCGCTATTTTTTTACAGTGTAGCTGTGCTGCTTCGTTCGTCTTCGCGTGGTTTTTCTTATTTTATGTGCCTCGCTGCGCTTCCTCTTGCACACTGAATTTCTGAGCGTCGGACATGATCCCAGCAAGGGGTGCGGTGCCCCAGGGACAGCAACCGCCGAAACCGCCTGAGCTTCAGCCTGGTACCACGCCATACCAAGCACATCAAATGGAAGTGGCGGCAACCGGCATCGGGACAACCCCTGGCGCAGGGCAGCAGCCTCCAACGGCTACAGGTCAGATATATACTCCTTCTTCAGCAAACCTCTCGCTACCATCCGGCCAAGGTCCTCCCATGGAACGCGTCTTCTGCCTCGACGTCAATCTTCCTGAGGGTCCAGATGATGACTTTCCTGACATGTCTGAATACTCTGCCGCTATTACGTACACGGATGCTACCACGCCTTCTTCCAATGGCTCGGAAAAAACACGTCGATGTACCACCTAACGAACGCTGCCGCGGATCTAAGAGGTCGCACATGCCGCCTAAATCTCTGCTGGCAGAAAACACACCTAAGCCGAACCTGACCATTATATTAAAACCAAAAACCCAGAGCATGTTATCACACGATTCAATCCACTTGCGTTGAAAGCGGCCTTCGAAGAAGCAGCTCCAGATGGAGTACTGTAAGTACGGCCAAATGAACGTCTGAATCTTCTGGCAGTGCATACCCGTAATGCAGACGCTTGCGAACGTCTACTGAAAATCTCAAGCATTGCAGAAGTACTAGTACAAGCCTACGATCCACGACCGAGCAACTGCGCAGTAGGCATCATCAAAGAAGTCCCAGTAGACCTTGATCAAGCAGACATCCTCGCTGCCCTTCTTCAAAGAGCTGCCGTCAGGTCTGTAAGGCGGCTGGGAGCGCCAAAAGACGTCCGCATTGTGTTTGTCACGGAAAGCGCTTCTGAACACGTAATCTTAGGCTATACACGATACCGAGTGTACAAGTACATTGAGGCTCCGAGACAGTGCACTAAGTGTAAGGATTTCGGCCATGTTGCTGGTGCCTGCAAGCTACAGGCATAGTTTCCCAAAATTAACTAGAAGGCACTCTGGCACTGCGATTGTTCAGCGACCGTGGGAATGATGGGTAGTACACACATTTGCCTAGTCTTCGTACTTGCGGGTGGCGAATCGTACTTGCGGCTTCGTTTATTGCTGATTACGGTTTTGTTTTGAAAGAAAGAACGAGCCCTTTTGAACTTAATCACTTGATTCAAAATGGTAAGCCTAAAAGAATAAGGTTGTGAAGCGCAAACGGTGAACATTTGCTTATTTATGTTTTCGTAAAAAACAGCTCCAAGCCACACGAACACACACGGAGCCAGAAGCAGGCCAGAAGTACGAAAATTAGACAAATGTGTGTACTACCCATCATTCCCATGCTCGCTGAAGCGCTGTGTGTTGCAGCTCCCATAGACACTAGCACCAGAGCTCCCTCTAGTGTATATTAAGAAACTCTATGGCTACAGGCACGGTGTTCTCGCTGCGGTGGCAACCACGATCGATCTGCATGTGAAAATGCGGAGCCACACTGTCCTAACTGCAAGAAAAAACATGAATCTACGTCCACTCACTGCCCCATTCAGCGCAAAGAGAAGCACATTCACAAGTACAAAGTGGAAAACAACGTTGGGTACCGAGTGGCAAAGGATGCGGTACGCCATCCTTTGCCCTTTGCCACAGAAACCTTGAAGTGATGGCCAAGCAGTGATACCCACAGAAGACAAACGAACATCAGGAAATCCGCCACGGGTCGACGACACAACTCTACCAACACGTCAATCAGATCCAGCTCCTTCCACACGAAGTGCTCAGAAGCGCACGTCTGGCCAGTCGAACGAGTCATGGGCCCCAACTTCTTGGCGTAAACCACGCGAGTACAATGGAAACATATACAAGACAATGGAAACATATATTCATTGCTATCTGCACTTGTCGACGCTGTACGCAGCTTCCTCGCTCCAGTGTCCTCCCCGGTAGCTAAGTGTATATTGACACTGCATGATTTTCTGTCTCCAGTTCTGGCAGAAGGGCGTTCACGGCCCAGCCACCAGGCTGAAGAACATTAGAGAAAAGGCAACCATATTTCAATGGAATGCCTGCAGCCTCCGCTGTCGCCTTTCCGACTTCAGACAATTTGTATACAAGCACCGCTTTCTGATGATCGCCATCTCAGAGTCCCGAGTGCGCACCCGCATACGTCTTTCAGGATACACAGTTTCATTGACAGGAACGGATGTCAATAGAGTTCTTTTAGCTCTTCACAACGATTTGACTTTCAATATTCACTACATATCAGCTGACGCATCCAATCAATATGCTGCAGTGACAGTGAAGATGGACACTTTGGTATTTACGGTTATTGCGGCATACATACCACCTCAAACCACATTCCATGTGGACATACTGCAGGACATAATAGATGGAACACCTGGACCTCACATATTAACCGGAGACTTCAACGCACATCACCTAGCCTGGGGTGGCAGGAGGACTTCAGTGCGTCGTAGACGCCTTTTTGGCATCGCACATCGAAACAACCTGGTGATTATTAATGACGGGTAGTCAATCTTCTTTAAGATCGACCGATGCAGCGCCATGGACGTCACCATGATCTCCACCTGCCTCATGTCTACGGCGACCTGGTTTCCTGATATCGAAAGTCATGGGAGTGACCACGTGCCCACCTACATCTCATTGGGCTATCCTATATACGCTAAACATAAAGCGAAGGAGGATTCGGTGCACTGACTGGAATGCATATAACGTTGCATTCGAAGACTCAGAGCCATCTGAAATGACGTATGAGGAATTCGTGGCTGCTCTGAATCGAGCAAAACAAAGCAGCACCAAGCATCTAGAACCACCTCAAACTCACTCATTGGTCAACGTGGAGTATGAGAGGCTGCGGGCTATTCGTCGCCAATATGAAAAACGTGCTCGTAAGACATTGTCTGCAGATGACATTCGTGAGGCCCGGCGAATAGAAAAGCAAATTAAACGCGACCTGGATAAGCTAGATAAGATGTAATAGCGGCTCTTCTGTTCAAAACTAGACCCAAGAAAGACGCTGTCAAAAATGTGGAGTGTTGTTCGTAGCCTGAACACGCCGCCGACCCAACTGCATCCCTTCAGCTCAGTTGCTTTGTCCCATAACAGCAGCGAGTTGGACATGGTGGAGGCTTTCTGCTCTAAGATCACTTCAGCGGCTCTAGCAACGTTACCTCGTGCATCACGACAAGTTTCAACGCCGCCAAGCACCATTGAGCTAGACGAACATTTTACTATCATGGAACTTCTTGGTGCTTTGGCACTGATGAACAAGGCGCCATCTCCTGGACCTGATTGCGTCAGCCACGCTGAGTTAACCCATTTAGGCGTGAAGGCAAAGATGCGTCTACTTGCCATATTCAATGCCAGTCGGGAGAGTGGCCGTCTAGAACCTTCCTGGAAACAAGCTCGTGTTATTCCTATTCTAAAGCATGACAAGCCTCCCACGGAACTCAACTCCTATCGCCCTATTGCTCTTCTCAGCTGCGTAGGAAAGCTCATGGAGAAGATGGTGTCGATATGCCTGGAGTGGTTGCTTATGAACAAGAATGCAAGAATGGAGAAGAAACTCCTTCGTGGACCATAGTCGCTTTTGTGCCTGGGTTCAAGAGCAAAAGACGCACACCCAGACCAGCACTCAGACATTTCACTTTACAGCATTTGAAAAACTGCTACAGAGATCATCGTCGTATTTACACTGACGGCTCTGTTACGTCTACATCATCCACCATTGGCGTCTGCATTCCATCTGCCAATGTCACCAGCTCTGCCACTATAAGTCACTGCACCTGATCTAGAGCCACTGAACAGGCTGCACTGCGTGCTGCCATAGATTACATCGTGCACCAGACAGCCGAGTCCTGGGTCATCTTCACTGACTCAAGAGCAGCGCTGCAGTCGCTGAGGTCTCCATGCACGCAGGACCAACTCTTCATGGACATCAAACGCCTATGCAAGAAAGCCTGTGATCTCTATCATCGCATTGTTCTGCAGTGGACACCTGCCCACTGCGAAATACAAGGCAACGTCCGGGCTGATGACGCTGCCAAAGCTGGACATGACACTTCCGCATAAATCCTCAAAATACCTTTCTCGAGGCAAGACGCAGCAAGGCTAGTGTAGGCACACGCCTGGCGCCTCCAGCGATCCCTCTGGGCAGACCCTAGCCAACAGTATGGGTCTCTTTACAAGATCGATCTATTGTGTGACTTCAGGATGCCGCGATATCTCAACAGGCAAGATGAAACGTGTTTACACCGCATCCGATTAAACGTTGCATATACCAACTACTTCTGGAACAAAATTTTGTGCACAATGTAACGTCGTTGAAGACACCAATCATGTCCTCTGTGAGTGTATGAAGTACGCATCAGAAAGACAGTCTCTGAAGATGGCCTTAAAATTACAACAGAACACAAACTTAAATTGAAAAATATTCTAGGCCCATGGCAGAATACCTCCAGTGCGTTACTCTACAAAAGCGCTACTGACAATCTTACAGGCCACAGGCTTGAACGAAACGTTGTAAATAGTGCGGTGCGTGTGAGTGACTTTATGTGTTGTGACTGTTATGCGGGTATGTAACTGTATGTGTTGTGTGTTTATCACTGTATATATCATTGTCATCACCCGGCAACTGCCAGGTATGCGTGTATGTAGCTGTATGTGTGTAACTGGGTATGCGTGTATGTAACTGTATGGGTTGTGTGTTTATCATTGTATATATCATTCTCATCATCCGGCAACTGGAGTAGCCTGTCAGGTGAAAAACCAGGCAAACCTCTCCAGCTTCCCATTAAAATAATTGATCTCTCTCTCACCCCGGCAGCAATGAAGTGTGATAACGTGGCATGACAAGGGACCTTGATTAACGATTAGCTTGACCTGCCAGAAATCGCTGATCAACGGCAAGCTCTGCTGATCGGGGGAGCACCTATCGTTGGAAAACGGTTCCTTAAACATTGCATGTGACCGGCAAACCTTCAAAGACCTCGTTTCTGCACACGCTACGCGATGCCGAGTTTTATCGCACATGACGCCGAAGCCTGTAGGTCATAACAAGCTTCACATAAAACGCGGTAGACTGGGCCTCAGATTTCATTTCAATGATGCCCGTGACGATACCTCAAAATGTGTGATTAAAACAAATTGGCAGATCCCACGTACAGTGGGGATCAATAATATGCGAAGCACGAATGAGAAAGGTTGGTATGTCACTTTAGTATCAGCACAAAGTTACGAGGTGGAGGTAAATTATGCCGTACATGACTTCCGTGTCATGATTATGTTTGGATGTGCCGTTTACTTTCGTCCTCATTGACGTCACGTGATACCAAGTTTGGTATATGTGGAGCTAGCGAAGTGACCGCGAGCACGCTATGAGCGTGGTATGTTGTCATGTTCTTACATGACACAAGTGTCAGGATTATCATGTTTGCAGCAGTCATATACCTTCGTCATCCATCCACATCACGTAACACCAAACTTGGTATAAGTGGAGCTAGCAAAACAGCTGCAAGTGCATCATGAAGGGCCCAATATGCTCCAACGTAACGCTGACGCGCGCGCACGCTGGGCACAGTGACGCTCTGTTAGCAAAACTCGAGCACTCTACAGACCTACGCCAGGCGTGGCAGACGCGACCAGCGTCTGTCGGCGCGGCCCGACTGCAATCGGTGCAAAATGCGACATGCTGCATTTAGCACCGATGCGTTACCCAGACAGCATTGCGTCCGCCTCTTTTCGTGACGGAGGGACGCAATATGCGTCAAAGCAACGCAGTGCGGCGCGCGCCTGCGAGTGTATGGGAGGACCTGCGCCTGGAGTGGCAACGCCGGCTAGACGCGACGAAACGAACGCCGGCGCGCACGCGCACCGGGTCACGTCGAAATATATTGGCGCCTTGACTGTGGAATGTTGTCATGTTCTCACATGACACGCATCTCATGATTATGATGCTTGCACCAGTCACATACCTTCGTCATCCTTCGACGTCACGTAATACAAACTGGGGCATATGTGAAGCTAGCGAAACGGCCGCGACCGCATTATGAGCGTGGCATGTAGTCGTATTTTTACATGACACGCATGTTGTGATTATCTTCTTTGGATGTGTCATCTACCTATGTCGTCCGTTCGCGTCACGTAATATTTAATTTGGTACATGTGAAGCTCGTGGAACGACCATCAGCACATCATGAGCGTGACATATAGTCTTGTTGTTACATGACACGCATCTCATGATTATTGTGTTTACACCAGTCACGTACCTTCATCCATTCACAAACCGTAATACCAAGTTTGGTTTATGTGACGCTAGTGAAACGGCCGCGAGCGCATCATGAGCGCCGCATGTAGTCATGTTGTTACATAACACGCAAGTCATGATTTTCATGTTAGGGTCTGTCACTTGCGTTCGCCATGTCTTGATGTCATAGCATACCAGTTTTGCAACATGTCATGTCAACGAAACCATAGCAAGAGCAGCAGGACCATGAAATGTAAATCGTGACAATAATAACATACATGTCATGATTTTCATGTTATGACTAGTCAAATATGTTCTTCATACAGCCATGTTATGCCGTGCCAAATTTGGAATCGATGGCGTTATCGGAACGGCCAGGAGAGCTACAAGTCCTGGATGGATGGATGGATGGATGGATGGATGGATGGATGGATGGATGGATGGATGGATGGATGGATGGATGGATGGATGGATGGATTGGATTGGATTGGATTGGATTGGGATGGATTGGGATGGATTGTATTGGGATGAATTGGGATGGATGGATTGGGATGGATACGCTCAACGTCGCCGAATTTCGCTAATAAATGCTTCGCATTTAAAAGTGGGTATAGGTACCCTACTATGGGAGGATTTCAAGCCGTCCCGTGGGCCTCACATTGAAGCCGCTAGTCACTTTCGCGGTGCAAGGAAGTACTATTGGTAATTCGAATGTAGCTTGCGTTGGTTATGTCTTGTACATAATAAGCCGGTCTTTTTCACCAGGTGTTTTGTGTTTCTTCCGTTGGTTTTAATTAATATTCAATTTAAGTATGGCTTGAGTGGTCTGGTCCCTTTATGGCATTACGTAAATAGCATTTGCTCTTTAGCACACTTTTTTATCTGTTTATGCAATCTAATGTCTCCTTAAAATGTTGTCATTTGAATTCATGCGGTGGAGATAGGACAAACGCGACTGTACTGCCAAGCACAGCAAATGCTGATATTTCATTTTGATATTAAAGTCAATTATCGCGTGATGCAACTACCAACACCGACACTGTAGGATCTAAGGCTATGTCAATATCGGTGACTTCACGCACCAGTATGACTAGTTGTATTGAAGTCAAGCACCAGAACGTTTAGGATGGTCACTTTTGCATCAGCGAGAACTTCATTTATTATGGTGGCCTGGGCGTCACGGCCTGTAAACGTCACCGTGTCATGTGCATGCGCGTGACAGGAAGCTCATACCGTGTTGTGACGTCTTAGTACAGCAGAAACCAAAACTTTTTTTAAACATGCCATGATTATTACTTCATGGCACACTCATGTTTACCAGTACATTTTCTGGGCTCTTGAGTGCTCGATCTTTCGTTTGACAAAGAAAAAAAATAATAAACTGAAAACTTGGGCGTCATACTCCTTGAAATGCCGAGATATTTCAGCCACATGCTCGTGCCAGTCTATTGTGTATCTTCGGCTGGGCTTCTTATATCGTCACGTGCTTTGCCAGATATAGCCTCTCTTTGTGACTCGGCTTGGCTGGCCGGTGGCTTCTTTTCATCCCGAGCGTGCCCCCGCGTTTTCGCCCGACGGGGTGCTCTCGGCGCTCTGAATGCGCGTGGGTGACTAAGACCCCAGGTGTTGCGCCGCCATCTATTTCCCTATGCTCGCTTCCCTCGCCGCAGCCGAAAAGAAAGAAAGAAACCAAAACTGGTCTCTATCGCTGAAGTTGCGTGGTTTTCGTCTGCGTTCGGGGCTTTGATGTCACCTCACGATCTAGAGCTGTGGGCCACCGACCTTTCGAAAGTGAGGACCTCAGATCAAGGGAGTATGGGTTGATAAGCGTACGTTTTTTTGCGTGGGAGCACTTAAACTGTCTTCGCTTTTTTTGGTGTGTCTTGGCACATCTCGTGAGATGACCTACCGAAGCCAGCAGTTGATGAAAGCTCAACAGAAAGCCACTAAAATGGGGTTGTTTTCGTGCACGGAAGCAACGAGGGAAGTGGTCAAGGGGTGCGCTACTTTTTACCACTTTCCTCGTCAAGCCAACAGCTAATGAAGCGCAGCAGCGGCACCTGCAGCGTATCACGCAGCGTGACGTCACGCGTGTCGCAGTGACGTTCTAATATATCAAGGTCATTGTGACGCGATGAATCACCTTGAAAGAAATGACTGAGTTTTCACGTTCCAGCGCATTACCACGCCTCCCTTTGGACATATGACTTGCGGGGTGAGTTTCTTAGACTTCTGCTGAATCGCTATCTTGTTCGTACAGCATCCTGCATCGTCTTCTGACGTCGACGTTCTCTTCGCGATCCTGACTTGAAAGATCACCGCTGTTCGCTTAGCTGCCCAAAGTAGTCATGTTTGTTGAGTATTGAAATATATCTAGAAAGAAAGTAAACATCAAAACATTCCGGTGGCGTTGCTGTCAATAAACGTGAACAACACACTCCTGTCACCGAGATGGCGGGAGCCTCGCTGACCTTCTGTAAATCGTGCAAGTGCTAGATTTCGCGCGAACTATAGTGGACGCGCATTTTGTCGCGCCACCGTTGTACCAGCCGTGCTGCGCCCCTTTCTTGTCGTGCCCGGACCAGTTCGCCGATAAGCCCCGTTTCGAGAAACGTTCCTTTCAAAACCTCTGTAGAGCATCCCCACCACTTCCTCCTCCTCGCACCTGCGCCTCGTTACTCTTTTATTCGCTGACACACGTCCATTACCTGTGCGTGTTTACAAACACACGCACGCACGCACACTGACCAGGCGCAACGGCGTCCTCGCGCATTGAGGACAGGCCGCAGACGCCGCCAGAGTGCGCGTGCGTGCACGTTTACGACAGCTCGCGCCGTCCACAACAGGCGAAAATCGCGGCCCTTCGTCAGGTGTCAGTTGGCCCATCCATCGCGTTGCCGCCGCTCCCGTGTGTGCGTGTGTGTTTCTGCATATCTAGAGAGATGAAGGTTTCTTGGAAAGCACCGCTCCCCTCGTTGCTCGCAAATACGTACTATGCGTGCACAACTGTCGTCAGAGCCCACTTGCGGCCGCGGCGAGAACGGGAGTTAGATCAGGGACCGCTTTAGAGAGAAGCGCGCTCAACTAGACATGAACAAGACATTATGAAGAAACAAAGAAAGGGGTTGTTGAGTTGGGCGGAGGAGCTGCCGAGATCCTGCCAGCCTACGGCGCTCTCCTCGACCTCGCCTTCTTTTTTCTCGTCGTCGCGTTGCTCATTTATTATGATTATCAAGAATAATTGGCGTGTATACATACGCGTCGAAGGCGGCAGCGGTGGTTGGCGTGCCTGTAGGCATACTAAAGGAGCGTCGCATGGCGAGGGAAGGATTATATGTGTACCTGGTGCTGGGTATTGCGGATTATGTAAGCCGGCCCTATTAGACATTCCGAAAGAAGAGAGAGAGAGAGAGAGAGTTGTTGGGTGTCGTCGAATAGAGGAGCACTCGGGGAGGACGGTATTTGCTTCGTCGAATAAGGCGTGATACATTTTGCCCAACGTCCACGTAGGTTTCTCGCTTGCCTTTCCTGCAGTGTTTGCCGAAAGAGAGATAGAAATCAGACGGGCTGACGCACAGAACTGCAGCTGCCCCTGCCAGCTTTGTACGCGATCCCGGGCAACCGCACCATGGTTGTGCCGCATATGATATTCAGAACTGCGGGGCACGCTTAAGGCTTAAAGCGAACCATGAGATCGTTAATCCGGCAGGAAGTATTTGTGCAATAACTCGTGAAGTTGAAAAACAACAACAGACAAACAAGAAATCGACACTGAAACTTGGCACGCCGAGCTGGAAATGGGATCTTTGGGATGTGCGATGCTTAAAGGTGCAATAATTTAGTCATCGCAATATTATTCTTCTTATATAGCAAGGTATATATTTGATATTGCGCACTCTATACCATTGAACTAGTGGTTTTTCAGAGATGGAGGTGGTTCTATCTGGCCGATCGATCCGCGATGCCCCTTAGGCGGTTATCTCTCGACTGGTCTCGTGTGCGCGCTTTTTATGTGCCCTTGGAATTCCTCGGTGGCTCCCACGTCTGCGCTGCCAACCCGAGGACGATTGGGATGCTTTATTATACCGGATTATTTTATCTGACCGGAAACAGATTTTTAAACGTTAGGTGCGTCGGAACGCGCAATTTTGTCGTGCCCTACGTGAAGGTATATCTTAAGAAGGCGGGTATTATACAGGCGAGGAATCGAGCAACAACGCTCGATTCTTCGGCCTATTAGGTATAAGTGAAAATTGTAGTTATGAAGAGAAGGTTTTTCTTCATTTGTTAATAATAATAATAATAATAATAATAATAATAATAATAATAATAATAATAATAATAATAATAATAATAATAATAATAATAATATCTAGGCAGTGGAGAATTCCGGAAATTTCAGGTAGCTGGTGCTCTTTAGCTTGCACCGACGTCGCACAATACTCGGGCCTCTAGAATTTCACTTAAATCGAAATGTGACAACTGGTCCGGGATCGATCCCACAGCTTTCAGGTAAGCAGACAAGCTGCCTTTACCAATTGTGTGCCATGCTGTCATCTGGTAGTGTGGCCAACGATGGTCCTCTCTACGAGTCGGCGCTCTCCCCAGAGCATCACATATGGTAGTAATAATACAAGCTGATCATTAAAACTTTCTAAATAAAATTTCAATTCTAAAGCGGAGTGCTATAGTGGTAGTGAAAACATTTATTTGGACTAATTACAAGCGAGAGACAGAGGCGGCTTTAAGGGCCGACTTTGCACAGACTTTAGGAAAAGTGCCTATAGTCCGGGACCACGGATTCCTTCGAGGCGGAACGCGCCTATAGGCCACGGGGGCTCTTCGAGCAGGCAAGCCTCCCAGCTCTCTCAGGTAGGGGGTCAAGGGGAAGTGATTAAGAGGACCGCCGGTTTAGATGGACATGCCCACACCGTGTGGGAAATATTCCAAAGCGGATGACCACAGTAAGGGGCTGTGTTGATGTACAGGCACAAGACCCAGCGCTCGTCAGCCTTATTCAAGCCGGTCGCCGGGGGCGGAAGTCAGAGCCGCTTCAATTTGTACATCGCTTTGATGTCTCTAAATCAGGTGACCGGATTAGGCTCTGGATCGTATGGCGCTGTAGGACGAAGTTTCCGTTGCCTGTCTTCAAAGGTTTCTGTGAATTGAATTCGACAATGGTTTGTATGTTGTTAAAAATAACTCACGCTTGCGCATGAGTGGCAATCGAACAACGACGAACGCGGTACAGAAGAAAAAAACAAACAGAAAAAAATAAGTCTTGCCTCCCTGAACTTTGCGGGTATATCTGCAGAACTGAGTAGCCTACAACTTGTTTCGTTGTGACTGAATCCCGCATGTGGCGCTATACAGAAAACTATGACGAACTTTAAACAAACTGCCAATTGGATTCACTTGGTTGTGTTAAAGAACGAAACCGTTACTTGGAAAAAAAATTCTTTCGCTCTTTCGTTCATTCATGGCGAGGGCCTCGCCCGACAGACTGAATTCCATTGAGAGATTATTCATCAGCTTATTAGTCAGATTTATTGGTCAGATTATTGGTGAGCACGTCAGAGATTATTGGTCGAATGCCACCTCATGCAAAGGTCAACCTGCCACGTGATGCCTTTTGGCAAACAGTGTTCCACAAACCTGAACTTTGGTTCCGGCGCTGTAAAGGTATACGTGCAATGTGGGCATTACTCGTCTCCGTTGTAAAAGGATCGCCAGAACTCCGATAGAGTACCGAGTATTTCATCAATCGGCTTTGCGTTTCTCATCGTCTTCCGTTGTGCTCCTCAGGTCATGCGTAGCTGGCTCTTTTAGTCTTGACAGCTCTCCAGGAGGTAGTCCTGAGGCCCAAGTCACCGCCCGTGTTTGGAAACTTCGGGAGCTGAGAAGTTCGACCATTCATCGATCTTCCTTTGCATTGATCACCCGAAATAGAGCCGCGTCGCACGCGCGTATCTCGGGTCAATATTGGGCGCATTTTTCACGGAACAATCGGACATCTTTGAAATGCGAGCGACGTGGTCGTTCTTCACGTGCGTTTTATCATCCTAATCACCTTTTCTTGCAATGGTTGGCATTGCTTCTGTTTTCTTCGTGGAGTAATGCTTAGCCGTTCTAACGCCCTCTCCCTCCTCTTCCCAAACCTCCTGACAGTTTTCTTCTATCTATTCATTTTGCTAGCGTTACGTAACAGCATTCAAGCTGTATTTTACTGGCTTTTACAAAGGAGCCGCAGCGCTATCGACAATTTCGGCGCATTATTCAACTGTGGAGCCCCGCGATGAATATTTTCATTTCTTTTTTTTTTCTGCTGACCGGCCCTCAGCTTATGCATGAGGAGAGATGCTTCGATTCCAAACGCGTCGTCCTTCGTACAGCGAGACTGGAGATGCGAAGCTCGTAATTCAGTCATAATGAGGTATGAGGTGAATTGCGACGGCGTCCGTAGAAATTCCCGCTACAAAACTGTCCTTATAAATTCAGTTAGCGTACTATTGCAGAAGATGTTTCAGATTATTCTCAAAATGTAAAGATCGAGATGATAGAAAACATGTCTACCCAATTTCGTCGTTTGGCTGCCTGCCGGGTTACGGGGAAGGGTATACTCCCTTTTACCATGTGCACAGCCTGGTTACGGGGAGTACCCTTCCCGATAACCAGGCTTTTGCCTAATAAAGTTATAACAGTTACAGGAGTGTAACGTCCTATGGCAACAATATGTTTATTAGGGATGCCGCAGTGGAATTTAACGGAAGTTTTGACCCTCTAGAAGTTCTTTTTGTTTTAACATGCACCTATGGCACACACGGCCCTCAAGTATTTTCGCCTCCATCGAATATGCGGTCTTCATGATTGGGATTCGATCTTGCAGCCTTCGAATAGCCCACCTCCTTACACGCCTTTTGGCAAAGCAGGGTATTTCTAAATAAATGAATAAATGAATGAATAAATGGACAACACCGGCAAGTTACAAACGTGACGCGCACACGTCGTGTTAAACCATGCCCATATTTTCCTGTACTAACCCGAAAAGATTAACATCTGTTGAAAGTTGCGCTACCTTACTTTTGTCGCACTCAATACCAACGCTGGAGCCATGAATAACTGGAATGTGAAGCAAGTAGTTATGCAAAAACGTGCTCTGTCTGTATAGCACCCTGTTACATACGAGAACGGATGTCTGGGCTAGTTTATAACAGATAGAGGGATAAAGAATATAGGAAAAGTATGGAAGTTAACTAGATCAAGTACCCTACATGTTGGGAGAGGAGAATAAGGAAGTAAAAAAAAGAGAGGTGGAGATGGGGATTGCACAACCCGCAGACACACACCACCCACTCAGTGCAGAGCTTCAGAGGCTGTCACTCAGTGATGTTTCCCAGAACAATTGTAAAAATTAATATTAAAGCAAGCAGTGCAAAAGAATAACGACACAAGCGAGGAACAAGTACATGAGACGAGTGCGAACTTTAAGCTTAAGTTTAGTCTCAGAATAAACGTTAGTTTGAAGTTTATCTCGGAATAAATTTTATTTTGAAGTTAGCGCTCGTCTCGTGTGCTTGTTCCTCGCTTTGTAGTCATTTTTTTTTTTTTGGCTGGACCTGCTTTTTGTCGAACCCTGGTACAACCCCGTTTCAAGTCAACAGATGCATGTCATGCATATGTATGACCTGCAGTTTGCCTGAACTTCCATGCATCTGCTAAACGGGACACAAGTCTTTATCCACCTCATTCTTCATATCGCACGTAACGGTCTGCAGATTGTAACTACGGTGCATGCGCTGTAGGTTGTGTCAGTGGTGTGACGATACTGCAATAGGTATTTATGAGCCTGGCAGTCCTGGCCGGTATCTGCTTCTACTCACCCCTCTAGCATCTTCGCTAGCCTACAAATTATCTTCGTAGTGTTCCCTTTTCCACGAATTCCACTGCCACATAATTCATGGCCGATCCCCAGTTGTGGGTTGAACCATGCATAGGGCCTCAATGATGAACCAACCAACCACAATGTCGGTGGCGCTGCCAAGTGTGCCGCCATGATTCTCTCAGCCTAGTCTTCTGCAGGAATGCAAGAGCACCCGACACTTCCTTGTCCGCGGAGGCCTCTTGGGTCACGCGTGTGCGGAACCCGACAGCAAAGATTGGAAAATGAACGTTGTTTGCATAGAACGATAGATGTAATCTCAAGAAATAGATTAGAGGACGAACATTGCGAGCCTGCTCGTCCGCTTACTCGTAACAAGCTTAAAAGCGCGCGACACACCCGTCCTGATCCTTGACAAATGCCGCAAGCGTCGGCGCCCTGCTTCGCTGCAGCACCGACCTAATCCGCAGATTCAAACTGAGAAAACGTAATCCCGCGAGCACCTGCCACTTTCTTCCAATCAGCGTGCTTTTTCTCCGGGGACAAGTCCGCCCAGCTTACCCACCTCTCACCTTCTTTGTAGGTGAGAAGGACTTTGCGGCATGGTCGTATTAGAGCACCATTGCGAAACCGTGGGTACGGCTCATCGACAACTTGCTCCTGGATGCCGCGTGGAGGACCTTCCCTCCTCCTCCCTCATGCCGTTCGCACTGGTTGGCTCATAGCATCACCCAAGGCCAGCAGGCAGTGCGCGGCAACAGCCTCCTTATCTCGATTGCAGTAGTGTGGAAATGTTTCCGTGCCGGCCACAAGTCACATTGCACGTTTGTGCACTGCCCGTTATGACATCGGGCGAGTGAAAGAAAAACAGCTTTAATGAGAAAGGCGCGCAAACTGGCCGAAGTGTTATCTTTTGCCTGCTAATTGGACATAATAAATTGTGAGCAGTGCTCGGGCTGCATCGCCATAGTCACCGATCTGACAAAAGCAAGGGAGGCAGTCCGATAAGGAGATTGTAGTAAAAATTGTTAATTAAAGGGGCAGGCGACGTTTTCGTCTTATTGGCGCGCGGCGTTGACCTCAGTCCAGGACACTAGCCGCACCCGAAACGCCAGGCTCATCTTGTCCTCAGGGTCGGAGCTGGTCAGTGGGGCCACCCAAGGTTAGTTGTGGGGGACGTGGTAGGGTGTTGTGGTTGTCATCATGTTCCCATATCAGCTGGTGCAGGGTGTCAGCACATTTGTAGTGATATCACGTGCTACGCAAAAGTACATGACTGATATGTTTTCTCTTTCTCTTTGCGTGCATTTAACTTTGCTATCTCTTTCCCGAGCGTATACGCTAAATTACCCAATTTTGTCAACACCGGTTAGTTATGGGCATCGGCAGGAGGTGGCAAAAAGACTTGTCCCCACACAAGTTACAATGGTGCCCCGTCGCGTCAGCCCGATGCAAGGGGCAGAACGTGTTTGCGACTCTATGAAAAAAATCTTGCTGACGACCGTGGGGTTGGCCTCTATTCCTTTATACTCTCTCCTCTCTCCTTCCCGCTTTTCTCGTTGTGGCTTAGGGCAACTTCTATTTAGACGCATTACGTGAGGAAAAGGCTTGGCCTGTTGTGGAACAATAGAAATAGTGGTTGTTGTGGTGGCTGTTATAAAAATAATCATGCAGAAACTATAGACGATGATTTCCAGTGTAAGCTGAGAGCCTTGTGCCCCTGGTAAGAAAGTAACGGATTTTATTGTTTCACAAAGCAGTCCTCTGCAAAAAAGCTCCTTCACTCTACATACATGTGTAGCAGTGTAGAGTGAGGGAGCTTTAGTCTAGTTAAGTACAGAGTTTAGTTAAGTGCATTAGTCTTGTACTTGTGCTGCCCCCGGCGGCTGTTGCACTGGAGTGGAAGAAAATATATTAAATCCTTCAGATGGCAGAGACCTCTCGCGACCACTGCGTATGAAGAAAGCAACAATATTGCACTCAATAAAGTTGATGTGATTCATTCAATCACTAGCTTACGTGCAGCACACCTAATGTTGTTACGAAATGCGAGTCAGTAGACACAGGCTAAGCACAAAAGGTGGTTTTCTACGAAACAGTCATTTCCACTTGCATGGGTATTATAGATTACGTTGACGTAACATCGGCACTGTATACATACTGAGCATCAATCCAAGTACACAACAAAATAATAAACAGCTTTCTGCATACCGATCAACGGGTACGTACAGGTGAACATTGTATACATCGCTTAGGTATACTTAGGTATACTTAGGTATAAAATTGGTGGTACTCTCGGCACTGCGACGTTCTAATGTCTTGGAGTTGCGATAACAGATGGTTGAGGAAAAAGAGATGACAGACACGCGGCCGATCAAAATCGACTAGGAAATGCACTTAGTTATCTCACAGCTTATCAGCCAAGAGGATGCACAATTGCCGGCGCATGGCACTCCTCCAAATCGCATTTAGACCCTGCAGGCAAACGCGTACTCTTCGTATACCTTCTTAAAAACTTTGCCATAAAGGAGCCGCACCCGACGAGTTATTAGTATGAACCGCAGCCACGGATGCACATACAACCGATCAAGCGCAAACTTTGTCAGATAAGGGGAGCCTTCCGGCTGCATAGGGTGTCGATCGTTTCATTTTCCGTACTATGATTTTTTGTCAGTTTTTCCCACTTTTCTTCATCTGAGCGCGATTGTGACGAAATTTACTGGTATGAGCGTTCAAAATGTCGCTTCTATACACCGATCGATTCTCTCAAGTTCTACAAAAGTAAACAGTGAATGACTTGCCAAAACGAACTGCCGCCGACGTTGGTGGCGAAAAAGCCCAATATATATGATTTCTTTTGAAGTTCACCGCATTGCTGGTTGCCCAACATTAGCACTTAGCGAGCTATACGCGGGATGCCCACCGTGCCGGTGGCTATGTGATCCAGAACCAATGAAGCACGTCTTAAAAGAATCCGCTCGCAGAGCGTATCTTATCGAGCGGACTCACGATTTGTAACGGTGGCTGATGCTTCTCGGGCCCACAGTATTCATACTCACGCTGCTATAGCACTGAAGATATTGGCGAGTGTTTAAATAATGTAGCTAGTTTTGGCACTTGTTCAGTGTTTCTTCAGTTGTTGGTCAAATTGGCTGATGATGCTTAATGTTCGGCTGAATAGTTGTAAAAGATAGGTCGTTGACTAGCAATAGAATACTCACGGCAAACTTCGGCTAGTGATGGCAAAAGCTTGGCAAAATCATACTGTTAGCAATTATTGGTTATAATGTTAGATAGTCATGGCAAGAGTGAACTCTAACGCTGTTTTTTTTTTTTTGCTGAATTATCGTTGTCACCATCAAGATATATCTTTATGTACGCTGCAGGGCGAAGACCTCTCCCAAACCACAGCTCCAAACCGCATGCACCACACTCTTGCGCGAGTCTATACTATTTAATCCTCGCGAACTCAGTGTTAATTTTACAGCTCTGCCTAATGCACTATACCGTACTCTACTGCGTTTCCCATCTTTCTGGAACACATGCTTCAACTGACAACCGGTATAGGCTTTCATACGCATTACGTGGTCTTAATGTCAAGTATAGAGTATATCTGACATACCTCTGTTTGCTGACTGACCCGTAGTGCTGTGCTTCGATCTCTTATGCGACACACCTACCATTCTTTAGTTTCATTGTTCGCAGCGTCATCCTTAAATTTTAAGTGCGGAGCACCTTTGTGGGCCCGGCTGTCGTACGCTGTCATTGTTTACTGTTGTCGCTCACACTAAACAAAAATGACCTGAAATAACCTTAAAAACTGGGTAAACCATTTGTCCTCTAGCGCACTACCTTTCGTGGGTTTTTTTACCACCTACTACCGAGGTAAAAATTTACTCTCGTGCTAACTGAGTTTTTGAACGTAGGTAGAGTAGTAAATATTTACCCCAGTGAGGTTTTTAGCGAGTATAGAGAGAGTAAATTTTTACTACCTTCACAAGGTTTTTGAGGTGATTACTGGGAGTTATATCTGGTGGTAAAAAAATAAAAATTGACGGGTGCATTCGGCCACAGACGACAAATTTATTGAATAGCAGAACTGATTGTATTTATTGAACGGCAGAATTGGTGACACATAGATTCTCATACAGACAAACACGCGCACACAACAAATGCAGAATAATACACCACTAGAACAGACTGCACGCGTTGCTCGACTACACTTCGACAATCCGGTATATATATAGGCACGACTTTTTGACCGGCCAAGTAGTACCGGTAGGAGAGCTCTTTTTTTTCCATCGATTAACAACAACGCTTGAAGGTGCAAGCGTAAGCTTTAGGTGGGCTGCAGGGCACTAAATGTCACACCGACCTTTTATTATAAATCTACACGATCTCACTTTTTGATTATCCAATAATTGCTTGGCACACCGGGCTCTTTGCCCCACGCGTGTTAGCACTGCTGATGCACAAGTCCATAAAATATACCTAAGTACACACAAACCATGGTAGCTCAATGATTTTAATTGAGCGACGGTGCACAAACACAGTAGCAGCACGTATTCATCACAACGGGCGTAAAGGAGCGGTGCACGCCTACACACAAGCTTCTTACCGACGGCGTTCTAGGCCTTTTCGAGGAGCACGGCTATCCGATGAAACGCAGCTGGCGATCACAGAACACATATCCTGTGCGAATTTCGTCGTCATTTCAGACACAGATGAACACGTGACCGCTATCTTGCAGAGACGGGGGCGGTGTATGCATACTTCCAACGAAAGACCACCATCCGGGCAGGTCCGGGTTTTCTTCGTGCTCACCGGCCGCCACGTGTTGGTTCCGTCTGCCTCTTATCGGCTTCGTGCTACATGGTTAAGAACATTTGGTGCATGAGGTGAACAATTCGGGCAGCACTTTACTCGTGCAGACATCGCCTACTGTGGAACAAAATATATGCGATGCTTCTTTCACCTGCCCCGGCGACACACTCCCACTGGTCACTGGTGGCCGCGGCTCGGTGCCGACGACAGAGTGAAGCATTTTGCTTATTGCTTCTCCAGCAGGCAAGCACGGACGATGACACCAGATTGATTTTGTTACCACTGGCAGATCTGGAGATATCCGCGAACTGGAGATATCCGCGACGTGCAGGTTCGGAGGCGCTCGGAAGATCACGGTCGCTCGATGATGTAGGAAACACGTGAGATCCATCAGCCCAACCTGACACACAGATACCGAGCTTCTTGCACTGTCTGTCTCCAAAGCCACCGCCGAGCAAAAGCAACAATTTGCGAAAATATGCAGGACAACTTTCCTTAGCAGGTTTTCTTTTTTTTTCTGTTTTGAGAAGCCCCCCCCCCCCCACCGTCTTTTTCTTTTTTTTTCGTTCAAAGAATGCTGTTCTCGCTTGTTGTGCTTATGCTGCCCCAGTTCCAGTAAAAGTGCGCTGACTCGAAGTCAGTCCAGAGGCACGGCGATGCAAAAAAAACAAAAAAAACATCTGTGGGCTTCGCGTACCTTCAGTACTCACTGAGAGCGTCACAAGGGGGGTATGGGGCAAAAGCCGCCGAAGCAGCTGCACCTTGCAGTCACGTGGTAATAAACTCTGAAACGCAGGTTAAAAATCACGTGATAGAAAACTCCCTAAGTGGTAAATCTGGATTTTGACATCCTTGTACTATTTGCCTGAGAGGTGGTGGTAAAAATATGTCATGTACCATCTTTTACTCCTACGCGAGGTAGTAATTTTAAACGCGAGAGAGTTTTCAGAGGTCATGAGCCGGAAAAACCCCAAACTCGGATAGTTTTTGCTTACAGTGCTTGGCGCCGCGCAGACAAAAACACGTCTATAGCACAACGTTTTGTGTAGCACATTGAGCGCACTCGCGCCAAGAAGTCCTCTTCCTCTTGTTCTTCGAGTGCCTTGATGATGGTTACATTCTTCTTTCCATATAACCTCTTTGCAAGAGGCTAGATCGATCGATCTATCTATCTATCTATCTATCTATCTATCTATCTATCTATCTATCTATCTATCTATCTATCTATCTATCTATCTATCTATCTATCTATCTTTACTATCTATCTATCTATCTATCTATCTATCTATCTATCTATCTATCTATCTATCTATCTATCTATCTATCTATCTATCTATCTATCTATCTATCTATCTGTCTGTCTGTCTGTCTGTCTGTCTGTCTGTCTGTCTGTCTGTCTGTCTGTCTGTCCGTCCGTCCGTGCTTCCATCTGTCTGTCTGTCTGTCTGTCTGTCTGTCTGTCTGTCTGTCTGTCTGTCTGTCTGTCTGTCTGTCTGTCTGTCAACATCTTCGCGCTCTCATGTCATGGTCGTTCCCTCACTCACATTCAATGGCAGTGCACCATAATTCATTTCCGAAGGCGCTAATCACGGATCGAGTCATAGTCGCACCGCGACATTCTGCGCGGCATGGCACTATATAAGAGTATCCTGCCGCTGATCTATGCTGGTAATTTATAACGTTTTGAAAAGAGACCTCATCAGCGCGTCATGTCTAAACTACACCAATTGGGGTGGAAGCGTCGACTATCTGTTTTTATGCCTAATTAGGACTCTTCAGCTTATAGTCGTGCATAGCGCATACATATGCACCTGGGAACTCTCCTTATGATGGGCAGATAATCGCCACGTACCACGTTTTTTTGTGACGATGGAACAGACGTATGTGCCCTATAGCTAGTTACCCTTACACTATTTACATGAACTACCATAGACGTGTCACTGTACTCAGCGTGCCTGGCACGTTAAAGAACCCCAGGTGGTCGAAATTTCCGGAGCCCTCCACTACGGCGCCTCTCATAATCATATGGTGGTTTTGGGACGTTAAACCCCACAAATCAATCAATCAATCAATCAATTACTCAGCGTGCCTGGTACGCGCACCACGCAGGCGCACAGCTTAATTTACACGAAGACGTCGAGCTGCCTGTAGTAACGATTGGCTGGAAGCGAAAAAAACTGGCATGGACATGACACTGTCCGAGCGCTTCGCACGAGATGTATTCCTGCAATACGTGGGATTTGCCGGATATCTTCTCCTTTTTCTTCCAATGCCGGCTTCTTCTTTCAAGCTATCTTCTTGCAGGACACTCTTCCGGGGGTATCAGCCCATTCGGAGCACCCATCTTTCGTTCGCTCCTCCTAATCCTCCTCATCTCTCTTTGCACTCGACTGGCCGCGTATACGGTTTGCGTAATTCCGTTATTGCATCGCGCACGGAATAGCGAAGAGGAAATGCGCTCGCTTCAATGTCCTGTCGATACGTGGTTGGACGACCAAGACGATTCGTCGAGCAAGCAAGCTCGCCTTCGACGCTCACGCCGCTTTCCTCGGAGTCGGCTCCGTCTGAGGCTGGTTAATTGCCCGGTGGACTGGGGTCACCGCAGCGGCCCTGTTCGGCCGTATATATTTATTCGAGAAAGCTTTAAGAAGTGGCGAGGCGATGGTACGTGGCCGCCGCTGAGCAGCGACGAAGAGACGTGCTCGGACTCGCAGAAGACGGAATCGGACTCTGTGGCTTTCTCGCGCTGGGTTTCGGGCAGAGCGATGTACCGTGAACACTCACGTGTAATCTGAAGATGAATATGAGCTACTATATATGTCCGAAAGATGGAGAGTTATTGTGAGTGGCGGGAAAAGGTGCATGTGTGCGTATGGGCGTAAGTGTGTGTGGGGGGAGAGAGAGAGAGTGAGTGAAAGAGCGTGTGCGTCTATAGAGCGAAGATTTTGATGGACTTCAGATTTGTCTGGAAGCAGCATTTCGACCAAAATGTCTTGCACGCCTAAAACTAACCATACCAAGTTCGTTGAGCTACCCACTGTTTGTTTCGGATATCTCGACACCCGTATAAGCTTTCACGTGTTATCACTGAATAGTGTCTGTATCCCACGGTCGAGAAACACATGTAAAGCCGTGGTGCCAAGCGAATTCTCAGAAATAGTTGCTACAAAATTTCCTTGGAACTGTTACGTACCACAAGGGCCCCGTCCCGTGTAGCTGGGAACAGGCACTTGACCACGAATTACAGATGACATTGTTTCACAGAATAGCGTCGTGCGCAGCCCTATACGCGAAGCAATGTTACACTCACAACAACTCGCAGCCATCTACAATTTCTTTTCGAAGCATCCGCACTTTCATTTATTCGAAATGCCTGTTATGCATCGATCATTGTAAAATATTCGGAAAATCTTTGAAGGAGTTATGTGAATACGCAAATAAAAGGCAGAAGGAAGTCTACTGATTAGTGTGTCAGTCTGTCTATACACCTTTTTTCAGCGAAGTTATATAAATATACATATATATGACTGGCTGAAACCTCCTAGCACGTACATGGCTCATAACTTGAGGAAACTCGGCTGCTCCCTACTGTTCCACTAAAATATAACTCGTTCACAGGCAAAAAATGTATTAGCCACGGGACTTGCCACAAAAGCCCATTAGCCTCAGAAACTCGCCACTCGTACACTAGGAATAAATAAGGAAACACATGCGGCGCAAATGGTAATATTTTTTGGGCAGCGGTATCAAATCGCTTAGAAATACTTTGATGAACCGTCGTTATTAGCCCGGTGATAAACACCAGGCAGGGCCTTACGTTTTAACTTCCCTAGTGGACCATCTGTATACGCATCGATTACTGTTTCTCGCGTATTTTTCCTATTCGTACTACATATCGAATTTCACGGTACACATCGCTCTCGCATCGGCCTCATCGCGATTATTTTTTTTTTCTCTTTAGGGTGGCTTTCCATCGCCGAGTGTCCTGCGGCGTTCGCTCAGCACTGCCCGCCACCCGTTTCAGCCACCTGTATGCGGTGGCGAAGAAGGCGGCGGCTTGTGTGTGCCCACACATCCGACGCAGCGGCTTCGCTTATGACTCGTTTGTTCGTGGCCGTCGCGTTCTTCGAGATTTAAGGGCCGTTCGCGCGTCGAACAACCTTGACGAAATTCTTGCGCCAAAGAAAAAACGCTGGCCATGCTCTTGCTCAATCGTCTCTCTCTCTCTCTCTCTCTCTTTCTTGGTACCTTTATCAGTCTTCCTCGGCTTCGATCGTTTTCTCGATTTCTGGGCACGCTTTCGTTGGCGTAATTCTTCGCGAGTCAGTTTGCAGTATAGAAATAGCGTGTTTTTCTCTCATCTAGATCTCTTAGTCTTCCTTTGCTTTTGTAAAACTTGTATAGTATAACAAAGAGGGCACCGTGGACGGTCTGTCCTTCTTGAGATTCTTAAATAAAAAAAGCGATGAATCTTAAGCGTGGCGTGGGCTTTTAAAGTTCTCATGCTTGGAATTCTAAACTGTGAGAAGTTTGGAATATGAGCCCGCATTGGGCGTCCTATGCCTCTTTTGCTACGAGTCGCCATCCACTTTTTATGTCAGGATCGAGGTGAGAGACATGACGGGGTGAAACTTATTGGCAGCATGGTTAAATGGATCCCTGCCGGAACATCCCACACATCGGAACCACGTTCACTGAGCACGGCAATATAAATATGCCTCTTGGTGTAAGATACAGTGATAGTGAAGCAATATTCTCGGAGTGATAATCTCGGAGTGAAGGTAAAGTAATTGCGCAGGGTCATCCAGACGAAAGCACCGATTTGTCACTAAAGAATCAATGTCAAGCTTTGTTCGTGATTTAAGCTTCTAAGACGATGACGTGGCCGCTTTTTCGAGCTGCATAAACGCTTGGCATAATAAATCATCCACCGTCGAAAGAAAGTCGCAACGAATGTAGCTATACCACCGATGTTAAAAGGTCATACGCAATATGCCGCAAGAAAAAGCTGTCGGTGATGAAGGTTGGTATGATTAAAAACGAAAAAAAAAATATTTGTGAAGACCTTGCTACACTTAACAATCAGTGCGTCGAAAGGGCAACGGTTCTAATGCCGATACTATACCAATACGCAAGAAAAGGTGCATAAAAGACTTAAAGGATAATGGGTCCATCAGCTTACTTTCGGTGGTACAAAATGTTTACGAAGTTCATTTAAAACACAATAAGATCACTTGACTTCTTTCAACCTAAAAGAATCAATCCGGGTTCTGAGAAGACTACTCCACGATGGATCTTCGATGGAGGTAATAAATAACGCTGCTGACTCAACAAACACCTTTATTTAGCCTTCATATATATAGACTACAAAAGGCGTTCGAATGAGTAGATATACCTGCTGTCCTAGAAACACTAAGTCGACAAGCATACTTTTCGCTTTAATGGCAGTGCGGGCTGAGACACGGAAGACGACAGTGCAACTAGAGAAAAAGTGGAGGACCGCACAGAGTGCAATGGAGCGTAAAATGACAGTGCTGGGTAACGTTAAGAGATCCCAGGATGGCAGAATGGGTAGGGCATATCTTATAGTTTAAATCAAGCGAAGGAAATGGACTTAAGATGGTCACGTAACGCGTTGAACAGACAACCACGGTGTACAGTAAAAGCAGAAACCTTCAATACTTTTTGTAAGAACAACTGAGTGGTTACCAAGGGGAGGGGAAACGCGATCGAAGAAGGCAGAGCGTTCGATGGTGCGACGAAGTTACGAATAAAATGGAATCGGCTTGCACAGGATAGGATAAACTGGAGATTATTGGGAGGGGACTTCGTCTTGCAGGGGACCAACACAAGCTGAGAACAACAACGACGACGACGACGATGACGACGATGATGATGATCCGAAAGTAACACGATGACAAAAGACGCGTGGTAACACCGCAGGCTTCAGCTGATTGCTGGCTCCCACGAGAGCTTTGTGACGTCACAGATCTCTTCTTCGTCGGGTTATTCTCTCTCACTGGAGCAGATGGCTCGTTCTGCAAGCGGTCGCATCATTCGCCACTGTATGCCCGCTTAGACGTGCAATATGTGATTCTCTTCGAATAAGCCCGCTTGGCGGTATTGTTGGTCGATTCTTTTACAGAGGCAAGTGATTCTGGACGCCTTGTATCAATCATAATTCCAGAAAAGTACACGTGATCTAAAATGACCTCTTTAATCAAGACACATGGTCCCGCCATGGTGGTCTTGTAGCTGAGGTAATCGGCTGCTGATCTGGAGGTCGCGGTATTGAATCCCGGCTGCGGAGGCTGCATTTTCGATGGAGGCGAAAATGCTGTAGGCCCGTGTGCTTATATCTGGGTGCAGGTTAAAAAACGCCCGGTGGTCAAAACTACCAGAGCCCTCCACTATGGCGTCACTCATAATTATATGGTGGTTTCGAGACGTTAAACATGCACATATAAATCAATAATCAAGATATGTGACAAGAACCTGATATATACGATTTGTCTGTATACGCTGCGCATGAACTGCATCTCCGGCCTTTTTTCTGTGACGAATGCATATCGGCCTTCAAATTCACTTTACTTTCTCGAAACTTATGGCAAGAGATGTAAGTGAAATTCTGCAGTGCTATTTGTAATGGCAAAGCTGTGCGGCACCCGTCCGCACAAATTAGGCGTGCGTGAACGCAAGCTGGCGCAAAAAAGTGAACGCTAACAGTAGATTACAAGGTATCTCTTTTTCAGTTAATGCTCTCTCTCTCTCTCGTCAGTCATAACTGAATAGGCTGGTGTTCTCTGAATCAAGTGATATAGCTATATAGTGATGGTGCGTAAAGATAAGCTGCGAAAAGCGGAATGCATTTTTTCCCTTTGAGTTTCGTGTCACTGTTGTCTCCCGAACTTGTATGCCAGCGTGTATGCACTGGACATTACCGACACATTCCTACGCAATATGTTGTAGAATGACTAACCTATATGCACCCACCAGCACACTAACAGCAATCCAAATATCATAAATGCGACAACTCAATACCCATTTACAACCGAATACTGATTGTACATGCTGGGAATAAACTTCAACTATACCTTGACCTCTAAATGACACGGCTACCATTCGCGACCATTAATTTTGCCCGGCATGACATACGTCTTTACTTGTTTTCATCGTGTATTATTGCCTCATAATCTTGGCACATGCGTCACTGCATGAGGGCTTGGCTGTATACGCATCGCTTTCGACTGATATAGTTCGCATTCCCAGTTGAGCCCTTTCCTGTGCCACCCTTTCACGCGGCAGAAACGTTCTAATTTATCGACACTGTTCGTGCACATTATTTTTTATCATGTGGAAACATGCTCCTGCAGTTTGCACCTAGCGCGATGTTTATCGATGTCATCACGTCGGACACTCGAGCTCCCTGCAGATCCCGGCACCATGTCGAACACTTCACTACCATATATGAAAATGCTCGTACAACACTTTAGCAGGTAGGCATACCCCAATAGAACGGCAGCATTTTTTATACATATCGGGCAACCAGTTCACCTCGCCGCGTCCACGTTCAATATCGCTTCGAGATCGACCCACGGCGAGAGAAAAATGCACCCTGATCTGTCTTTTATTCTTTATTTTTTATTGCTAATGCATGATTGTCACCCCTTACTCCTTCCTGGCGATACTTTCTCACGTTCCACTAGAGGTTGGTTTCCAGCAGAGCGTGCTTCTCGTCCTGATGAACGGTCCGAAGGTTCCTGGTGTACAAGAGAGCGCATCGTGCGCACCAACGGACGTGCACCGTCTCCACTACCCCGGGATGCCCGCACCGCGCCGGACAATTTGTCAGACCTGTTACTTGTGTAACGCCTTGCGTGTGCACAAAACACACTACAGTTGGTACCCGCGAAGCGATAGACCCCGCTGATATAGATGTCTCTGCGAAATACGTGCAGCCAGCTAGAGGGCCAGCAGCTGCCAGGGTTATGGTTTGCTGGAAGTGTCCCGCCGATATATATCTCCACTCGCGCTTACTTCACACTTCTGGCTCGACCGCTCGTTTTTACTTTGGTAGCGGCAGATTAATGAATGCGATTTCGCGCGTCCGAGAGAAAGTCGAGAGCTGTTCAGTCGTGGCGGGCAATCTTTAACGCTGTCCGTTGAAGGATATATGAAAGTGTGTGTGTGTGTGTGTGTGTGTGTGTGTGTGTGTGTGTGTGTGTGTGTGTGTGTGTGTGTGTGTGTGTGTGTGTGTGTGTGTGTGTGTGTGTGTGAGTGTTGTTGTTGTTGTTGTTGTTGTTGTTGTTTTTTACCTGTTAAGCACACGACCAGAACGGACCATGAGTACAAGTTGCCAGATTTCCCACTACTGAGTTGATTCACATAATACCTGGCGCCACTTCGGGCATTGTGCAGCGAACTAGACGGGCGTCTGGTCGACGTCCTTGTCCTTCCTGTCAAGTCATTCGGACGACCAGCGCTTGTTATTACTCGTGTTTGCCCCAGCCTTCTCTGGAAGTTGCAAATGAGTGATTGGTCTTTAGAGCAGGTTCTTAGGGAATGCGACAACTCTTATAGACAACATAGGAAAAGCATGTACAGGTAAATGTCAAAGCAAAGGTGCACGCAAACGAAGCCGCGCTTGCCAGCAATATTTTCTCTCCTATAGCTCCCAAGACCAAGAGTGCCATTCGCGCTTGAGGAGCATACCGATTGCACCACACAATTCGCGCTCTTTACTCGCCGCACACGCGAATCGATGTGATTTCTCGCGTATGACACCGTGTAGTGTGGTCGTCCTGTAGAACTCATGCAGAGCCGTATAGAGACGCAATGGGAGCTTATGTGCAAATTGCTCGCACGTGCACAGCCTAGCACACGCACTGTGGGACGCGTGGTGCAGTGTGCTAGAGCAGAGGGTGCGATGGAGGATGCATGCGAATGCGGACAAACCCGTCCAGTCCGCGCAGCGTAAGAGTTGAAGGTCACCGAGCCTCACCTACGATGGTCACACCGAATCCGGCCCGGCTCGCCGGGAGGCCAGTCGTGAACCTGGCCGGCTTGCCAGCCAGCCCGCGGCCGTCACATCGCAAGTGAAACGAGTCCGGAATACTGCAACGCAGCCCGCGCATCTCGACCACCTCGACAGCTGCTTCGGCGGTGCGAAGTCCCAGTGGGACCGTGCATGGGTAAACTTCACTGCCTTTCTTTCTTTCTTTCTTTCTTTCTTTCTTTCTTTCTTTCTTTCTTTCTTTCTTTCTTTCTTTCTTTCTTTCTTTCTCCTTACCGCGACTGTTCGCACGTACAGGAGAATAGCGTGTGCTTAAGCAGCATAAGCCACCACTTGCGGCGAATGTTTATCCACACAGAGGCCATCGCTGACCTTTCGTTTTGGTTTGGCGCTTTCGCTTTCTCAGCAAGATCACGGACATATGGATGATGTAAGAAACGGGGGCGAACGTGCTTAATTAGGAAAATAAGTATTATTGTTATACACACCCATTGAGGCAGCATAGCTCGGTGCCACTGGAAATGGAGTAAGGAGTATCCAAGCGAAATATAGAAGTTACGTAGAAGTGTGAGTGAGTGAGCGAGTGAGCGAGCGAGTGAGGGAGGGAGGGAGGGAGGGAGGGAGTGAGCGATCGGGCGAGTGAGAAAGGGAGGGAGTGACGGGCAGAGAGCTTAGGAATGGCATCGGAATTCAAAACAGGCAATTACAGTTTCCCATTCTGGTGCGAAAATCCTGATGTAACACATGTCACTCCAGTTTCCAAGCCTGATGCGGCGGGTACCCGATGCAGCGAATATACACGCCACGTCCTATAGCCCGAAAACTAGACTATAATGTATGCGTTTTTTTTACTTTACAGGAAAAGAAAAAAGTTAAGGCCGCATCACATCAGTAGTGACCAACCTAAGGAAGTGATGAGGTGGACGGCTTTCTTTTTTTCTTTATTCATCTCTTTCATCTGGTGTCTTCCCTCCGTTTTCCCTTTTTGCCTCTCTTTAATTTTTACTTATTTATTTCTCTTTCTGCATGTTTCTTTCTCTACCTTGCTCTTTCCATGTCTCTTTCCCTTCGATCATTTCATTTTTCTCTATCTCTATTTATTGCTCCCGCTTTCCTTCTTTCCCTTTCTCGTTGTGCCTGTACATTCATGCGTCTTTGATTATCTTTCGGTTAATGAATTATCTCACGACCAAAATGAAAGCATCAAATGCAACCGACAAAATAGAGCCAGTGGAGCTTTAAGAGCTAATCAATAGTCGTGAGGTAGCAGACATCAGAAGATATGACATGGAGAGAATCGAGCAGGCTGTAAAAAAGTGGCCAAAACCGAAAAGCTGCGAAGGCAAACTTGTGCATAGGCAAACATTGGATGTATGCATTAAGGTACTTGGAAAGCAATGTCATAACCATTATGGGTACAATTGGATAGGATAGCTTAGAAGAGAAGGAGTTAGTGCTCTTGGTGCTTTTTTAATGAACACAAGTTTAATTAATTGTTTATAGTTGTTATTATTGCTCCCATTCGCAGTGTTGAGTTATGAGCATACCACGCGATCATGGTATATGCAACTGCCTTGACAAATTATGCCTACCGACTGTAACCGCAATGTGAACATGCCATACGTTCTGGACTCTCCCCTAATGCTCTGATGATGCTTTTTACGGCACATTGCATACGTGCATAGTGCTTCTGTTTTTTATTGTTCTTTTTGTTATTATTTTTATTATTTTTTCTAACTTTTATTGTATTTGTGTCCTAATTCATTACTGCTCTTGTGTTGATGTATTAGCCATCCCTACTGGCCCATAATTTTGTTTTTGTATATAAACTTCACCTAACCACCGCCTGGACTCGCCGAGCTGGCGCGTTGAGGCAGTGAGTGCGGTTTCGCAGCGCTGAATGTGAGTCGTCAAGTAATCATTCAGCTTAGTGGAGACCCATACAAGCAGGCACATTAAGAAAGACTATCGATTCGACAATGTTGTTTGCATTCAATGACACGAACATCCCTAATCGGCTTCTGCCTCATCTTTTTATTCAGTCGGAGTGCTTATTTACAGCAAACCATAGTCCGACTTCTGCCGAGCCGGTCGTTTTAAAGCAGCGGCGGTGGCAGCAGCAAATGGGCGCTTTTTTCCAATTCGTTCAAATTGAAATGTGGCAGATGTGGCGCACGAATCAAACCCGTGACCTCGAGTTTTGTAGCACATCTAATACGTGCTGAGCTACCACGGTCAACTTGGCAACTGAAACACCGACTGCACAAACACTCCGAGTGCGTTGGTTCTTCTTACAAGTTGCATCCATGCCTGCGCAACTTAATTTCTTTCATGATGAGCCCCGAGCAACTATTTCTCAACCTTAGTGGTTTTACGGCACTAGACCACGATCCTACTATAAGAGACGTCGTGGTAGAGGGCTCGGGAAATTTCGACCACCTGGGGATTTTTCATGGTGCACCTATATACAAGTACATGCACCTTTCGTATTGCACCTCCATCGACGCGCTGCCCCGCCGCGGTGGTCTAGTGGCTAAGGTACTCGGCTGCTGACCCGCAGGTCACGGGTTCGAATCCCTGCTGCATTTCCGATGGAGGCGGAAATGTCGTAGGCCCGTGTGCTCAGATTTGGGCGCACGTTAAAGAACCCCTGGAGGTCAAAATTTCCGGAGCCCTCCACTACGGCGTCTCTCATAATCATATGGTGGTTTTCGAACGTTAACCCCAGAAATCAATCAATCAATTCATCGACGCGCAACTGCCGAACCCGCGGGATTTGATCTCACGGCTTTCGGACCAGCAGTCAAGCATCATAGTCACAAGACCACAGCGTAAGTTTACTGAAGTTTTTATTGAGCTGAGCAACTATGTAAGTCCTAGCTGTCGCTATCCCTGCCTATAGACCTTCTCACTCAAGGCGTGCTGGGTGCTGCCATAGTCCTTTCTGGGCTGTTGTTAGCGCGCACGACCCCCCAAGAAATGCACTGCCGAGGCTGTGACGTTGACTTTCGTACTTTCGTGCTACAGCCCAGAAAGAAGTAAATCCTCCTCTCTGTAAAAAAAAAAAAAAGCTCCATAGGTGTGGCGTGTTACATTTGTCTCGCAGTTATCGGCGCAGAGTTACTAATTAACCCACGAGGATGTGAGATCCCTGCTTGTGCCCTTCGTACTCCTGGTTATCCCCCTTTATCCGAAACAGCTCAAGCGAACGATAAAAATGACAGGGCGGCAGAATTAAGAGTGCCTCACTGCAGCAGCGGGTCACTGCTGAATGTAAAATCCGGGGCCCGGTCGAGCTTTATGGCCATCGCTTTTGATGGCAGCCGGAAGGGGGCGACACAGACGCACCGAGACAGGCGCCACCTAGCGGGCGATCGAGGTATAGGTAACTGGAGGCGTTGGGGCTATTCCCGATTCAATATCTCCGCAGCCTGGGGCGATCGCGTCGCACACACGGCGGTGTGCGGGGCAAACGACAGGGCGGTCCCTGTCGCTTCATGGGCGGTCGACATTTTTTATTCGTTGTCGCCCACCACGACGACGACTCGAAGTCGAGATTGTCCGCCGACGGGCCACCCAGGAGCTGCAAGATTCTTTAGTTGCAAGCGACTCAGTGGACGTGGTGTGAGGCAAGCTGCCATCCTGCGAAATGAAAGAGTACAGAAAATGAGAGAGAGTTTGGCAGAAGGACGCCGAGGCATGTCGTGTTTCTAAATGAGACAGCATATGTATACCTTCCCATTCGATGCGGAGAAAGTAGTTTGGCTTAGACTATGTATGGAAACTCGAGCTTCGCGCTTGTATAAACAACCCCGACTGTCTGAGCTGTCTTAACTGGCTGCCTACTTACTGTTTACCTTACAAATACTTCTTTACCGTTTTTTTTCTTGCTTCATACGTTGAATAGTGGTTGTACTTTGAAGAAAGATACAGGAAGAAGGAGTTAGAGAAAGAAAATGGGTGTATATGTGATCATGATGTCTTTACGATGACGTAGGCCAGAAGCTGGCGCTGAGCCGTGCTCCCACTAACCCTGCAGAAGATCATGCCCCCCCCCCCTTTCTTTTTATTCCTCTTCACCAAGAACCACTAGGTGAAGTGGAACACAAAATGTGCTTTGGAACAAAGTATAAAATGGGCTTTACGCTTGACGTTTAGGTGGGACTAAACAAGTGACCCAGAAAGGCAGCTTCGGCTATGACCGTGTAAACATGGCCTGTTTTCAGGGACATCGTGACCATAAACTGGGCCTAAATTCAGGAGATGATATACGCCCCTCAAAAGCTCGGGGTAGTGTGACGTAAACAATAACGTCACTTATGAGGTCATACCCTTTTTGCGCGATTTGAATGAATGGCAAAGTTGTGTCTGGCATTTGGTGGTGGCAAACCGGATGCCCAAATTTCCGGTTAACCTCGCTGCCTTTCCCACACTTTATTCTTTCTCTGAGTCACTGATAAAGGCATGTTCAGCTCTACTCACTGGCAAGCTATAAAATTTTAGGTATGTTTGTACCTTTAACAAACGGAATCGACAGAACAATGAGGTCAGACGCACTTCCTGACAAGTGACATTAATTGCTACAAACCGCCCCGCCGCGGTGGTCTAGTGGCTAATGTACTCGGCTACTGACCCGCAGGTCGCGGGTTCGAATCCCGGCTGCGGTGGCTGCATTCCCGATGTAGGCGGAAATGTTGTAGGCCCGTGTGCTCAGATTTGGGTGCACGTTAAAGAACCCCAGGTGGTCGAAATTTCCGGAGCCCTCCACTACGGCGTCTCTCATAATCATATGGTATATAGTTTTGGGATGCTAAACCCCACAAGTCAATCAAATCAATTGCTACAAACCTAGGGCGCTCCAGACTCAAGCGCAGAGCTTCCCGCTCCAAGAGAACCAACCAACGCCGGCTCTTGTTGTTGTTGTTGTTGTTTCCCTGTGCAAATGGCTCGTACCCAAAGAAGGGGATTGGCCGATTATAAGGTGAATTTGCCCTAAACTTTCAGCATTGCGTCATTCCTACAAATTTTTTGTAACTTAATTTTGATTTGAAATACCGATATCAAGTTTGCAGAAAAAAAAGAAGAAAAATAGTGAGACAGTAATCTCTCGAGCGCCACACGTGCGGCGTACCGCTGCAGGGTCGTCGTCTTCGTGTCTTCTGTTCACCGCGCCTTTCTTGAAAATTTACTCGACTCGTCACACTGTAATGAATGAACTGTTGTGTGTGTTCACGTACACCTTCTTGAGCATGCATGACTGCAAGCGAGCTATGCAGACATGGCACACGGTGTTCAGTTGAAAATACATGAAAGACATATATATATAACGACCAACACTAATGTCATTCACAACCTTAGCAAGACACGTATACATCTGTCCATCTTTTAAGGTGCGAACATCAGCGAGAGGGCGTGAGATATGGCAGTCTTAGTGGGATTTAAATGTCACACGTGACCTTTCACACTTGCTTAAGATGACTGGAGACGAAAGCCACCTTCTTTATCTTCTGAGTCGATTGCATTGACACCTCCCCCCTCAATCCCCTCCCCCGGCTGAATGCTTTATACAGTATATGGCGGTATATAGTTATACAGTGTATATAAACTGTATAATGTATACAGTTTGGGTGCTCCATCCGGGGTCGGCACGCTTTTGATCGAGTGGCGATGTGATGTGCTGACGTCACCGTCTGACGTCACGCGACATGACATTATGACACCACGGCTGTGGGTGCCATGTACCTAGCAGACGAGGTTTCTAAAAATGTCACCGTGCCAATGTCACGAAAATGATAAAAATACATCTTGAAATTTATGACGTCACGTGCGCAGGTTTCGGCGCGAAATTTCGAAATGACTTTTCATCCTTGGATTTTCTCCACTAATAATGAATTTATGATTGTGAAACATGTGGAAATGGCTTCTTAGAGTGAAATTTGTCGATATAAATCAATTAATTCTTTCTCCTCAGCGTCCCTTTATTAAAGCATGCACCGATCACTGCAGTGGTGATCGAAAACACTCGAGTCACGGCTAACGTCAACGTAAAGAGCCATTTCGAACAGTAAGACGTTGTTATATTAGTTTGGTTTGACGGGAACGTCCATATATTCCTTCAGAGCGAGACCTTCTATGCGCAAAGGAAGAAAGTTCGCAGTGGTCACTCACGCTATCTCGTACAGTACGCCACGCGAACGCAGACCTTTTTGGCAGTGGAGGCACGCGCCTCGATAGTATCGTTAAGGGCTCCAAATACCTGTGTCTCTTAAAAGGTCCCATATAAAAGACACGCAAGTGAAGGCACTGTATCGCTGTCGGACATCCCAGATGTGAAGGCACCGTATCGATGTCGCGCTGTCGGACATCCCAGATATCCTCGCACTGCGCGCGTTCGATCGTTTTATCTTCTTTAAATCCTCGGCGTTCAACGAAGTCTTTACAGGCCTACACGCATCCCCGCTGATAATCTCAATGGCCCGGTCCCATTACAGTTCGCGAAAATATAGTCCATCACCGCGAAGGGGTATGTATATACAAATGCATTCAGCAATCGAAACGCTGTTCGCATCTCTCTCCAGTATCTCCCCGCCACCCTCCTTGAATTCAAACGACCCACTCCATGCATTGCAGTTTTTATGGACGAATCGTGGAGTGTGTGCCTCTGATTGCACACGCGAGTACCTCGAAGTTCACACAACCCTTTAGGAGGTTCTTATCTCCGAAGTGAGACCACCCTCGCGACGAGGCGCTGACAAGGAATGGTCCTCTCTGAGCACTGATTGCGAACTCTCCACATGCACATCGTGCGTGTCAATACGTCACGCATACGCTGACAAGTGGAGCGGGCCGATAGGGAGTCGCTCGTTTTTCTTTTTTATTTTTTTTTCTTTCTAACGAGAGGAATGACGAGCCAAAGCACACAGAAAACGCGACTATCGCGCCCCGCGCGATGTATACGAGCGTGTTTTCTCATGGCGAGCATGCGTTGCTTTACTGAGTGTGTGCGCAGGTGCTCGGTGAATAAATCGAGCCGCTGGATGTATGGTGTCCTCTGCATCCTCTTCGCTTCGAGCTTGTTAAGACGAAGAGGGAAAAGGAGAATGGATATTCTTCTTCGGGAACCGCGTGTTTTTCCTAACCAAGCTTTCAGTGGCGGTTGGGCGTTCCTGCTGGTTCTGCGGAGATAACATACTCTCGAGTGGGTTTTATGAACTCCTTTTAAAATAGACGGCTCCTCGTATGCATGTGTATACATACGCGCTGTTGTATACACGCAAGAAAGTCGAAGCCTGCGTGCGGTTTTCTTGCCGCGTCTCCGCCTCACCCGGACAAGAGGCTCATTTGAAGATGAAAAGGGCATGCCTTACAAGACGGCTGTTTTTCCTTTGATTATTCTATAGCTCTTTGTTAGCTTTCCTTAATGAGCGCAAAGATAGAGCGGATGACACGTTTTACATGCGTCGGCATCTAGGAGCGATGAAACAGATGCACCCGACATCCATGCGTGCTACCCGTCATCAACAACCCTCCACTCCTCTTTTCTTTGTGTGTGTGTGTGTGTGTTTCATACGCGCGCCCGCCATCGTGAATATCTCTACAACAACTGCGTGCCCGAACCTTGTCTGAACAAAAGCAACAGTATAGGACAGCATTAACAACCACGCGAACGACATAAAAAAACACAACAAAAATAGGCGAACCCTCAGAAGCGGCGCCCTTTGAAGTGGACGCAACGACGATCACGCGAGCTGAATCTCGGCGTGGTAACAAGAGGAAGAAGGCGGACGCATACGGCGAGCTCCTCAACAGTCGTCATTTCGCTCGCGGTAGCCGCCGTCGAGGCGTGCAGGCACGCTCCATGGCTGCATGGCTGCGCGACGGGATTAGAGATTATCGGCACAAAAAGCCGCGACTAAACGCCAGCCCACGCGGGCAATATATTCGGCCGAAGGTTCCCAAGGCGGCCGGCGCGAGCTCTTGTGATGTATGGTGGTATATGCATGGTATATGCGGCGGGAACGGGAACAGGAGTGGGGTAGCGAAGAGCACAGGCGGTATAAATGAATATACGGAAATATGGGAAATTGGTATTGGGCCTAATAGCGTATTTATATGCGGGACCGTTCCGCGCGCATGCATCTGAGCCGCATGCTCGCGTGCCAGCGAGAGACTCGGTTCTTTCATGGATTGTTGACCCGCGATCGTCGACAGAAACGTCGATATTTGGGTTCGCTGCATGCGTTACACGAATTGATTAGGGCGATTCTTTCCATCGTTTATCTATGCTAAAGGCCCCGCCACGGTGGTCTAGTGGCTAAGGTACCCGGCTGCTGACCCGCAGGTCGCGGGATCAAATCCCGGCTGTGGCGGCTGCATTTCCGATGGAGGCGGAAATGTTGTAGGCCTGTGTACTCAGATTTGGGTGCACGTTAAAGAACCACAGGTGGTCAAAATTTCCGGAGCCCTCAACTACGGCGTCTCTCATAATCAAATAGTGGTTTTGGGACGTTAAACCCCACAAATTAATCAAATTATCTATACTAAAGATATAGCATAGAGCGAACTGTTTATTTATCACTAAAACTCGTCAATCGAGTACGAAACTGGACCAGACCGTAATCCAAGAGGCGGGAAGGCATATGTGTTGAAGGGGGTGAAGTTTGACCACAGCCTCCCCCCCCCCCTCTTTCTCTCCAACTCCCTCTATTTCAGGCCCTTAGGATCAAAACGCAGGGAAAAACTATTTGAGGAGACGGGGGTAGGATGCCGACGCACCACCTGTGCGCACACCAATGCGCACCAGAGAGCAATCAGCTTAACATTGACAGGAAAAAAAATAGAACTGCGCATGCACGGATTAATGTTCAGGGCACACAATCAAAGGTCCAATTAGGTGTCGAGGAATGGGGAGCGCCGCAGAGGACGTATACGACACGAAATTAACGAGGCATGTGGAAATGAAAAATTGAGCAAGCAAATAGGAAATGAGCTCAAGCAACTATGGTTAGGTGTAACAGGAGGTCGCACCAGAAAGCTTTTGTCCTTCCGTGAACCCAAATTTGTACATAGTTGATCACCAGCCGTTCTTTCAATAATAGTTGATCTTTAAATCACGCGCTGGTAACCCCCCCCCCCCCACCACCACCACCACGGTTCGGGGAAAGGGGGATTCAACAGCCCCACTCCCGTCTCGAGATTTTAAAATTTTTCATCTACCTGTTACAGAGGCAGGTAGTCAGGATGTATACTGTTTAACATGCTTTCCTAACATTAACTAGAGTAAACTCTGGCGCTGCGATTATTCAGCCACCATGCGAATGATGGGTAGTGCGCAAATTTGCCTAATATTCGTGCATGCGTCTTCGACTGCACTCCTGGGTTTGTTTGCTGTTCTGTTTTGACTTTCATTGCGGGTAAAGAATGGATCATCGTGTACTTGGTGACCAGATTCGAATTAGCGTGCCTAAAAGGTTAAGAGGGTGAAGTGGAGCTGCTGACAGTTTGCTGAACTTGCGTCAAAGTGAATGCAGGCCACAGGGGGCTGAATGGAACCAACAGAACGAAGTTTCGACAAATCCGCGTTGCTACGACTCGCACCAACCGCCGACATGTCGCGTAGTATACGCAGAGGTCACGGGCCGCCAAGGTCACCAGCCGTTTGGTAGCGTGTGTTTCTCAGCTCGCGACTGCTTCGGCGCAGAGCTGATAGACGAGCGGCCGAGACGACGGTGAGTTAAGGCGAGATTTATACACAGCATAGAAATAGAGGCGTTACATATTCGGCACTGGGGCCGACAGCTTAGGGACTCGAAGAGCCGAGATGTCTTCTCTCTGACGCATGCGTGGGCTGCTTGCGACGCGCCACTTGGCTGTTTTTATAGGCCCCGGGTGATTGCTCACGTCATCAACGTCCAATCAGAAGCACCGCTGGCCGTGATGTCAGATTCCTCTAGTCAGAAACCGCCGCTGGGACGTGAGATGTTGCCGCGCATTGCGTAAGACTCGCCAGATTGGATGGCGCCGCTTGCATCATCGGGCCAAAATGGTAGTATATAGTTGTTCTGTGATCGGGCTGCTATCTGGCCCGTGAATTTAGGGAGCTCGCCGTGCGTTGCGTAAGACACACCGGCGGAGCCGGGCTCGCTCGCTGGCCTTGACACAGATTGCCTTTGCAGAGGCAATGGCGTTCGGTCTGGACTCCCAGGCGTAACACCGTGCTATACCCATCATACCCATGCTGGCTGAAGCCCCATGCGTGGCAGGTTCTGTCGACTTTAGCGCCCTAGTTCCCTCTAGTGTACTAATAATAGGAAACTCTACATACTGACTGGTAAACAATAGCACAAACAAGCAACCGCACTTTTGTTTCCCCTCCCCACTTCAGTCAATGTCCTTTCCATTCCCTTTCCCCTGCGAACCACTGCTGGCTTAAGTGTCGCACTTAGCTGCTGACAGTTGCGGGGTTCACTTTTGTTTTCTTCTCCAATCCAAAGACCCCACTCCCCCTGCAGTATTTCGACATCCCGTCAAGAGAGTTCCTTCGTGCAGAAGAGACGAGCGGCCGCCCACGGCAGGACACGCAGCGGAGACGGCGAAGATCTATCTGCACAAAAGGCGCGCCGACGCTAAGTGCGCTCTCAACGACGTAATAACTCGGCCGCCGCGCTTCAACGAACACGCGAATAACAAAGCAACTCGCGCCGTCGAGGTAATTGCCACGTAACTGCGGGGGTTCGCCACCTCCTCTCTACACTGGAAGCAGAGCAAACACTCTATAGCGTTATGCCTCGCCCTCTTTGGCATCGATAGAACTGTGCAGCGTTGTGACGGCTGGAGCTGCTGCTCTGCAGGTCATTTCACTCGCACTTGACAGCGACACACCGTCTGCTGTTGCTAATGTTCGAGCCAAGTATGCGTTGTTGAGAACCTGTCTATGAGTAAAAGTACACGGAACTGCTCGGAATGGTTGAAGAAGAAACGTAACAAGCAAGCAAATCGGGAAGAAGTTATTTTCGCAGCGCAGTGTCTTTGGAAATAACTGGTGTAATATAATTTGCCTCTTTCGACCAGGAAAGGCGAGGAGAGGGTGCAAGAAGCTGAATGTGACACGAGGCTACCACCCTCGCAGATCTCAAAGCGCATGAACTGATGTTTTTCATGCTTGCTGCCGTTTATGAGAACACTTAGTTCAGTAGAAAACGAAGCATTATAGGACGCTTGAGTTACGCCTCAACAGTAAAGAATGCGGTAGCGTAATAGAGCCCCGTTTGCACCACACCTTCTCGATCGGGAGCGTGGACACATTTCTCTGTGAGTGTTTCGGTTATGCTGCAAGGTAAAGAACGTCTGTGCGAGTAACATTGACCGCTTAAATTTGTCCTCTCTGTACTGCAGGTAAAGTGGTGGAATGCCCACCACGCCATCATTCTTCCTTCTGCTAATCAGCCAAGCACCAGCTACGCGTTCATAAGGCAACATTCGAGCCTACGCAGCTGCTGACATTGTTTATGCTTTTTTTTATCATTACCATAAAAATAAGCCTGAGCGCTTTCTAATGAGTGGGTTTTTACACCCTTTCTTCGCTCGTCTTGCAATTAACGTGTTTGGATGCGTGGCTCGATTCTACGTTTCTGCCATGCTGTGTGTTTGGGGGGGGGGGGGGGGGTTACGGAAATAGTTCCAATCAATTGCGTGACTGCGTGGTAGAACAGCTCATGTAGGACATAGGAGCTTATGCGAAGCGAGATCTTCAACGCTGTCGCGCTATCGCGATATCGCGCTTTACTGCGCTATTGTGCGATCGCGATAGCGCACTATCGCTTTTTAAGGGTAGTTGTACCATCTCCTGTCGGGTTACTGTAATAGCACGCCTAGGAAAGGTTTAAGATGCAGAAAAGAGATCGACCAGAGGTACAAAACAGACAAACACACGAGTGGACATGCGTTAGCTAATCTGAAACTCTCATAAGTTCTCGGAACACTCCGTCAAGCCAATAACAAATCTCCGTTTACTCCCACCCACTTTCCGCCACGCTGCACACAACTATTGTTCTCAGGTGCACTCTGTTCACAGCTAATCCTTGCTTACCACCGTTTCTTTCTTCTCACACCCTATCTATCTCGTTTCTACTCACTTGTTTCGTTCTCATCGCCACACACTGCGTATGCAGCAGCATCATATTTAACGGTGTTAACTTCTCACGGCTGCCTCTGTCGCCCGAGTGAAAAGCCGCGCCCTGCTGTTCCTGGAGAGGAGCGTCCATCTTTCCACCCGCTTCTACGATCGACTGAACGAGAAGCGAAGCGAATAGGCACGGATCGTACGGCGAAGTGGCGCTTCCTTCGCGGGCACCTCTTTGATAGCCTTTCAACGAACCGTCACTAAAGTGCATTCAAAGTTCTCTACACCGTCTACCAAGCAACGCATGTCACTCAGACGCTGCGTGGTCGTGATATCGAAGAAGGTGCCACTCGGGCTACTAAATAGGAATTTCTTATTTGTGCCCAGGAAACTAAAAGTCAAAGTTTTTAGCAATACATAGACGTTGTACATACAGAATCACGCGCGGCAGCCGGCCACTGCAGCTTTTGCTTTCTCCAGAAGTACGCAAGTGCCTACGCCATGATGGCACCAAGACACACAGAGAGAGAGAGAGAGATGAAACGAAAACGCTGGGAGGCCTACGTGGTAAAAGTAACCGGTTTGCTACCCTGCGAATGGGAGGGGAAATAGGGGCTGTACAGAAAACAGAGAGGCATAGGTATATTAAAGCGAAAAAGGAGACACATGCACGCACACGGACACACATTTAAGACGCTGAGATAAATGTCGAACATGATCATATCGCAAGTTAGGCCCTTCGATTATAAGTCAAGCATGAACAGAAGCTCGTAGCCATCGAAAGGTAGAAGCGGCGGCCACCAACAGTGTCGACAACCACGCGCTCGACAGCTCTATAGACAAGTCATCATCATCATCATCGTCATCAGCCTGACTACGTTTACTGCAGGAGAAAGGCCTTTCCCGTGTTCTGCCAGTCAACTCGGTCCTGTGCTTGGTGCTGCCAATATATACCCGCAAACTTCTTAATCTCATCTGCTTACCTAACCTTCTGTCTCCCCCTAACACACTTGCCTTCTCTGGGAATCCACTTAGTTACCCTTAATGACCAGTGGTTATCCTGTCTACGCGCTACATGCCTGGCCCATGTCCATTTCCTCTTCTTGATTTCAACTATATGATATCCTGTTCTCTAACCCACTCTGCTATCTTCTTGTCTCTTAAGGTTACACCTACCATTTTTCTTTCCATTGCTCGCTGCGTCGTCCTCAATTTAAGCTGAACCTTCTTTTGTAAGTCTCCAGGTTTCTGCTCCGTAGCTAAGTACCGGCAAGATACAGCTGTTATATACTTTCCTCTTGAGGGATAGTGGCAATCTACCTGTCATAATTTGAGAGTGCTTGCCGAATGTGCTCCATCCCATTCTTATTCTTCCAGTTACTTCAATCTCGTGGTTCGGCTTCGCGGTTATTACCTGCCCTAAGTAGACATAGTATTTTACAACTTGAAGTGCACTATTACCTATCTCGAAGCGCTGCTCTCTTCCGAGGTTGTATAGACATGTATGAGTTTATAAATCCCATATACTGAAAGCGGTGGACAGAGCGTCGGCCGTCGATAATCTATCCGCGGTAAGGCGCATCGGCATTCATAGATGTGGCGTGCCGATGACCGAGTTAGTTCCAGAAAAAAAAAACTGCATTGTGCGCGTGTGCGAGCTCAAGCCTATCGGAGGATTCTAGAATGATTTGGAAGGTTTTGGAGACATTCGGGCGTGGTTTGCACAAGGCATTAGTTATTCGTGCAAAGGACTGGTTACATAAAAACAGCAATAGCCGAGTACGTGGCATTACTACTACTACTACTACTACTACTACTACTACGACTAATAATAATAATAATAATAATAATTGTTGTGTTTCAAAACTACGATATGATTATGACGCTCATTGCAGTGAACGACCAGCTCAGGAAATTTCCACAATATGGTGTTGAAAAGTTCACTGACATCTCGTCGCGCATGAGCCTCTAGCATTTCACCGCCGTCGAAATGCAACGGCCGCGACAGGGATCGAACCCGCGACCTTTAAAGAAGCAATCGAGCATTCTAATCGCTGTACCAGCGCACAGCGGCGGGACAGCTTCAGAATAAGGCATTTCAACGGGTGTTTAGTTTATGTGGACAACATGGGTCACGGTATTATCCTTATACGTGCGCAAAATCGTATATAACGCAAACAGAACGATGTTCAAAATTATAAATCTAACTTGACATAAAATTTAACCTAAGATTGATAAAACGCAGATACGTGACTGAAATGCTATAGACTCCACGTAATATATATATATATATATATATATATATATATATATAGGTATGTATAGGGGAAGTTATTAGAACGAATGTAATGTAAATAAGAAGAAAAAAAAGAGGGTGAAAAAATAGCCCGCCGTGATAGCTCAGTGGTTAGAGTATCGAACGCGTTATTGGAGGTCGTAGGTTCGATCCTGCTACACACGGATGGTAATTTTTTCACCCACTTTTCTTCTTATTATTTACATTACATTCGTTTGTAATAACTTCACCATATATATATATATATATATATGATATATATATATATCTATATATATATATATATATATATATATATATGTATATATATATATATATAATATATATATATATATATATATATATATATATATATATATATTCTATATATATGCGCGAGATGTGGTTGTGAAAATTTAGGTTAGTAATACGAAAGTTTGAATCTTGTTAAACTAAGCAAAGGGGGGTTAAGAACTAGCAATTCGAAGGTTTTATATTACTGTAAGGATGAGGAAAAGGAATCACAGGTTCCCACCTTTGTGCTTAAAAAATAAACCGGTCAGACCGCATAAGCTCTCCTTCTGTGCATTGGGAAAAGCAGCTCTTAATTTCATATAGGCGCCACTACATCATTGCACATGTCATCATGAATCTTAGATTTGCACAGTCCCCCTAACTTCTTTTATGTTTTTTTATCTGCCTCCCAACCTTTCATGTGCGAGTATATATGAGGCGCATCGCGAACAATAATCAGTTGCAAGTTTGTCCGTGTGTCTCATCCGTCACAGTTGCACATGTGTCCCACCCTTCTCGTTTCGTCCTATAGCGTTTCAGGATAGCGCAGCAAGAAGAACGACCCGGCCGCTATACTCGATGCTCGAGAGCTGAAGAAGAGCAGCCGGCCGACATCTCCTGATGTCGTGACAATGTAAGAAAGAATGGAATAATATGAAGCACGTTTCTTGGAAACTTCTTGTTTCGTACCTCGGTTGCACGGAGGGCGGGTACAGTGTATAAGATAGTGGATGGCTGCAGCGTGTTGCATTCCGTACACGTCAGCGGTTGTCGACACCGACTGGTGCCCAACTTCACATGCCTCTCTGCGTTAGGAGAGGCAGACGTACTTGCCCGCCTGCTTTTACCCGGCTTTCTCTCTCTCTGTCTGTCGTTTTATGCCCGGCGAGGGACATGTCTCATAATATGCTCTCCTCTCTCTCTCTCTCCCTTTGTATCCTTGCTTCTGGGTCGGCTCTCTTGTCGGCTTTCGACAAAGGAAAAGTGCTGCTGGCGGCCACATCGTCCACTTTTCGGCGCATTCCAGCTCCTTGTCTTCGCTGCCATCTTCTCCGGGCCCCGCCGCTGCATTAAAAGAGGCGACTCCCTTCAACCTTGGCAGATTCCCCGTTCCGCCGCCACCGTGTTGCGCCCCACGGAGCAAGATGGCGACGTTTCTTGTTTCATCTTCGGTCAAGCGAACGCGTTCGTCCTACCTCGTCACTAGTGAAACGGTTCCAGCGTCTTTATTTTCTTTTTTCTTTCATTTAAGGTGAAAGCCTCAGATGGCTCATCAAACGCGAGAAGAGTGTGTTGGCTGTGTCATCACGTGCAATACAAAAAAACATCATATTGTGAGGACGTCACAGGTCACCAGCTCTTGCGATTGTAATCGTGACGTCATTACATGACATCGTGGCTTGGTCAAAGGTGGCCTGGTTACGAAGGCAGCTAGCGCAGACCCACGTTGGGCGCACTGATATATTCCGGCAGAAAGGGGGGGGAGGGGGGGGAGAGATTACTTGCGGCACAGTAACACTTATACCTGACCGAACTTACAATCTATATGGCAATCTTATACGATAGAGAACCGAGAGGAACAAAAAAGACCAGACGTACCGAAGCAGCGGCTTATTCTTAGGCGGCACCTCGGACCATTTGTTCCCAAAGTGTCTCTGGAATTATGCGCAAACTGCAGCTGCAAGCGCTCTTTTAAAAGGCCTATAAATATAACATAGAAAGAAGCGTCCCCCTCCATTGCATGCCTCCTCCTCCTTCCACCAGCCAACACTAAGAAACGGGAGACCTTTGACCTCTTCCCGTGGTCGCATTATGGCCCGCCCCAGTGAGAGGCCCGTTATCCCACCTATTCCAAGAGCGCGTTATGGCGCGACGGTTGACCAACAACACCACTCGCATTCCTTTAGACGCCACCATATCGCACGTGAACCTGAGTAAGCATTATACAGTCCCGCTTGGAAGTGTATACGCTATGGTTAGTTCGGATCTCTCAAAACCACAAATGTGCTCTTTCGGCGAAGCGGCAAGCAATGACCGTGCACCGAAGGTTATTTATTGTTTCTTTCCTCTCTTTCTTAATCTCTTAGAAGCAAGCCTTATCCATCCGAATGGGGTACTTAGAGGACTTAACGGTTCCACTGGCTGTGGCACATAACAGAATCGAGTCGAGCCAAGCCAGGTCACCTACAATCGATGCCCGTTTCATCCATTCTCTCTCTGTTTTGTCGGGTACTTGCCTTGTCCCATAACGACAAATTATGGTGTTATCCTTCTTTTGACTGTCGAGCGTATACCTGGCGCACGGAGCGTACTTGCTCAATGCGCTACTCGCATTGCGGCTGTTTCGATAAGTGTTCCAGAACCTCCCCTCACAAACTTCGCTGAGCACCCACCACACACCAGATGTTTACGTATACATACACAGCGTGCGCATTAAGCGGCATGCCTTTCTCGACGTGGCACGATTGACACATTGGCACGGGATAAGAGAGGTATGGCCCTGGCGCATTCATAGAAGCAGTGGCAATAGTGCGGCCATATAAGCGAGAAGAATAATACCGCGCCGTTAAGATGGTCGTTAGATGTACGTTTTTCTTTGTGCATCCTCGCGATATTGAGCGCGGCACTTCGACGCAGCATGAGCGTCTGCAAAAAGAAATGCGTTATGGTGATTGCCGAGATGCCAAATTTATCCGGCATCACGATTCCTCAGTTGCGGGTCATGCTACGAAGTGCCGTTAGCTCTGCGATGCATCTCGACAGCTCCGTACATACGTGCGACATTTGCCTCGACTCTCGAGGATCGATTCTTTTGAGAGCACCCGTCATCCACCTTTATGGAGGAGTATAAGCTGTATCTATTGAATTATTCATCAATGCGAGCGCACTGCCATTCGCGGCTATCTTGATACCACTTATTTCGACTGGAAATCTATTATCTTCTCAAGTATATAGGGCACGGTGCAGTTCTGCACGCGGGCAATAATTAAATTTGACTTCTTTGATGTCTTTAGGTGCTCGTGAACGACGTATTGTATTGGCTATGGGTAGCTCATTAAACCAGCAGGCTGCGTGTAAGAAGCTATTTTATCGAGAAAACTGGAGTGGAATGTACTACGAAGGTAATCGAAGTTCAACCCGATCATAGATACGTGCCGCGAAAAGAGGTCGAACTGCCACATTGAAAAACCATGCGTTCTATACAGGTCTATCGGAAGCTTAGGTCATAAAAATTTATTCCGCCGTATTAAATAGATATGATAAATTCTGTGCGCGCGAGAAAGTGGTAGTGAAATGATCCTTAGTTATTCTTTTGAATGATAAGAATCTACGTATAGAAATCATACCCTGACAAAATGAACTACAATAAAGTAAGTTTAGAAACTGGTCTTGAATAGAGCAGAAAATTTTCTCATATTTATCGCTAATTGACAGACCACTAAAGGCTCTGTGTCTAGTTTTGTGGTTTTTTCTATTGCTGAACCGGGTGCTATCGGTCACTTTCTATGTCAATGTGTGCCGCAGTTGTCTAAGACAGAGTGCCCGTCATCCTAGAATAGCTAACGTGTGAGTTCTTTTTGGTGCGCATATAAAAACATCGGTGCTCGTTCACAGCAGCAGTACTGAAGCAAGGGCAGTCGACTGACCAGCGTATAGGGCAGGCGGTTTTTTCCTCTGCAATCAGAACCAATGGGTGCCCGAGAGTCATGCAGAGAGAGAGATTTAGAATATGTGAAAGGAGCTTCCACGCGCATTCGACTCGGCTGTTTTGTGTATGTCAATGCTGTCTAACGCCGCATCTTCCGTTACCGCGTGTTGTGTTGTGTCGAAGTGCGAGGTGCGTGTCTTTCTGTGCATGGGATGCCATGTACGGCTGGAGCCCCTAAAGCGAGCGCCTCTCGAGAGGACTCGTGACAGCCGCGAAGGACGCGGGGATGACAAAGCCGCTGTCACGCCTCCCGAGGAATGCACCTTCACTAGTGCATCGCTTCTAAAGTTCCGAGGCGCGTCGGTGCTTCTGGGACATGCTTGAGCCCCACTGAGTGCTGCAAGCACAAGCTATAGACTCTGTATATGGCCGTTATAAGCTCGGTGCGCCACGTAGTTACCGTTTGAGAGCTCGAGTGTGGCAGTGCCAGCGCGGCCTTCCTCCCACGGCCAATGCAATTATGTACACATGTTGTATTAACGACGAAGTTCGCGTCAACCGGATGCGAGGGACGCTGGTACACGCAATCTATGTCAGTCTTTGTTGTCCCTCCTCAGCACAGGCATTGGTGTGTGTGTGTGTGGGGTGTGTGTGTGTTTGTGTGTGTGTGTGCCCTACGAAGCTAGCTATAAACTCTACATTTCACGAGTTTCCTCCGTATAAATACGAACCATAGGCAAGAACAGAAGAGGAACAGAAATGGAGGCTAGGCGATATATTTTGAACAGATCAGCTTGGCAGTAGTTGCCAGAGACCTGAAAATGCACGCATATCCACGAAGCGAGGGATGAGTGGGCGAAGCTATAGGTCCAGAGTGTGTATACGTTGAAAGTCGCTGACTAGTATAAAGAACGAATGGATGGTTGCACGGAAGGGCCTACGGGCATGATGAAATGACGAGCACACGGACGCGCGCAGTCTTTTTTTTTTTTTTTTCACAGCTGTGTAGCAGGTGTTGTGATGTGAAAGGGGACACCGGCACATCGCCGAGGACGAAGATGGTCGCTAAAGAGCTGTGCCAATTAAACATGAGCCCTTCGCTTGATGGTGCCAGAGATGAATACTGTATTGAATACCACAATGACGCTACTATCATGACTATACCGGCAAGTTGGTGATTCGTGATAGTACCGTCATGAATCACTAAGCTGTCTAGAAGCTTCCCTAACGCTTCTAGGGTATCAGCTCGATTCGTCGGTTGCCATTAGGGGGAAGCGGTGCGGACGTTCTTCCGCTATATAGTATCTACATATTATCCGTCATTTTTCCTTTGAGACCAACTATTGTTACGGTTGCACCATCGACAGGAGCAAGCGTTAGCAATCTGCGTAGAGGACGAAGGACGCCTGTGCAATTAGACGCTTGCGCGAGAGGGAACTCACCCATCTTGTTCGGCTGCCGATTCTCTGTGGACGCTATACGATAAACCTAGATCTCGCCTCGTCACATTTGGTGGAGGTGCTGAACAGCACCAATATACAAAGCGAGCCTCACTGGTTCGTGGCTGCTTGTCGTGACTGTGCCAACCTTCGGCAACCCTCACGACGTGATCCGTGTGGTTTTGAAAATAACCAAGAGCGCGACGAGCGTCGTGTATATGCCTCCCTGTCCGAAGACCGCCCGCGCCACGCACAGCGGCGGGACCACCGGGATAGAGATAGATGGTCGGGACCACCCCATTTCACCTGTAGCGTGATCACGACCAAGCCGGGGCTTTGTTATGTACAGCAAAACGTATGACGATGCCCTTTTGGTCACTCGGCACCGCTGGACATCGTGCGTGCATCACCATGCGAGATCGTTCACTAACGACGTCCTGTATCTTGTGTGTACTCTGACAAAGCATATTAGTTGCACCGGAAGCATGATTCAGGCTGCCACTATGTATTTTACTGAGGCGATAGCACTTAGACGCCAACGTCAAACGCAAGAAATTACCGTCGCAATGGGCATCAACGGGAGTTATGACCACATGATGACGTGATCGCTGTGCCACGGGTCCCCGAAATTTGTGACATCATCACGGTGTCACTATGACATTCCCTGGTAAACGTCATCACGTACACGTTGTAGCTTGGTTAATGAGAGCTGATCACGGAGGTTGTGCACAATTACACTAGGTGAGAAATCCTTCGGAGGGGGCGAGATGGATTAGTACATGACTGAGAAAGAAAAAAATGTCTTTCGCCCTTCGAGTAGTCTGTGGCGAATGCATAAGGGGCCCTGAGAGTTTTACTGGAGTAGTCGTTATCGTTGTAGCAATAGTCACAGTACCAGTGTTGACTCGTAGCCAGAAAGTCAGTAGTGGTGTAATGATGGTACTATGTAGTAGTGGTGATAGGGGCAGAGGAGGAGATGAGGAACAGCAGTTGTAATAGCCCTAGCAAGCAGTAATATTATCGTCTACAAACGCTTTTAATGTCGGTGATTAACTAACCTGTATCCGTCTGCGCACAATGATATTACTATATTTTACCACTCCGACTTTTTATGAAGTATCTAACTCTATACACATGGTTTAATGCAGCTGTGTAAGTTTCGTCTGCTGTCAAAGATTAAACCAGGTCACACTTCGAAAACGTGGTGGTACGTGACAGCGTTAGGAAAGTTATAAATCACGAAAAGACGCGAATATACTCTCATTGATTGATTGATTGATTGATTGATTGATTGATTGATTGATTGATTTGTGGGTTTAGCGTCCCAAAACCATCACATGATTATGTGAGACGCCGTAGTGGAGGGCTCCCGAAATTTCGACCACCTGGGGTTCTTTAACGTGCACCCAAATCTGAGCACACGGGCCTACAACATTTCCGCCTCCATCGGAAATGCAGCCGCCGCGGCCGGTATCCGAACCCGCGAACCTGCGGGTCAGCAGTCGAGTACCTTAGCCACTAGACCACCGCGCTGGGGCGCTGCGTAAGTTTCGTCTGCTGTCAATGATTAAACCAGGTTACAATTCGAAAGCTCGGTAGTACGTGAAAACGTTAAAAAAATTATATATGTCGAAAAGACGCGAATATACTCTCACGACTTTCCCGGGCCCTCTGTTCAATTAGGGAGCAACCGAGTCACGCTTTCGATCGCACCAGAACTCCGGTATCGCCATGTGTGGCCTCCGTATCGGGCGTTTGGCACCATCCGGATACGCTTTTACAATGATGGCGCTCTGCGTAATCGCCGTTTACTTGTCTTTGTTTCGAAACTTATGCTGAGCCCGTTCTTGCTTTTTTTTCTTTCCCGGTCCTCCGCGCACTCCCGCCGAAGTGTGACGAAATTGGCAATGCAGCAGCCTGGCCATACTACGCCTCACATTTAATGGTTTTGCTGGCACTCCGAAGCGCACGTGAAACGCAGTGCTTGTCAAAAAATGGCGTCACGGCGTGAAGCTCGTCGTCACGGTGACCTTGCCTGAAAGTCCTTACGCAGATGTGAGAGTTCAGCGCTGAAAAAAAAAAAAGGTCACAACTCATGGCCAAAGCGAGTCAGTGAGTGGACAAAAACCAGATATATCCGTGTTGAAGAAACGTTTTATAAGCCGAAGCATAAGCGTATGGCGCTTAAAAGTATTGCATCGTAAGATACTACGAACACTTGGGCACACATGTACACATGTCGCAGAGGCACGACAACTCACGAATTGACGTTTTCGGTAGGACAAAAAGCAAGAAAAACAAAATAACGACCCCCACGGGTATACACAAGTGCGGTTGTACTACACGAAATAGACTCCTCGAACGTGCGCCGGTCTTGTGCGTATTTCTCCGGTAAATATGCTGCTCTGTCAATGCTATATGCTACTGCCAGCGATGAGCCTTTGCTGTTTACGATGATACGTGATCTTTTATCGAGGTGACTCGTCATTTCATGTCGCCAAATTTCATTGTTTGAAGGGAAAAATAATAATAATAATAATAAAAATAATAATAATAATAATAATAATAATAATAATAATAATAATAATAATAATATATTAATAATGGAGGTGGTGGCGGTTTCTATTTCCACCAATACAAGTTCGTGGATCACAAGAGTGGAAGCTTGGGCTAGTTGGTGCGCAGTCATATTTGCAAGATGTTATCAGCGCGCGAACAAAGGAAAAAAATGACAGGGTAGACAGCGCTCTTTCTGTCTACCCTGCAACGCTCTTTCTATTTACCCCTGTCCTTTTTTTTCCTTTGTTCGCGCGCTGATACATTTTGCAATTTGGTGGAGGGGGATGAGAATAAAAGTGACTGTCCGTTTAACTAAGTCCTCACCCGCAAACACACTATCGGTGCCAACTCTGAAGTGAAAGCGGAGCTGGGAGGCCTGCCTTATTTCTGTGAATCAGGGCGAAGCATCGTATTGTCTAGGTTGCCCTGTCCGACACAGCGCAAACAAGGTATAGCCGCCATGTGCCCACCGTAAATTTCATGAAAGTACGAAAGCACTCACTATGTGATTCGTCATTCGGCTGATAAGGGTCATTTGTGACAATTGTGCATGTTAATGTCTTTGTTATGTATGACGGTTTCTAGATTGCAAGCGTTTGCCTCAGAAAACTTTTGGTCACGTCCCAGCTTTGACGCTTTTGAACATTGGTGCACCTGCTATATTCGAAGTTGGAGGTTTTTGTTCAAACACGCTTATGTTGTTCCCACGTCATGTTGTTACACAACACGCATAACATGATTATCACGTTTGGACGTGTCATTAACGTTTGTCGTCTATTGAAGTCACGTGATACCAAATTCGGTATATGTGAAGCTAGCGAAACGGGCTTGAGCGCATCATGAGCATAACATGTAGTCATGTTGTTACAGGAAACGCATCTCATTATTATCATGTTTGCACCAATCGCATACCTTCGTCATTCATTCATGTCCTGTAATACCAAATTTGGTACATGTGAAGATAGCGAAATAGCCGCGAGCGCATCATGAGCATGGCGTGTAGTCATGAGTCATGACTTGCATGACATGCTTGTGATGATTTCCTCGTTCATCGATCACAACACGGGTTTCGTAAAGGTCTCTCCTGCGAAACACAATTAGCGCTCTTTCTTCACTACTTGCACACTAACCTAGACTGTAACATGCAGACTGATGTAATTTTTCTAGACTATGCGAAAGCGTTCGATAAAGTTCCTCACCGCCGCCTTTTGCTAAAACTTTCACACCTGCACCTATAGACCCTAACATTCTTCGTCGGATTGAACAGTTTCTCACTAACCGTTCTCAGTCAGTCTTTATTAATGGCCACCTATCTAGCTCTCTCCCAGTCACATCAGGCGTTCTCCAAGGATCTGTCCTTGGTCCCCTTCTATTCTAATATATATTAACGACTTGCCCGATCATGTATCCTGCAGCATTCGCATGTTCGCGGACGACTGTGCCATTTATCACACTATCAGTAACCAGCATGATCACCAGTATCTCCAAACCAATCTTAACGTGCTTAATTGGTGTAACACATGGTTGATGACACCTAATCCTTCTAAATAAACTTGTGTCCTTTTCCCGTCGCCACAGCCCATATCACTTCCAGTATTCCATCGTTAACACCGCAATTAAATTAGTACCATCTCATAAATATCTTGGAATAACCCTGTCTTATGATTTATCATGGCGTACCCACATCGCTAATGTAGTTTCAGCATCTAATAAAGCACTTGGTTTTCTCAAACGCCATCTCCACCTAGCCCCCCTACGTGTAAAATTACTTGCGTACAAATCTTTAATCAGACCGAAATTAGAATATGCATCTGCTATATGGAGCCCACATCAAGCGTATTTAATCAAAGCATTAGAAGTGGTACAAAACCGTGCTGCCAGATTCATTCACTCATCTTACTCATACGATATCAGTATTTCATCTTGAAAGCGAAATCTGGACTGCCACTCCTTTCTTTGCGCCACCGCACTGCAACTCTCGTGCTTTATCACAAATTATTTCATTCTTCCCTCAATCAGCCACCTTATATCGTAGCCGCAGCACGCATATCTCATCGAACCAGTCATCCATTTCAGGTTTCCCGCCCATCATCGCACACCACTGTTTTTTCGGCCTCGTTCTTTTCTCGAGCAGCCACGGACTAGAACGGCCTCCCCCGGGACATCGCCAACATCGCCTCATCATCTGCCTTTCAAGACCGTGTTATTGATCATCTTCAATGCTAAAAACAACTCTTACTGTTATTGTTAACCTAAATAAAACCCCACCCCTATGTAATGCCCCTCCTAGAAAGGGGGGCCTTTAAGGTAATAAACTCAACTGAACTGAACTGAATGATCTGTCACTTGTGTTCGCCATGCAGTTATGTCATACCACACCCGTTTTTCAACATGTCATGTGAACGAAACCACCGCAAGAGCAGCAAGACCATGAAATGTAAATCATCACATTCATGTCATGATTTTCACGTTATGACTACTCAATTATACTCACCATACAGTCATGTCAAGCCATAAAAATTTTGGTATCGATCCCATCATTGAAACGACCAGGAGAGCCAGGAGGATAGATAGATAGATAGATAGATAGATAGATAGATAGATAGATAGATAGATAGATAGATATCGATAGATAGATAGATAGAGATAGATAGAGATAGATAGATAGATAGATAGATAGATAGATAGATAGATAGATAGATGGATGGATCGGATGGACGGACGGACGACGGACGGACGGACGGACGGACGGACGGACGGACGGACGGACGGACGGACGGATGGACGGACGGATGGACGGATGGATAGACGGATGATAGACGGACGGATAGCGGATGAGGAGAAAGAGAGAAATAAATACAAACAATTAAGGCCTCCCAGATCCGACGTTTCTTTACGATTGGTACCATTATTTCAAAGCTAGCTGTCTTTTTTTTTTAGATGCGAAGCAGCTCTTTGACTCACGTGGTGTAACGCCGTACGTACGTGCCTCCGAACGTAGAGGCCGCAACGCGTTCCCCTTGCCGCAGGTATTGGAGCGTTTGCCAAGTAGGCCATGTCGCAGCTGCGCGTTGACGTCACGCTCTCCTCGCACGCTTTTCTCGCAGGTGCGCAATGACGTCACTGTGTCTTTCTCTCGCCGCAGCACACGCAGCTGCTGGCTCCCCCACCTGCTCGCACCACAATAGACCTCTCCCTGTTTGTAAACAGTGTGACGTCACTGCAGGCACCCCGCCTCCCATACCCTCTCTCGGAGCAGGTGCTGGTTGGCAAGAAGGTTCCTGCGGCGCCATGTTTCTGCTTAGCAGAGCTGTGTGTCTGCCTTCATTTGACAGAAATTTCTACATCGCTACGTTCTAAAGTCACAGCTTTTGAAAAAAAAGGGGTTCGCGGATGGTCACTGCTCATAGTGTGGAAATTTGCTCGTTGTAGTTGGATGGATGGAGAAACTTTGTTTAGAGTACTCACAGATGTGAATAGCACGCACTCGGCTTCACCCACGTAGACGACAGCCATAAAAAAAATCTGATCTTTTTCGAAAGCGGTCGTTTTGAATGTACATGGCACTTTGAGAAATATTCGCAAAGCATGGATGTTAATTTATTTAGTGTTGATCGTGGGTGCAATGCAGTTTTAAAACGAGGTGCAACATTGGCGGCAGCATGCTTTTGAGCTGCTGTGCGCGAGGTCACGGATAATATTATCACTCATTGCCCAAAAGTCTGATCGGAGATCAATGAAAAAAAAGGAATACTTCTTGCCGTAGGTTAGGTTAAGGTTAACATATTCTCGTGAAAATCAAAGTGGAATTTCGCCGCGCATATCTTAATAACGCAGTGAAAATTCATGTGATGTAAAACCCGACATCTCAATAATATATAATATTTTTTGGCGCACTTACCTTGCTGCATTTGACACCTATAACGTGTTTTCGTACCTATATTGCCCCTTTAGGCCTGATACACACTTCCAATGCAAAGTGTCACTTCGTAAGGATCGAGCCGTAAAAGTACAAAGTAGATAAGAAACTAAAATCTCCACTGTTTCCGTTACCACGTATCAGGCATTCGATAATACGAGTTATAGCCGTCCGATAATAGGAGTCACGCTCAACCACACGTCGAGTTAGGGTGCCTTGATGCCCGCGCTCCCCGGGCGCTCGCATCGAGGCACC
>WOVY01011040.1:0-13397 GCA_013436015.1 Rhipicephalus annulatus | reverse complement strand
TGTTTTTTTTTTTTGTTCCGAGATCGCGGGGTGCGTCTCGACAATCGTACTATAGAAATGATCCTATGAAGCACGATCTTGTGTTTTTGTTTACATGTTTTCTTTCTATTTGGTGCGATAGTGGCTACGGACACGGCGGCGGCGGACAACTACGACGCACACGAGACCCCGTGTTGTGATCTCATGGCAGCTTTCGCGTAAAACGACAGTCCTCTTGCTCACATTCCCAAAGATCGCCCATGTCGCGGCCACGAGAGCTCACAAACACTAATCGACGAAACAACTAAGGTTATGCAAAACGATAAAGCAGAATTATGCTTTTCGAACACCCTCCTAACGTTTTCAGCCATAGCGACAGTCGGGACAAAAGAGTCAACTCGATGGCCCCTTCCGGCGTGCTAGCCTCACTAGGCTGCCCAGTACCGAATGAAGCCGCGAAAAAGTTATAGGTTTCCCGTCCCGCGGGAGACAACGCACCATACGCGGCCCTTATAAAGCACGGTGTTGTGACCGGCGCCGGAGCTGAAGAGGGAGCGGCGCTCCTTTAATCTTCAAACCAAACCGAACGACCGGCTGCCTACTGTTAGGACCGGCGCCAGGTCTGACAATGGATCGGCGTTCCTTTTGAGTTCTTTTTAGTCGCCAAACGGGTTGGCGGCCTGTGTCCGCCATGTATTGTTCCCCCCTGGCCGGAGTGTGTTGCCGGCGTCTTGCCGCCACGACAACCGTGAGCAGTTCGGGAGACACAAGTGCAGCTTCTTCTGTGGAAGATGACGGCGGCGGCGGCGGCCGGAAATCGCCCGCTAATTGAACGAGTCGTTCGGCGACCATTTGAAGCTTGTTTGACGGCGGCCCTTTCGATGGATGCAGTCATCAACTCAGACCCCTCGCCCAGCGACCACCCCTTGACGAGGGAGGGAGCCACGGTTCGTTGCCACATGGCCGTGCAGTGACCACGCTGCCAATTTTGAACGTTCACGTGGACCGGTGCGTGCATCGTCACCCTCGCGGGTAATGTGTGATCCGTGTTGGACGGTGCCCCTGTACGCGGTCCCCGATCTAGGGATCTGGGGAGGACAGACCCTTTATAATGAGCCCCCACGGCTCATTCGTGTGCTTTTTTTCGAGAAAGAACAGGCAGAACAGAGCAGAACCGAGCAGAACCATGTAGAACCAAGCACCATGGAGCGCTATGTTAGGAGTCATGTAGAGGCCTGCCACGTTTGAGGGCTCACCGTGTAGGGAGTTCGCAATGTATATTTGTAAATAACCCTCTTCAAGTCTCTCTTCCTCCTGCCTCGACAACTTCATCCGGACCACGGTGTCTGGAAACCCCGGTCGCAACATACTGGTGGCAGCGGTGGATACGAGTCTGCGACGGGAGAGCGACATTACCGGAGGCCAGCCGAAAAGCCCTGGAACTCGGCGGGATCGAAGCAGCGTACCACCACCGCACGTAATGGGTGAGTGCCTGGCTTTGTGCTTGAGATATATCGAGTCTTTTAGCCTAGATTCGTTAAAAGATAGATATAACCAACAACTGCCTGGCCACTGGTGGTTGTTATCTCAGCACAAGGCAGCACTGGATGATTATCTGAGCAAGTACGCTAAAGCAGGAAAGCTTAGATGATTCAATAGGAACAAGTGGTAATGTTTCAAAATTTCTAAGGGTACGTTGCGGGTTAAATTTTAGGGATGTTGTAAAAAGCAGGAGTGAAAAATTAACAAGAAAAAGTAGAGAGGGATGTTGGCCACGTAGTGCTACTTGGGTGCTTAAGCTTGTGGTCTCCGCTGTGAGATTTGCCAGGCTTCAATTTCTCTAGACCCAGAATTGAAACGCTGGTGGGTTTGTGTTTTGTCACAGCTGAGCCAAAGCAAAGTAGTCGCCATGGATCTTACGAGATTGACAAGAGAGGACCTGCTGAACCTGTGTTGGGATCTGGAGCTAGATTTTAATGATGATATGCCTGCTTCTAAACTCCGCGAAGTGATTCTCGAAAGCAATAGTGACAATGAGGAAATCGAGCACTTCGGGAATATGTACTTATTGGACCAGGAGGAGGAAGTACAAAGGGCGCAAAGAAAGGAAAGATGGCGCCAGGAGGAATTGGAAGCTGAGCGCAGGCATGAAGAACATATAAAAAGGATGCAGGAATTAGATGAAGAGATAGAAAGGCTTAATTGTGAATTGGTGGCATTGCAGCAGAGTGGTCAATCCATAGATGTAGCGCACGAACGGTGCGATGTAGCGGCGGTGCCATTTGAGACCGAAGCGAAGGCTACAGGTCAGACATCTGTAGATGAAGTGCACGAACGGTGCGACGTAGCGGCGGTGCCGATTAAGGCCGAAGAGAGGGCTACAGGTCAGAAATTTGCAGATGTACCGCACGAACGGTGCGTTTCAGCAGCGGTGCCGTTTAGGGCCGAAGAGAGTGCTGCGGGTCTGATATCTGTAGATATAGCGGCGGTGCCGTTTGAGGCCAAAGAGAAGGCTAGTGCCTGTAAGGAATGGAACAGGTTTTAACCCATTCTGAGGGAAAAGAGCTCGAGGTCACAGCAGGGTGTGAGGGTTCCGTGGTGGTGGAAACGAAGTTAAGATTAACAGAGTGTTCCATCGAACCTTGCAGCCCTGTAGACCATGTTGATGAGCGTCAGAGGCGGACGAAAGGCTCCAGGTTTGGCACCAAGGAATGTGCCAAACGGAGAAAGCGTCCGAAAAACAGAAGCGCGGCAAGGCTCGCGATCAGCGCGGCGCGTTTGACGAGGACCTTCAAACGGCGTGGCGGATTTGCGAGAAAAGGCCCGTTGTCTTCTCTGACTGGCTTAAATCGCATGCGTCTGAGCGGCCGGAGAGTAAGGAACAGAAGTGCGCAATCTACGGCGGCCGCGGTCTAACGATGAACTGATAGGCAATCATCAGGACTGGGCGCGCGAGATGGCGGAGGAGCATATCGGTGATGAAGAACGTCAGAGTAGGACGAAAGGCTCCCAGGTCCGCACAAAGAAGCGTGCACAGGGGAGAAAGCGTCCGAAGGGCAACAAAAAGGCAAAGCTCGAGATGAGCACAACGCGTTTGAGTAAGGGTTTCAAACGGCGTGGTAAATCGCGAGAAAAGTGCCGTTGTCATCTCTGACGGTACTGTATCGTATGCGTCCGAACCGCCGGAAAAAGAAAAGCGCATCGTACGCGGCAGTGTTTGAAGGATAGATTGCTAGGCAATTATCCAGACAGTCCGCGCGAAAAATCAGATGAGCATGTGGGTGCTGGTGAGCATCAGAGATGGGCGAAAGGCTCCGTAGACGGCACCAAGAGACGTGCAAACGGAAGAAAGCGCCGTAAAAAACAGGCAGGCAAAAAATCGCGACGCGTTTGAGGAATGTATTCAAATGGCGGAGCGAAATTTCAAGAAAAGTTGCCGTATCGCAAGCGTCCAAGCGGCCAGAGAACAAAGAAAAGAGAAGCGCATTGTGTGCGTAAGTGGTCGAGGGGCAAGAGACCCTTCCGTTGTTCTCGCGGTGCATTGGACGGGGTGCGGGGCAAAAGAGTCGGTGGTTCTCGAGGGGCAGGAAGCGACAGCAAGTCGGCTTCGAGGAACGTCGCGGGGTTCGGTAGCAGGGCGATTGACGCGTGTTGTAGACCCCGCTTCTCGAGAAAATCGTTCCGGGCGCGACCACCGCGAGTTCGACTCAGAGTTGTTGCGAACAGCTGTTAGCCTCTCGGAAACGTCGACTCGGGACTGTTGAAAGGAACATTTTGTTTGTTTTTGTGATTTTGTAAATAACTCGTTTGTACTTTGTTTTCGTTAGCGCTCTATCATTTTGGTAGCCTATATGCGTTGTATAGATCTATTGGAAGGATAGTGACACGCATTAGAGCGTACAGAATTAGGCGTTTGTCATCGGCACCGGAGTTGGTTTGTATGCGTCCGAGCCGCCGGACAAAACGAAAAAAAAAAAAAGCACGTTGGGTAGAAAGGCAGACCCTTTCGGTCGCTCTATCGACGGCATGTTTGATGGACTGCGGGAGTGCGAGGTACTCAGCGAGAGTAAGAACGCAGGTTGTCAGCGCAGAGCTTTGCGGGGGTCGGAGGCGAAGCGAATGGGTTTTGCCATTGTTCCATTTCCCGTTCGCCTAAAAAGACCCACAGGACGCGACACCGCGCGTTAGTCCCAAAAAGGAGTAGACATCCGTGAGCTTTTGACGATGGTCATTAGTGGATTTATTTTGTTTTGAAATTTGCTTTTGACTGTTTAAGTTGTTTTGGATTTTAATGTGTTTTTTAAGAATCTCGTCTACCAAATAGTGTTTAGGTAACACATTTTTTGGTTTTGTTCATTTCTTGGGCGTTGTACGTTTAGCTAAGGTAAGCGTTGTGCGATTGCATAAACGACACGCATAGGAGCCTGCGTCATGGTAGATACGTGTAAATGAGCAGGAGCAACGTTATGAACTAATTATGACTGAGCGTAGAGACGCAAAGTTATTGCTTGCGAGATTTTTCAGGATTCATGCGAAACTTTTTTTGTTGTTCATTTAATGTTTTGTTCGCATGTGTCCGGTGTGTAAGAAAAGCTAGCTCGTGAGTTTATATGTATGCTTTGTGAAAGTGGCAACAGCAAGGGAACGGTTAGGTGGTATCTCCTCCAGGCAGGCGCACTGTGATGTGCGTTTGCGGATGTATAATAAAGAGGTTCCTAATGCAGGTGCAGCACGGCAGTTATGCTTTCGTCTTCTCAAGAGGAATTGACGACTGGCTTTGGCGGCACTAAATTTCGGGAACTAAAAGATAGCGTGAAGTAAAATGCTTCATTTTATGAGTATGATACCTGGTGGGTTACGGCGGATTACTCACGCAGGCACTCGGGTATGCCACGGTGAGCGCATCACTTGACAATTAGTTTTCTTGAAAGCAGTTTGATGGGAAGATTATTATCGGATCGGGATTAGGAGTTTGGTGAAACCTCAGAGAAACGTCCCGATTGCTGCTTTGTGTTTGGTAATACTGCTTAAGTAAGGTTGCTTTTGGATAATTTGTCGGACTCGACGTGTCTCAGTGCGGGCAGGGTGCTCTCCCGTGCCTGTGGTGGTGTGTATGAATGCTTTTCCCAGAGGGAGCCACAAGGAACGAGAGGGAAAGAGTCCTTGGCTGAGCGTCATCAGCAGTGGCCTGGAAGACAGCACTACACAGCGACACTTCGAGCAACCGTGCAGCTGGTCACCCTCAGGTCGCTTCTCCCGCCGGCGGACGAGCTGTTGTGACCGGCGCCGGAGCTGAAGAGGGAGCGGCGCTCCTTTAATCTTTAAACCCAACCGAACGACCGGCTGCCTACTGTTAGGACCGGCGCCAGGTCTGACAATGGATCGGCGTTCCTTTTGATGTTCCTTTTTAGTCGCCAAACGGGTTGGCGGCCTGTGTCCGCCATGTATTGTTCCCCCCTGGCCGGAGGGTGCGGCGTCTTGCCGCCACGACACCGTGAGCAGTTCGGGAGACCACAGGTGCAGCTTCTTCTTTGGAAGATGACGGCGGCGGCGGCGGCCGGAAATCGTCCCGCTAATTGAACGAGTCGTTCGGCGACCATTTGAAGCTTGTTTACGGCGGCCCTTTCGATGGATGCAGTCATCAACTTCAGACCCCTCGCCCAGCGACACCCCTTGACGAGGAGGAGCCACGTTCGTGCCACATGGCCGTGCAGTGACCACGCTGCAATTTTGAACGTTCACGTGGACCGTGCGTGCTCGTCACCCTCGCGGGTAATGTGTGATCCGTGGTTGGACGGTGCCCTCTGTACGCGGTCCCCGATCTAGGGATCTGGGGAGGACAGACCCTTTATAATGAGCCCCCACGGCTCATTCGGTGTGCTTTCTTTCGAGAAGAGAACCAGGCAGAACAGAGCAGAACCGAGCAGAACCATGTAGAACCAAGCACCATGGAGCGCTATGTTAGGAGTCATGTAGAGGCCTGCCACGTTTGAGGGCTCACCGTGTAGGGAGTTCGCAATGTATATATTGTAAATAAACCCTCTTCAAGTCTCTCTTCCTCCTGCCTCGACAACTTCATCCCGGAACCCCGGTGTCTGGAAACCCCGGTCGCAACAGGGGGTGAAGAACGCGACTGGTCAGAAGAGAGGGAGGAGGTTGAGCCGAAATTGGGCCGCTACGTAGCGCGCACGACGGTAACGAAAAAAGTTTCAATTGAGCGAAAAAAATTTTTTTAGAGAGGGGGATGACTGAAAGGGAAAGCATGAGAGAGAAAGAAAGACAAAGAATGGCCACCGCATCCAGGCGCACTGGCCCCTGGAAAAGTGCATCACCAGAGCGTTCCGGTCAGCGCGGCCGCAGTGTAGAGCAGAGAACGCCCGGAAACGCAACGAGAAAACGCCATGGACCCCTCGAGCTGGGGCGTGCAGTTTCGACAACAGAAAGAGGCCGTCAAGAGAAAATAAAAAGTGGATTGCTGGACGGGGTAGGCGACAACAATGCGCGAGCCCAACCAGCCGTGGCTTCGCGATAGGCAAACACGCTGTCCCAGGCGCGGATCGATGGATGATGATGGTCACGATGCTGACAGGAGCGTCGCGGGGTCGCTGGGCGCGGCACCAGCTGCGGCCTTCGGGCAGCGTTATGAATTGGCATGATACCCTGTGATTCTCGCAAAACCTGCTCATCGGATAAAAAGAGCGGACGTACGATTGATATGTGGGGTTTAACGTCCCAAAACCACTATATGATTATGAGAGACGCCGTAGTGGAGGCTCCGGAAATTTAGACCACCTGGGGTTCTTTAACGTGCACCCAAATCTGAGCACACGGGCCTACAACATTTCCGCCTCCATCGGAAATGCAGCCGCCGCAGCCGGGATTCGAACCCGCGCCCTGCGGGTCAGCAGCCGAGTACCTTAGCCACTAGACCACCGCGGCGGGGCAGCGGACGTACGTCATGCACGAGGGTCCCGTTTCCACTCACCAAGATACTCAGGGCGAGGGACCGACTAAACCTGAAAGTCTCGAGTGAATGATTCATATGTGGGGGGGGGGGGGGGGTCACATCCAAAATGACCACATGATAATGAGAGACGCCGTAGTGGAGGGCTCCGGAAATTTCGACCACCTGGGGTTCTTTAACATGCGCCCATATCTGAGCACACGGGCCTACAGCATTTCAGCTTCCATCGAAAATGCAGCCGCCGCAGCCGAGTACCTTAGCCACTACCACCACCGCGGCGGGGCTAAAATTGTTTCGAGAGGTTTTATCATCAATTATCGCCGTTCAACTTGGTAAACGCGACCATCAGTTTGTCTTTTAGAATACGCAGAGCCCAGCAAGGCTTATTATTTTCCCCCCAGCGGAAAATTTCCATCCCACCCTTCATTACCATTATTTCCTTGGCATACACGGACACACAAGCACATGAAAAAAAAAAAAAAACAGAGCAAGCCCACACACGTGCTGCACCAAAGAAACAAATCGAGCCTGTAGTGAATATATATATATAATATATATATATATATATATATATATATATATATATATTGTGGGCATTTAGTATACCAATCCTCTTCATCTGTACATTATCATCATTATCATGTGTTGCTCATGCATCCTCATCGTTGTCACGTAGCATCATCATCTTGGTCCGTTCATCTCAGCTGTCGGCTGCCGGTTCTTCGGGCCTAATAAAGGTCTTCCAAGCCAAGACCTTCATACGTGGTGGAGCGTGCTGTTGGATCCCCGTCATCCTCTCGACCACTCTACCCCCTGGAGCTACGTTCAGGTCGCCGCTTGGGCCAGGTGTCCGGAAATATGTCGCACCAAGAAGAGGTCGGTGCTGCAGCCGTTCCCACTCCGCTACCGCGTGCCGCGCCTTTTCACGTCATTAACAGCCTGCAGCGTGAGCCCCATCCCTTCGCTGGTATGCGCGAGGAAGATGTGGAGGAATGGCTGGACGATTTCGAACGTGTCGGCGCTGCTAACCGGTGGGATAACACCTAAAAACTCGCTTACGTGTCATTCTACCTCACGGGTGTCGCGAAGACGTGGTTCCTCAACCACTTACATCGACATCCCCGACTGGTCAGCCTTCAAAGATCAGCTTCGCCATGTCTTTGGCACACCGGCTGTTCGTTCAGCTCTCGCAAAGAAAGCTCTTGCGACTCGGAAACAGCACATCGGGGAGTCGTATACATCCCTACATCGAGGATGTCCTTTCACTTTGCCGCCGGGTTGACACCCCAATGACAGAGTCAGACAAGGTACGCCAGCTTCTTAAGGGGATTGGACCCGTCGCATTCAATGCCCTTGCAATCCAGAATCCGGCTACCGTTGCTGACGTTGCGACAACCTGTCAGCGCCTCGAAGAACTTGAGTCGATGCGCCTACAACCGGACAGTGACGCGGCCCGTATTACGACTGATCCAAACCTACGAGAAACGATAAGGGTGATAATACGCGTAGAATTAGAATCAATGGGATTCACACTACCTTCAGTATGTACCATTCAGCCTTCTTCAACGTCATTGCGGGATGTCATCAGGGAGGAGCTTACGTCCATGACCCATATGGCCCACTTGCAGCCCACTGTCGATAGTACTCTCCCATCGTTCTCGCATGCCGTCGCCGCACCATCAGGCACCGTCAGCTCGACGTCGCCACCACGAACGTACGCGTCGGTTGCTGCCGCACCTCCCAGAAGCTTTCCCACGAGCTTTGCATCACCACCGCCTGAGCCGTCATCTGTCCCTCTCACTGCTCTCTCTCCCGGTGCACCTAACACAAGCTACCACCCTCCTTATCGATCGACTCGCCCTACGTGCTATTATTGCGGCTATCGTGGTCATATTTCACGCTTTTGCCGCAAGCGCCAGCAAGATGAGCGCCGAGGGTACGACATACGCGAACGAGACTATATCGCAGGAGCCTTGTACCAGGGCCGTCGTTATTCGTCACCGCCGCGTCGGTCTCCATCTCCGCCAGCATCCGGTGAACTGCGCAGTAGTCTTCGATCAACCAGACGCCGTTCACCATCGCCCTACCGTCGCTCCTCTTCTCCTCTTCAGCCTGCTTCCCTCGCTTCTGATCGGCGTCCGGAAAACTAAGCAATGCAGTTTTTGGAGGACAAACTGCATTTCTACACAGTACTCCAATTCCTCCAGCGCGCCCTTACAATATGATTGCAGTCTCAGTTGAGGGAGTGGACGTTGATGCTTTGGTGGACACTGGGGCTGGGTTTTCTATTATTTGTGCTGATTTGTGTACCCGTCTTCGAAAAGTAACGACGCCTTATGATGGACCAACACTGGTTACAGCCCAGGGAACGATGATTCGCCCTTCCGCTCTCTGTACTGCCCGTGTGCTAATCGACGACATTCTTCATCACATACAATTCGCTGTGCTATCCCCGTGCTCCCACAAACTCATTTTAGGCTGGGACTTTCTTTCGTCTGCTTCCGCGGCAATTTGTTGTGCACAACGTGTCGTCCATCTTACCGACACAGACCACTTGCTTAGTGACGAAACCTACAGGCCACTTCGACTCATCGCTGCTGTAGACATCGAGTTACCCCCGAACGAACATCAATTAGTCCCAGTTTTGTCCAACGAGGTCGACTCTGGTGACATTTTGGTCATTCCATCGCCCCGCTGCCTTAATAAAGGCATAGCTCTCGCATCAGGTGTGGCTCGCTTCAACGATGGATCAGCTGTCCTCGCTGCTACGAACACCACACCAGATAAAATTTTACTGCCGCGGGACACTACTGTCGCCTGCGTTGCCGATCTGGAGCCTGTGTGCGTCATGCCTCTTACCCCTGCCTCCTCTAAAGGTCATCCTGGAGATCATGCTGCTTCCTCGGCCTTTACAGCAGCCATCAACAAGGACTTGACAGACTCGCAGAAGCAGCAGCTGCTTGATTTGTTGCAAAAGCATGCAAACTCTTTTGACGTTCATTCATCCAGCCTGGGTCAGACAACTGCTACAGCACATCGTATTCAGACCGACGGAACATCAATTGTGCATCGTCGTCCGTACCGCGTCTCCCTAGCCGAACGAAAAATCATTGAAGAAAACGTAGACGATATGCTGCAACGGGAGATAATCCGACCCTCAACCAGTCCTTGGTCGTCTCCAGTGGTTCTGGTGCGTAAAAAAGACGGTTCCGTACGATTTTGCGTCGATTACCGAGCACTCAATAAGATCACTAGGAAGGACGTATACCCCATGCCACGTATCGACGACGCCCTCGATTCTTTACAAGGTGCTGAATTCTTTTCAAGCCTCGACTTGCGTTCCGGCTATTGTCAAATCCCCATGCACGAAGAGGACAAAGAAAAAACTGCGTTTGCAACCCCGGACGGCCTATACGAATTCAATGTTATGCCGTTTGGTCTATGCAATGCGCCCGCAACTTTTGAGCGCTTGATTGACACCGTACTGCGTGGCCTGAAATGGAAGACTTGCCTATGTTACCTCGATGACATTGTTGTATTTTCATCGATGTTTCCTCAACATCTGCAACGCTTGGACGAGGTCCTTACTTGCCTTGCGGGCGCTGGTCTTCAAATTAACACCAAGAAGTGCCATTTCGCCAGCAGATCTATCAAAGTCCTCGGTCATGTTGTGAGCAAGGACGGAATTCGTCCAGACCCTGAGAAAACTGCTGCGGTGCTTCGCTTCTCTCGCCCTGACAAGCCGAAAGATTTGCGAAATTTCCTTGGTCTCGCCTCTTACTTTCGGCGATTCATACAAAACTTTGCCTCCATAGCCGCACCACTACATAAGCTACTTGCTTCTGGTACGCCCTTTCAGTGGTCTCAGGAATGTGAATCGGCTTTCGACAAATTGAAGAGTGCCGTCACGACCGATCCTGTACTTTCTCACTTTCACGATGGTGCACCGACCTTCCTCCATACAGACGCTAGCGGCCACGGTTTAGGAGCCGTGCTCCTCCAGCGCGACAACTCTTCGCGAGAGCGAGTCGTTGCCTACGCCAGCCGCGTCCTCTCCGCAGCCGAGAGGAACTACACGATCACCGAGAAGGAGTGCCTCGCCATCGTTTGGTCAGTGCAGAAATTTCGTCCCTATCTTCATGGCCGCCATTTCACCATCGTGACCGACCACCATGCTTTATGTTGGCTTTCGACACTCAAGAACTTGTCGGGACGCCTCGGCCGCTGGATTCTACGCCAATAAGAGTATGATTTTGACATCGTATACAAGTGTGGCAGAAAGCATAGCGACGCCGATGCTCTCTCTCGCTGCCCACTACCAGCGGCTCCCCTCAGCGTTTCCGCAATCACTTTGCACAGCACGCCCTCGGAGACCACGTCTACGGCGGTTTCCTCTCTCGCCTCTATGGACCAGCTGCCTTCGGACGACCCGCACGATTTTTCTTCTCGACAGCTGGCTGACCCATACTGTCGACGTATTATAGGCTACCTCACTGGCAGTTCCCGTCCACCTAATGCGAGGCTCCGTCGCCAACTCTCGCAGTTTAAGCTGGACAACTCGGTGCTGTACCGCAAAATTTACCATCCTGACGGTCAGCGCTGGGTTCCCGTTCTACCCCGATCGCTTCGGTCCGAAGTCCTCAGAGCACTTCATGACCATCCGACGGCAGGTCACCATGACCATCCGACGGCAGGTCACCTTAGTTACCACAAAACCTATGATCGCCTTCGAAGTCGGTTTTATTGGCCAGGTATTACCACTAGTGTAGCTCGGTACGTTGGGTCCTGCACTACCTGTCAATCTAGAAAACTACCCAAATCTGCTCCAGCCGGTACACTACAGCCTCTTCCGTGCCCAGCCATACCATTCGAAGTTGTAGGCATCGATCTTTATGGCCCCCTTCCAGTCAGTGCTGCTGGAAACCGATGGATAGTAACAGCCGTTGACCATTTGACGCGCTAAGCCGAGACGGCATCCGTCACTACCGGTTCAGCTTCTGAAGTTGCCGATTTCATCCTCCAAGCCATTATACTGCGTCATGGTGCTCCACGTGTGTTGCTCAGTGACCGTGGAAGGGCCTTCCTTTCACAACTAGTGAACGAACTTCTTCGCGCTTCTGGCACAACTCACAAGACTGCCTCTAGTTATCATCCCCAAACTAACGGCCTCACTGAGCGATTCCACCGCACTCTTTCTGACATGATCGCCGCCTACATTCAACCAGACCACAAGAAATGGGATGTAGTCCTACCATTCGTCACTTTCGCCTACAATACGGCTATTCAGCGGACAACCGGCTACTCACCATTTTACCTAGTTTATGGACGCTCCCCTACTTCTCTCCTGGACGTCTCTTTCTTTACCTGCCATGTGGATTCATCTCCATCCTCTTCAGAGGAATACGTTTTACGGCTCGCAGAGAGCCGCCAACGTGCTCGTATAAACACTGAAGCCCGACAGCAAGACAGAAAGCTGGTTTATGATGAATCCCATCGTGCTGTATCCTTTCAACCTGGAGACAAAGTGCTTCTTTTGACGCCTATTCGCACACCTGGTTTGTGCGACAAATTCCAGCCATGGTTTATCGGGCCGTACACAGTTCTTGAAGAAACTTCACCAGTGAATTATCGCGTGACGCCACTTGTAGCCCCAGCTGATCGCCGTTATCGAACTACTGAGGTCGTCCATGTCTCCCGTATGAAGCCCTTCATGCGACGTTCTTTGTCCCCTTGACTTGCCGCGGCCAGGCTGGCCGCTTTCACGTGGGCGGAATTAGTGTGGGCCTTTAGTATACCAATCCTCTTCATCTGTACATTATCATCATTATCATGTGTTGCTCATGCATCCTCATCGTTGTCACGTAGCATCATCATCTTGGTCCGGTCATCTCAGCTGTCGGCTGCCGGTTCTTCGGGCCTAATAAATGTCTTCTAAACCAAGACTTCATAATATATATATATATATATATATATATATATATATATATATATATTACACAACACGCCTCTTCACAAGCTCGTTCATGACACCACTCCACAAAAATACGGGAAAAGAACAAGCAGAAGGAGGACGGAAAACAATAGCACGTTCTCTAACACCTCCTCTTAGTTCTATCAGAAAACAAAAAAAAAGGAATGGGGAAGGGGTACGGAGATGAGGACGCCCACAGACGCTGCGTGTGGTGCACTCTCGCTTCCGACCAGCGTGTGCCTCCGCGAGTAGATCTGGTAACGCACCACACCATAAATCAATGGCTCGCAACATTGACCTCGGCGGGGTTATCGCGGTTGCACATTCGCTAGCGCCGAATACCCACACAGCCTTGAGAATATCCAGCGCGAGACACGGTGCTGGACGCATCTGCTTAAAAGCGGTCGCCAAGAGACAAGCCCCCAGAGGAAGCGCCGCGGCGCCATCAACATAGGCTCGTTCGATTGGCTTGCTCTGCGCCTT
>WOVY01011039.1:0-226838 GCA_013436015.1 Rhipicephalus annulatus | reverse complement strand
AAAAAAAAAAAACAGAGCAAGCCACAACACGTGCTGCACCAAAGAAACAAATCGAGCCTGTAGTGAATATATATATATATATATATATATATATATATATATATATATATATATTGTGGGCATTTAGTATACCAATCCTCTTCATCTGTACATTATCATCATTATCATGTGTTGCTCATGCATCCTCATCGTTGTCACGTAGCATCATCATCTTGGTCCGTTCATCTCAGCTGTCGGCTGCCGGTTCTTCGGGCCTAATAAAGGTCTTCCAAACCAAGACCTCATACGTGGTGGAGCGTGCTGTTGGATCCCCGTCATCCTCTCGACCACTCTACCCCCTGGAGCTACGTTCAGGTCGCCGCTTGGGCCAGGTGTCCGGAAATATGTCGCACCAAGAAGAGGTCGGTGCTGCAGCCGTTCCCACTCCGCCACCGCGTGCCGCGCCTTTTCACGTCATTAACAGCCTCCAGCGTGAGCCCCATCCCTTCGCTGGTATGCGCGGGGAAGATGTGGAGGAATGGCTGGACGATTTCGAACGTGTCGGCGCTGCTAACCGGTGGGATAACACCTACAAACTCGCTTACGTGTCATTCTACCTCACGGGTGTCGCGAAGACGTGGTTCCTCAACCACTACATCGACCATCCCCGACTGGTCAGCCTTCAAAGATCAGCTTCGCCATGTCTTTGGCACACCGGCCGTTCGTTCAGCTCTCGCAAAGAAAGCTCTTGCGACTCGCAAACAGCACATCGGGGAGTCGTATACATCCTACATCGAGGATGTCCTTTCACTTTGCCGCCGGGTTGACACCCCAATGACAGAGTCAGACAAGGTACGCCAGCTTCTTAAGGGGATTGGACCCGTCGCATTCAATGCCCTTGCAATCCAGAATCCGGCTACCGTTGCTGACGTTGCGACAACCTGTCAGCGCCTCGAAGAACTTGAGTCGATGCGCCTACAACCGGACAGTGACGCGGCCCGTATTACGACTGATCCAAACCTACGAGAAACGATAAGGGTGATAATACGCGAAGAATTAGAATCAATGGGATTCACACTACCTTCAGTATGTACCATTCAGCCTTCTTCAACGTCATTGCGGGATGTCATCAGGGAGGAGCTTACGTCCATGACCCATATGGCCCACCTGCAGCGCACTGTCGATCGTACTCTCCCATCGTTCTCGCATGCCGTCGCCGCACCATCAGGCACCGTCAGCTCGACGTCGCCACCACGAACGTACGCGTCGGTTGCTGCCGCACCTCCCAGAAGCTTTCCCACGAGCTTTGCATCACCACCGCCTGAGCCATCATCTGTCCCTCTCACTGCTCTCTCTCCCGGTGCATCTAACACAAGCTACCACCCTCCTTATCGATCGACTCGCCCTACGTGCTATTATGCGGCTATCGTGGTCACATTTCACGCTTTTGCCGCAAGCGCCAGCAAGATGAGCGCCGAGGGTACGACATACGCGAACGAGACTATATCGCAGGAGCCTTGTACCAGGGCCGTCGTTATTCGTCACCGCCGCGTCGGTCTCCATCTCCGCCAGCATCCGCTGAACTGCGCAGTAGTCTTCGATCAACCAGACGCCGTTCACCATCGCCCTACCGTCGCTCCTCTTCTCCTCTTCAGCCTGCTTCCCTCGCTTCTGATCGGCATCCGGAAAACTGAGCAATGCAGTTTTTGGAGGACAAACTGCATTCCTACACAGTACTCCAATTCCTCCAGCGCGCCCTTACAATATGATTGCAGTCTCAGTTGAGGGCGTGGACGTTGATGCTTTGGTGGACACTGGGGCTGGGTTTTCTATTATTCGTGCTGATTTGTGTACCCGTCTTCGAAAAGTCACGACGCCTTATGATGGACCAACACTGGTTACAGCCCAGGGAACGATGATTCGCCCTTCCGCTCTTTGTACTGCCCGTGTGCTAATCGACGACATTCTTCATCACATACAATTCGCTGTGCTATCCCCGTGCTCCCACGAACTCATTTTAGGCTGGGACTTTCTTTCGTCTGCTTCCGCGGCTATTTGTTGTGCACAACGTGTCGTCCATCTTACTGACACAGACCACTTGCTTAGTGACGAAACCTACAGGCCACTTCGACTCATCGCTGCTGTAGACATCGAGTTACCCCCGAACGAAACATCAATTAGTCACAGTTTTGTCCAACGACGTCGACTCTGGTGACATTTTGGTCACTCCATCGCCCCGTTGCCTTAATAAAGGCATAGCTCTCGCATCAGGTGTGGCTCGCTTTAACAATGGATCAGCTGTCCTCGCTGCTACGAACACCACACCAGATAAAATTTTACTGCCGCGGGGCACTACTGTCGCCTGCGTTGCCGATCTGGAGCCTGTGTGCGTCGTGCCTCTTACCCCTGCCTCCTCTAAAGGCCATCCTGGAGATCATGTTGCTTCCTCGGCCTTTACAGCAGCCATCAACAAGGACTTGACAGACTCGCAGAAGCAGCAGCTGCTTGATTTGTTGCAAAAGCATGCAAACTGTTTTTGACGTTCATTCATCCAGCCTGGGTCAGACAACTGCTGCAGCACATCGTATTCAGACCGACGGAGCATCCATTGTGCATCGTCGTCCGTACCGCGTCTCCCTAGCCGAACGAAAAATCATTGAGGAAAACGTAGACGATATGCTGCAACGGGAGATAATCCGACCCTCAACCAGTCCTTGGTCGTCTCCAGTGGTTCTGGTGCGTAAAAAAAGACGGTTCCGTACGATTTTGCGTCGATTACCGAGCACTCAATAAGATCACTAGGAAGGACGTATACCCCATGCCACGTATCGACGACGCCCTCGATTCTTTACAAGGTGCTGAATTCTTTTCAAGCCTCGACTTGCGTTCCGGCTATTGGCAAATCCCCATGCACGAAGAGGACAAAGAAAAAACTGCGTTTGCAACCCCGGACGGCCTATACGAATTCAATGTTATGCCGTTTGGTCTATGCAATGCGCCCGCAACTTTTGAGCGCTTGATTGACACCGTACTGCGTGGCCTGAAATGGAAGACTTGCCTATGTTACCTCGATGACATTGTTGTATTTTCATCGACGTTTCCTCAACATCTGCAACGCTTGGACGAGGTCCTGACTTGCCTTGCGGGCGCTGGTCTTCAAATTAACACCAAGAAGTGCCATTTCGCCAGCAGATCTATCAAGGTCCTCGGTCATGTTGTGAGCAAGGACGGAATTCGTCCAGACCCTGAGAAAACTGCTGCGGTGCTTCGCTTCCCTCGCCCTGACAAGCCGAAAGATTTGCGAAGTTTCCTTGGTCTCGCCTCTTACTTTCGGCGATTCATACAAAACTTTGCCTCCATAGCCGCACCACTACATAAGCTACTTGCTTCTGGTACGCCCTTTCAGTGGTCTCAGGAATGTGAATCGGCTTTCGACAAATTGAAGAGTGCCCTCACGACCGATCCTGTACTTTCTCACTTTCACGATGGTGCACCGACCTTCCTCCATACAGACGCTAGCGGCCACGGTTTAGGAGCCGTGCTCCTCCAGCGCGACAACTCTTCGCGAGAGCGAGTCGTTGCGTACGCCAGCCGCGTCCTCTCCGCAGCCGAGAGGAACTACACGATCACCGAGAAGGAGTGCCTCGCCATCGTTTGGTCAGTGCAGAAATTTCGTCCCTATCTTCATGGCCGCCATTTCACCATCGTGACCGACCACCATGCTTTATGTTGGCTTTCGACACTCAAGAACTTGTCGGGACGCCTCGGCCGCTGGATTCTACGCCTACAAGAGTATGATTTTGACATCGTATACAAGGGTGGCAGAAAGCATAGCGATGCCGATGCTCTCTCTCGCTGCCCACTACCAGCGGCTCCCCTCAGCGTTTCCGCAATCACTTTGCACAACACGCCCTCGGAGACCACGTCTACGGCGGTTTCCTCTCTCGCCTCTATGGACCAGCTGCCTTCGGACGACCCGCACGATTTTTCTTCTCGACAGCTGGCTGACCCCTACTGTCGACGTATTATAGGCTACCTCACTGGCAGTTCCCGTCCACCTAATGCGAGGCTCCGTCGCCAACTCTCGCAGTTTAAGCTGAACAACTCGGTGCTGTACCGCAAAATTTACCATCCTGACGGTCAGCGCTGGGTTCCCGTTCTACCCCGATCGCTTCGGTCCGAAGTCCTCAGAGCACTTCATGACCATCCAACGGCAGGTCACCTTGGTTACCACAAAACCTACGATCGCCTTCGAAGTCGGTTTTATTGGCCAGGTATTACCACTAGTGTAGCTCGGTACGTTGGGTCCTGCACTACCTGTCAATCTAGAAAACTACCCACATCTGCTCCAGCCGGTACACTACAGCCTCTTCCGTGCCCAGCCACTCCATTCGAAGTTGTAGGCATCGATCTTTATGGCCCCCTTCCAGTCAGTGCTGCTGGAAACCGATGGATAGTAACAGCCGTTGACCATTTGACGCGCTACGCCGAGACGGCATCCGTCACTACCGGTTCAGCTTCTGAAATTGCCGATTTCATCCTCCGAGTCATTATACTGCGTCATGGTGCTCCACGTGTATTGCTCAGTGACCGTGGAAGGGCCTTCCTTTCACAACTAGTGAACGAACTTCTTTGCGCTTCCGGCACAACTCACAAGACTGCCTCTAGTTATCATCCCCAAACTAACGGCCTCACTGAGCGATTCCACCGCACTCTTTCTGACATGATCGCCGCCTACATTCAACCGGACCACAAGAACTGGGATGTAGTCCTACCATTCGTCACTTTCGCCTACAATACGGCTATTCAGCGGACAACCGGCTACTCACCATTTTACCTAGTTTATGGACGCTCCCCTACTTCTCTCCTGGACGTCTCTTTCTTTACTTGCCATGTGGATTCATCTCCATCCTCTTCAGAGGAATACGTTTTACGGCTCGCAGAGAGCCGCCAACGTGCTCGTATAAACACTGAAGCCCGACAGCAAGACAGAAAGCTGGTTTATGATGAATCCCATCGTGCTGTATCCTTTCAACCTGGAGACGAAGTGCTTCTTTTGACGCCTATTCGCACACCTGGTTTGTGCGACAAATTCCAGCCCCGGTTTATTGGGCCGTACACAGTTCTTGAAGAAACTTCACCAGTGAATTATCGTGTGACGCCACTTGTAGCCCCAGCTGATCGCCGTTATCGAACTACTGAGGTCGTCCATGTCACCCGTATGAAGCCCTTCATGCGACGTTCTTTGTCCCCTTGACTTCCCGCGGCCAGGCTGGCCGTTTTCACGTGGGGGGAATTAGTGTGGGCATTTAGTATACCAATCCTCTTCATCTGTACATTATCATCATTATCATGTGTTGCTCATGCATCCTCATCGTTGTCACGTAGCATCATCATCTTGGTCCGTTCATCTCAGCTGTCGGCTGCCGGTTCTTCGGGCCTAATAAAGGTCTTCCAAACCAAGACCTCATAATATATATATATATATATATATATATATATATATATATATATATATATACACAACACGCCTCTTCACAAGCTCGTTCATGACACCACTCCACAAAAATACGGGAAAAGAACAAGCAGAAGGAGGACGGAAAACAATAGCACGTTCTCTAACACCTCCTCTTAGTTCTATCAGAAAACAAAAAAAAAGGAATGGGGAAGGGTACGGAGATGAGGACGCCCACAGACGCTGCGTGTGGTGCACTCTCGCTTCCGACCAGCGTGTGCCTCCGCGAGTAGATCTGGTAACGCACCACACATAAATCAATGGCTCGCAACATTGACCTCGGCGGGTTATCGCGGTTGCACATTCGCTAGCGCCGAATACCCACACAGCCTTGAGAATATCCAGCGCGAGACACGGTGCTGGACGCATCTGCTTAAAAGCGGTCGCCAAGAGACAGCCCCCAGAGGAAGCGCCGCGGCGCCATCAACATAGGCTCGTTCGATTGGCTTGCTCTGCGCCTTTATATTTTGCCTCCTCGAACCGACACCCACACGCTTGCTACTTTTTCTTTGCCTGCCATTAGGAGCAGCCCTCACTACCTCTTCGCAATGGTCGCTTCTCTCCTCCCCCCCCCCTTCCTTTTTATTATTATTCGGTTCGAGCCATCCATTTCGAATTCGAAACACATTCGATAGGGCCCCGAATACCAAATTGGATTGTCCGACCCCTTTCCCCACAGCCCAGTGCTCCCGAGTTTTTTTTTTCTGCCTCGCTTTCTGCGAAGGTTTACCTTCCTCCGCCTCTCAGATTGTCATTTGTAAGGTTCTTCGGGCGGAACAAAAGATTTTCTCCCCGCGTGCCTAACCAAGAGTTGCTTTACTTTTTTCTTCCCTTTCTCCATTTTCGTTCCCGGCACGAGCCACATTGGGCAGCCCCCCTCCTCCGCGACAAACGGCACAGCAGCAGAAACGGCCAGCACAGCGCGCGCTCAACGAGGCAGCATCGCGGGGTTTTTTTTTGTTTTTTTTTATTCTCGGTGGCAGAGGGCCGTGCCGCGACTAGGTATAGTTGGGCCGCCACGATAGCGACAGCGCACCAAAGCTGCAGAAACGGAGGATGAAACGCGAGCGCCAGAGGACCCCCGAAACGGCACAACAGCCTCCGAAGCGACGCCCTCAGCGTGGCTGCAGGCGGACGCGCCAGAAACTAACTACGCACCGCTCGCGTTCCCGCGGGGAAGATGGTGACGAGGAAGTCGGAAAAGCACAACTCGGACAACCGAGGCGGCAGATGACGTGAGCGCACCCGACAGCGTGTGCGCGAGACGAGACGGTACGATTCAAAAATGGACAAGGCAATGTCATTACGACGCGTCGTCAGGCGGTAGAAACGCGAGTGGATATGCGGAACAGCCGAAATGGGCCAATAGCTCTGCGAGACGCCAGTTGTATGGCGCACACTGCTTCGTCATGAATAAGGCCCTGCCGGGACATTTTTCCACATCGCACGCTACATCTAGGCCTCATGCCTAAAGCGTCACAACAAGAAGCGTGTACCGGTTATTTCTCGCATTCACAGAAGTCACACAGGTGTACCGCTCGGGATACATTCAGGCACATCACCCGCAGAAAAACAAGTAGTTTCAGAATACGAGCAGTACCCTTCATATATGGGCTTATCTCTGCTACTACAAATAACCACACACGCCGAAAGTTACCGAAGCCTTCAGTTGGTTTGAAGTTGGAAAATGGTATTCTAAAGACTGATTCTCCCCATCCATATTGAAACACACAGCAACCATTGGCGATTATCGGCCAGAAACGATCCAAAGCTACAGGTGTTCACACCGGCTAGCGCGACCTGCCCGTCACCGCATCAGAACAAAAATATCCCGCGATTGTGATGTCGTTAATGTTTTCTCGCTATATAGGCGATCACCTCGTAAAACATGCTCTATTCTCATGTTTTTGTGCACCTCATTGGTCCACTATGACTGCAATATCACGACTGCAAAATAACAAACTGGCTGGTTAACAAAGCTGGTAACAAACTAGCTGGTTACGTGCAACAGATTCTGCAAGGGGGGGGGGGGGTGCTTTAGTGAGCGTTACCGAATGAGAAAATTTCAATGAATTTCCAATGCACACACAATAACACAAAATTAAACGATTACACAACAATCATCCGCAATTCGTTACGTACAAGTGCGGCGGTATTACATCGGAATAATTCGTTTAAAAAAAGAAGACAAACTCATTTAAAACTTCTTTATTAAGAGATGAAAGAAGGAAAAATTAGTTTTATGAAATTACTCACACAGAGGTATTCTATCACACCGCGCGATCCTTGGCAAAAACTAACGAGCGCGAAAGACCTGCCGGCGCTCACGGGGCGCAGAATAAGGCGCAGCGCAAGCAATAATACACAGAGAGAAGACGCGCGGCTAATAAGAATTTAACAGCCCAACAGGAAGTCGCATCTCGCACACCCCACTTCTCGCAGCTTATGCCGCCGTCATTAGGAGAAGAACAGGCTCGTTCGACAAACTCTTCGGCACTCGGATATGAAAGCCGGAGTTGTGCCTTTTCGTCCCTCCCGCGGCGGGCTGTGCCATGAATGCGGGGCCGAAAGTGATGAGGGAGACACTCAGCCAAGAATGAATATCGCATTTGCGTAATGATCCAACAAAGAGAGAGTCCGTGGCAGCCATTGGAGACCGAAAAAAAAATAGATAGGCGAGAGGGATTCACGAAAGCGGAGAGATTGCCGAGAAAGATTTCGACGTATAGGCGCGGCAAAAAGCAACCTCCGCCGCGGGCCTTTGGACGGACCATATAGGGCCTCTGTCGGGGCACGCGAAGGAAAAAAAAATGGAAGAAAGCATGGTCTAGGATTGAAGGACCTAAGATGATCACGCAGCCACAACACGGTAAGGCTGTGTTAGCTACTATTTCTGTAAAGGTGCTCTGGGACACTCTTTTTACGTTAGTCCTTATATCTTTTATTACGTTTTTTTTTTTCGTCCTCATGGTAACACTAAATGGTAATGGCAATGTAGAGAAACAACCACGACACCTGAATATAATGAAACGGACGTTTTGAACGAAACCTACAGCCGGCAAGATTGGTTTATGGACGGGAAACAATAAGATGTTCCTTACATCATTCATCCCGTCGACAATCCATGAAAAATGTGGGTGGCTTCGACTGAAAAAAACAAAAATCGGAGCGAGGAACCGAAAAATTCAGTGTTAAGTACAGAACGCATATCACGGGCTGGAAAAGGCAGGAACACAAACACAAGGGCTAACTTTAAAAATGAGCTCTTGACACTCAAATACGCACCGACAAGGTGAGGAATCCATCCTTGCCACATAATAAAACCTTCAAAAAAAAGAATAAAAAGACTTTTATGCCACGTTTGCGCACAAAGAGTTTCGTATAGAATATATTTTACTAGGGGGAACTCTGGTTTTCGGGTGATTTAGCCACCATGAAAATGAAGCACATGCATTTGCCTCACATCTTTGCTTATGGCTTCGAGCCCCGCCGCGGTGGTCTAGTGGCTAAGGTACTCGGCTGCTGACCCGCAGGTCGCGGGATCGAATCCCGGCTGCAGCGGCTGCATTTTCGATGGAGGCGGAAATGCTCTATGCCCGTGTGCTCAGATTTAGGTGCACGTTAAAGAAACCCAGGTGGTCGAAATTTCGAGAGCCCTCCACTACGGCGTCTCTCGTAATCATATGGTGGTCTTGGGACGCTGAATCTCACAAATCAATCAATGCCTACGGCTTCAAACGAACTTGTGGCCTTCTTTATCGCCCAGTTTCGCTTTAGTCTCGGATAAAAGAAAAAAATGAATCATTGTGAACTTCGTGAGAGGGTGAATTGGTCAAAAGGTCAAGATGGTGAAGCGTAGGTGCTGAACCTTTGCTGAACTTGGTTTTGCGACAAAGCGGCTTCACGCCACGCGAAGCCAAAAAAAGTTAAGATTAGAAAAAACTGCGTACTACCCATCTCTCCAATGCTGTCTGAAGCGCCACACATTGCAGCTACTATAGACACTAGCGCAAGATTTCTTTGTAGCGTATTATTACAAAATTACAGGCTTGAGGACAGCTTCATCGTGAATCGTCCACAACATCATCATCGCCAGGTAGAGCATGCGCACAGCAGGGCAAGGTCCTCAATTAACGCGGCGCGTACACGTCTTGTCCTTATTGAGGAAGGAGCTGCCTAGGTCCAAGCAGCATGCGCTGCGTCGGAAAGATAAAAACAGTGCTCATTAGAGATGTTCAATCGTTGCACCAACGTATGTTACACCATCTTTCAACTGGAGAGTTAACTTGCCAGAAACTACGTGGCGCACCCTGCATCATGAACACTAAAAGTCTGCTTCCCGCCAACCCACAGAGATACACGGTTCAGAGATGGAAAGAATAGATATGTGCACACCAAGTAACAAAAGCGAACGTCGCCCTGCGTGCGCGGCAACACAATCACACGCGCACCCTAGAGACAGACGAACGCCATCACTAACGAGGTAAAGATTGTTTTCTGTCCGGCTACAGCGCGAGCGGGCTCAGTGAGAACGCCAGCGACACGAGGTCTCCGTGGTGCGCGAAACTCGATTCATCGGAGAAGTCCCGAAGGCTTCTGCCTCCTTTCAGCCACAGACGAAAACCAGAACGAAACGCGCGTGACAAAGAGCGACCACGACGACGATCGATCAAGTGCGCTCTATAGGCTTTAGTGTAGTCTTGCTCTTTCTCACACAAGTACGTGAACATTACTGAAAACATCCGCAGGATGGAGGCTCTTCGGTGACGCAAAAAAAAAAAAAACGTAAGCGATCACACAAGCGCGTAAAAAAGACGTAATCAGGCACCGACACGGGAGAGAAAATAAGAAAAAAAAAGATACGCGGGGCCAGGAGAAAGACGTAGAAGAGCCTCTAACTCGGTGATGAGCAAAGAGGGTGCCGATATTGCCGCTCCTTTCCGTGTATCCAGCTGCCGGACCGAAACAAACGCATGAGCATGCATGATCAGGTCAAAGAGGGCAGTGGATATACAAAATCAAGTGAAAAGAGACTAAAGCCCACCGCCAAAGAAACGGCGACGACATTCCCCACATCCAAGTCCACCGAAGTAAAAACTGATCGAGAATAAAAAGGGCGCACACACGCACTGATACACAAAAGGTTCAAGCGTCGCTCTAACGGCTGTTAGGACCGGCGCCAGGTCTGACAATGGATCGGCGTTCCTTTTGATGTTCCTTTTGAGTCGCCAAACGGGTGGGCGGCCGGTGTCCGCCATGTATTGTTCCCACCTGGCCGGAGGGTGCGGCGTCCTGCCGCCGCGGCGCCGTGAGCAGTTCGGGAGACCACCGGTGCAGCTTCTTCTTTGGAAGATGACGGCGGCGGCGGCGGCCGGGAATCGTCCCGCTAATTGAACGAGTCGTTCGGCACCCTTTGAAGCTTGTTTACGGCGGCCCTTTCGATGGATGCAGTCATCAACTCCAGACCCCTCGCCCAGCGACACACCTTGACGGGGGGGGGGAGCCGCGTTCGTGCCACATGGCCGTGCGGTGACCACGCTTCAGTTTTGAACGTTCGCGTGGACCGTGCGTGCTCGTCACCCTCGCGGGTAATGTGTGGTCCGTGATTGGACGGTGCCATCTGTACGCGGTCCCCGATCTAGGGATCTGGGGAGGACAGACCCTTTATAATGAGCCCCCACGGCTCATTCGGTGCTTTTTCGAGTGGAGAACTCGCCATGTACGAAGAACGCCACTATATATCTAAACTTTCTTATTGACCTCTCTCTAATGTAAATAAACGTCTGTTCTCTGTTTTCCCATATAAGCATTGCTTCTCGCTATAAGGGACGAGTCCGATGGGAGCCAGCTACCAACGACGAGACCCACAGGACCCAGACCACAACAACTGGTGGCAGCGGTGGGATCGAGCTCATCGACCAGGAGGCAATGCTGAGACCTGCTGTCTGGAGGACCTAGAGTCGGACAAAACTGCTTCGTGGCATCTCTGACAACACGGGAAGGAACGCGTCCGAATTCATGACTGCATAGGGTGAGTGCACTGCTTTTCTTTGCTGAGATATCACCAGGCTTTGCGTAGGATTGTAAACAAAGCAGTGATTTGGTAACGGTTGACGGAAGTATTGATAGTACGTCAAAGTTGTTTAGTTAAAAGAGTTAGCAGCACCAAGGACCGCCATGAATTTGAAGGGACTGAAAAAGCCAGAGTTGTTAGAGTTGGCCCGAGAGCTGGGCCAGGTAATTGCCGAGACGAAAAGAAAGCAGGAGATCATTGACGCCATCGAGAAGATCGGGGCAGATGACGATGAGCTGAGCGAATGCTTGGAGGCTATTACGCAAAGGAAAGAGGAGCAGAGGCTCCGTGAGGAAAAAGAGGAGCAGAGGCTCCGGGAGGAAAAAGAGGAACAGAGACGTCGTGAGGAGAAAGAGGAAAGAGAACGTATCGATCGTATGGAAATGAAACGCCTAGAAATTGAACTAGCAAAGGCTCAATCAATGAACGGAGCTAGCGCAGTGGCACGAGAAAGAGAGCGCCGAATGACAGATTTGATGCCATCCTACGCGGTAGGAAGGGACATGGGTCTTTTTCTGGTGCACTTTGAGCGCACGTGCGAGAGGGAAAATTTTGCTAAAAACACGTGGCCCCAGCGCTTGCTTACGCTGCTGCCGTGTGAAGTAGCTGACATTATAGCCCGTATGGGTAAAGAAGACGCAGACGACTATGACAGAGTCAAAGCGAGTCTGCTCAAAAAGTACAGACTGTCAGCGGAGGCGTTCAGGCGAAAATTTCGTGAGATCGAGAAAGCCAAAGACGAGTCATACCCAGAGTTTGCGTACACCTTAAAGGTAAATCTGGAGGAATGGCTTAGAGAGGAGGGTGCGCTTGGCGACGCGGAAAAGACTCTGCAGTGTTTTGCGTTGGAACAATTCTTTCGGCGTCTACCTGAAAACATTAGGTACTGGGTTCAGGATAGACAAGGAGTAGATACTATCACGAGAGCGGCAGAGCTCGCAGAGGAGTACGTAAATCGCCGTGCCCTCGAAGGCAAGGATGTCCCTAGGAGGGAGATTAGTAAATATCGGGCCGACAAGCCTCCGCGATGGACAAAGTCGGGTCGGTATATGCCGAAGGAGGGTTTAGACTCCAAAGGAAGCGGTGATGAGAAAAACAAGAGAAAGGAAGAAGCACCCGAGAAAAGGGCGGAAGGGCAACAGAAAAAGGCGTTCGAGGCCAAGAAGCCGATAGTTTGCTATAACTGCCAACAGACGGGGCATATTTCTTTGGGTTGTAAGAACCCGAAAGTTGTGTTAATGTCACTCTGTAGTAATGACGAAAACATGAAATTGCTAGAACCATACATCCGAGACCTAGTCGTGAATGGCCAACCGTGCCGCGTGCTCCGCGATTCGGCCGCCACTATGGATGTAGTGCACCCGTCCTATGTCGAGGAGAGTCAGTTTACAGGAGAATGCGCGTGGATAAGACAAGCAGTAGAGACAAACAGTGCATGTCTCCCAGTAGCAAGAGTCCGCATCGAAGGCCCTTTCGGTGTTCTAGACACTGAAGCTGCCGTTTCGGCACATCTCCCAGTGCAATACCCGTATTTGTTCTCAAATAAATCAGAGTACTTGCTGCGACAAAAAGGAATTGGGTTCAGTGAGGGTATCGTACAGGCCTTAACTCGATCCAAAGCAAGGGAGCTCGCCGCTCAGACAGTTTGTAAAGATCCGGTGGCAGACGAAACAGCTTCAGCGGCAGAGCCTTCTTTACCTGGCACGAAACTGGACCGCCCTATAATGGAGCCTCAAAACACAATATCTAAAGAAAGATGTAAGAAACCGGATGAATCCGAGGCATCTCGAGAAGTAGAATGCACTATAAAGCTGTTAAATGTAAGTCCTACAGAACTGATAGTGGAACAGGAATAAAGTTGAGGTAGAAGGAAATGACTTCCACAGGTGAATCTAAGTCTGGTGATTCTGAGTAGGGAATTGCCGTGTGCTTGCTCGTGTGTGGGTGTGCTTTCGGCGCAGTTTCCGCAGTTCCTCATTGGTGGTGGGCGGAAGATATGGTGGAGAGGGGTCACCTCATCCCTGCGAGCAACGCCCTCTTGGTCAATGATCATCGGATCCAGTGTTCGGGACAAAAATAATAGAGGAAGAGCCGACAAGCTGCAATACAGATCCCGCTGCACAGTACCTGCTGGCCACTGCCCCTCGGGATCTTCTTTCCCCGGCGGAGAGGCTGTTAGGACCGGCGCCAGGTCTGACAATGGATCGGCGTTCCTTTTGATGTTCCTTTTGAGTCGCCAAACGGGTGGGCGGCCGGTGTCCGCCATGTATTGTTCCCACCTGGCCGGAGGGTGCGGCGTCCTGCCGCCGCGGCGCCGTGAGCAGTTCGGGAGACCACCGGTGCAGCTTCTTCTTTGGAAGATGACGGCGGCGGCGGCGGCCGGGAATCGTCCCGCTAATTGAACGAGTCGTTCGGCACCCTTTGAAGCTTGTTTACGGCGGCCCTTTCGATGGATGCAGTCATCAACTCCAGACCCCTCGCCCAGCGACACACCTTGACGGGGGGGGGGAGCCGCGTTCGTGCCACATGGCCGTGCGGTGACCACGCTTCAGTTTTGAACGTTCGCGTGGACCGTGCGTGCTCGTCACCCTCGCGGGTAATGTGTGGTCCGTGATTGGACGGTGCCATCTGTACGCGGTCCCCGATCTAGGGATCTGGGGAGGACAGACCCTTTATAATGAGCCCCCACGGCTCATTCGGTGCTTTTTCGAGTGGAGAACTCGCCATGTACGAAGAACGCCACTATATATCTAAACTTTCTTATTGACCTCTCTCTAATGTAAATAAACGTCTGTTCTCTGTTTTCCCATATAAGCATTGCTTCTCGCTATAAGGGACGAGTCCGATGGGAGCCAGCTACCAACGACGAGACCCACAGGACCCAGACCACAACACGGCGAAGAAGGGCTTATCGCCAGCCTAGCCGAGTGGCGCAGTCTACCCTCCGGGATGCGACGGGATAGCTCAAGTGCGCGAACAACGCAGCTGAGGCTGGCCTGGAACAATCAGCCGCCGCGGCCCACAGGATCCTTAAGCAGCGAGTTACAAAAGAGTGTGTCAGTGTGTGGAGGGGCGAGTGTCTATACGGCAAGGGGATAAGCGAACGACGTACTGTGCCGCAAAACAGGGAACCCGAGGAGACGCCATTGTGCGCCGGTCGTCGCACCGCGGCAGTGATATGCAGAAGCGTCAAGCCACAAAATTGTTAAAGAAAAAAAAATCTCGAACCACAGATGCGCATCTGGGGCCAGGGCTTGTGAGGAAGCTTCTTGGATGCTGTCTTCTCGAGCATGGCCCCTAGTCGACGGCTCGTCAGTCGAAACTATTGTCGCAAATGCATGACGTACAAAGCGCGTACGGGCGTATGAATGCTGACCGCGCCAGACTGAAGTATAGGATGATGGGAATATAAGAGCCCAAGATAGCCCTCGCGCAAATTTGCCCTTTTTGAACTTTAACAAAAATTTAACAGTCATTCTACCCGAGAAATTGGTTAAGCTGCTATAGTGGTTCGGGAGGGCTACGGCGGCCACTGGATGGAAACCATGTGCATCTTCATCCAGCGGCCTAGCTAGTCAATCTTTAAAAGTCTCTTTGCGGCAGGCGTCACGACATACGTTGTAGGCTAGCCCTGCTCGTCGCTTATGCACTAGATCGCGTGCACGATCTTCCCACCGGGTCGACATGACGCAGACAGTCGCTCGCCTGCCGCTGCTCTCGTGGCCTTCTCAAAGCAACCGCGTGGCGAAATGGCACGCAACATTACGCTTAGTCGCTTCATCAGTCGCACACTACGCCATACATTCACGGAGAGACATCGTTTTCGACAAAGGTGGCCAGTGAGACGAGCTCACCACGACCAGCGATTTACGTATGCTTTTGTATATTTTGTTTTTTTTTTCACGCGGACGCCACAAAAGCTCGGATTCTAGACATAAAAGTCATCGCTGTAAAACACTTCTGGAGCTTTAAAAGAAGAAGCGGGTGGACAAAATTAGTATGCCGCGGCGATGGGCCACCCAGTCAACGGTGGAGCGAACGTCAATGTGCCCAACAACGGTCGCGCAGAAAGGAGAAACAGCTACGTACTACATCGGAAGACCAGCAATGATATCGCAGTTCCGCGGCAATCCGCCAGCATAATGCGCCACCCGGGTCAGGTGCGAGGTCACGGGCTACGAGAAAGCAGCGGTAGGCACAGAACACGCCGATCCACTCGGCCAGGTCGCCGATAAGATCTGCCACTTCGCTAGCTGGCTTCCTCTTACAGGCTTGGCCCAAACGCGCCTCTCTCGCTGCCTCAAGGAGCAGCAGCAGCAGAGCACACTGCGCCGCCTTTCTCTCGACACCGAAGGGAATTTCCAACCTGGCTTGCGACAACACAAAAAGCGCGCGTTTCCCCTACCTTCAAGCAAACCGACAACTTTGCCATTTCGCAAGCATGCCTACTCCTCCACACAGTATCTGAATAACATCGCACGCTTTCCAGCGGCAGCTTGTATGGTGCGTGACGCTGCACGAGGCGAACCGCTTCAGCCACGTATGGTGAAACAGTCTGTACGGTCTGAACCAGAGCTCCCGGCACGAACGTACAGCGCTCGGCCGAAGTGTGCAAAGCCGCACGGACAGAACGGTACGGCAACGAAATTCAGCGGAAGGAAGCGTCCCACGACAAACGAGTTCTGTATGCACAGATCCACGGCGTCGTCCATCAAACGACCACAAGACGAAGGCCAAACGACGTCGCTGCCAGTTGCGAAAAGTGTATAAAACGAAGGGCGACCCTCACAGTATAGCTAAAATATGCATGCCTAGCTGCGCGCTCGAACGTGTTCGCGGCTGGGTTGAAAGGGCGCTTCGCAACACGGGCCGTGAAAAATGGAAGCGGCATCACATCCCCCGCATGAAGAGCAGAAAGAGACGACGATCAAGTCGAATGCGGAAAAAAAAACAGGATGCGTAAAATGCGCTCCCAGCACTGTTGACTAAATGCGCATTCTCACGGAATCTTAGAAGGGAACATCTAAAAGAGGCGATACAACAAGAGAGAAAGCGGCCACGCGCACGGAGCTTTGTTTGAAGAGCGTTCGAAGAACGGAACCCGGATACGACGTAACACCAGAGCGTCACACACTGCTTTCTTTTTCTTCAATCCCCTTCGCGTGCCTTGCCCTATAGACACGGTACTCGCAATGACCGCTACTAATGAGCACGAACTAGGGCGCTTCGATTCGGTAACCGAGGCAACATAGCAAAAACTGCCGAGCTCAGCCGCCACTAGGGCGCTCGGGCCCCACACAGCGCGCGCTGAAGTCGTTAAGGGCCGCGCGCGCTCACATTATACGGGCACGGTTAGCAAATAGGCAAACAGAGCGTCGGCGCGTCACCCTCCCGAGGGAGCTGCGCCAAAGAGAGAAAGAAAACGCCACGCAACGGATGAGCTGCTTCTCGAAGCACCGGCGGCGCCAACCCGCACAGCCTCGCTGGGCCATGCTTCCCTCGCGCGCCCAGCGGATCGTCATATGCGAGATCACGCAGGCACCCGTGAGCGCGGGCGGGGTCATGCCGCTTCATCATCGGCCGGCTGTTCATCGCCAACGGCACGCACAGGCCAGGAAGGAGTCTACGCCAGCACTCGATACACAGCCGATGCACCCATCGCCGTACACAGATAGAAAGAAACAGCACCTGACAGCTCTCTCTCGCGCGAATTCACCACCGAGAGCTTCTGCGTGCACCGCCAGCTGCGCAAGAAGGGAATTCTTGCGGGGCCGGCAATAAATGTGCAATACAGCGATGCGAAATGGCGCGTGAGGCGGCAAATGCCGGCGCGATGAAAACAAAGTGACAGGCTGCGCGCCCAAAACTGCGTTACCCTGAGACTATACTCTCGGGACCAGCATAAATTTTTCCCGTTTCCTCTCGAACCGAACCATACCCTGCATTGACCGTGAGCGCCGCGAATATTGCTCCGAAGTGCATGCGAAACCACGAAAAGCGCGTTTTTAAAGGACGTCGCAACATTAATCGCACGCGGTCGGTGATTTTCAAATTAAATAGAAAAAAGCCATGCATTCTTCCATACACGAAAGGGGGCAATATATACCACCGGATCAACGTTTCTGGTGTTCCTTTAGGCAATACTATGGCAAAAATTGCAAGAGGAAAGAAAATTTTCAGGCACACCATGCTTCGTCTCTGGGATGACAAATGCAAAGTCACGAAGAAGCCGGATCGCGCAGCGGCTTTTATGTAATCAAGTACTAGCAACCTATTTAAAGATTGTATTGCGATTTTTGTTGCGCTGTTCAACGCTGCCTCCGACAACATAGACATAACAATTCGACAGTAAACAGTTCTCCCGAAAAAGGCGCTTTCCTCCCAAGGAACGAACTGAAGGGGCGCACATGCCCTGGGAAATTTTTCTTACACGTGCCATGTGCATATTTGATCTGAAAAAGGCCGTACTACACCCACAAGGGACGCACTGACAAACTGTACGTGCCATGCGCAAAATTTTGCACGTGCCGTGTGCAGAGCTCAGCCAAACAGGCCGCTTTCCACTATAGAATTAAAGAACGAACTGCAGAAGTGTGCGCGCGTGTGCAAATTTGCGAGAGTAAATCCCTCGTCACATGTCGTAAAGATAGGAGCGTGGGAAAAGCGCTCCAAGAGTTTCAAGTGGTCAGGCGTGGAGGGGTACTTTGTTGCAAGCGTGCATACGTAACTTGCAAGTGACGTCCGTTGCTGTCTTCCGTGTCCGCCAATAGCGAGCCAACGGTGCACATACGTCTCAGTTTGCAACACGTCGTCTCTGTTCGCAAAAAAAACGCGGCATGCGCTTCCAGCTCTATAGTCGCTAACATGCCACAGCCGTTTTTGCCGACTAGGAAGTTCATATTTCCCGCGAAGCATTGGCAGCTATCGTAACGCATTTTTGTCTTCAAGTGTGTCGTCCCGCTGCCAGATCCACAGCGGTAAGCGGACCGATAGGCGCGCGGCGTTGTTACTTTATCTGGTCGATAGCGTCCCGCGAGTGCGCTGACCTATACTGGAAATATATCTTACAACATGATTTCAGGTTAGGGTCTGCGCTCTGGTTCACTGCGCGCTTGGATTGATTGATGGCGAAAAGTGCAGGTGGCAAGCGCGGCCTCCATTTCTCGCTCAAATTAGAGCGCCACATTTTTCAAGCTGATCAGGGATTTTGGCGCAGCGTGGCGCAATTTCGGCAAATTTCACGGTTATGGCGCCACAATAGGAAATTGCATCAAATTGGCGCAGCTGTTGCACCCCTGAAATGGGTACATGGTTTTCTTCATAACAATTTTTTGGACCTCGCGGTTGTTTACTGGCCTTTTAAAAAAAAAGGGTTCTGAAAGGCCGCTCTAGCAGCTTTCGCTGTGACTGTGGGGCAAGGTCCGAAATCGAAGATAACGCCAAACCACTAGTGGAAGCCTTGTGCATGACTTTAAAGCCACCAAATGTTCACCAACGTCGACAGCCGTTTACGAATTGATAAAACATTACTTTCGCTGTATAGGCCACCTGCAGCGCTGCAGGTTACGGTGCTCGGCTGCGGACACGAAGATCGCGCTGCTGCAGTGGCTGCATTTCGGTGGAGGCGAAATAACAGAGGCCCGCGTACTGTGCGATGTCAGTGCACGATAAAGAACACCAGGTGGTCGAAATTTCCGGAACCCTCTATCCACTATACGGAGTGCCTCATAAACATACCATGGCTTTTAGCGCTCTTGTTCGCCTCCTTTTTCTTGTACTCCGTGACGGCCCACCGGTGCCTATAAAATCAAATTTTCTCTCAGACGGCGACGTAGCGAATCCATGCAGTGGGATGGGTGCGAATTTCCGGACATGATTGGGTGTGATGCCTCATTCCTAAATGTAAGCAGAAGAGAAACTTTCTCCCGACCCCCTTCGTTTCTACTGCTGTTTTCTTTTCTCGCGCTTTCTTTAAAAAAAAATTAGCAGTGGCTTAGCTATGCGAGGAATATACGTAGCGCGAGTAATACGGACGAACCGATGGACAAACGGACGTAGACACGTACGGACGAACGGACGGATACAGACTAGCCAGCAAGGTCACGCGAGTCCAGCGTCAGCCCACTATAGTGACCCGTCACGCTATGTGCTTCCATGCCTTTTCCGGCGCGCCATTTGTGCGCAGTGTAACGTCACCGCTCCTCGGGCATGCGCAGCACGGCTCTCAATCAGCCACGCGAAATTGCGCAACCTCGGCCAGTGTAGCTTACACAACAATATGAAGGGGCACTTCTTAGTCCTACAAGCAACAACAGCGCGAAGGAGGCGGGCAACAGTTCGTCCTTTCGCAGTTACTCCTTTAAATGAGCAAACTCGATACCCCTATTTCTCATTTACCTCCTTAAAATCGCGACAGATGCTAAACATCCGTGGCACTCTTTCACAACTCGGATTTCCAACAATCGAATGAACAGACACCGGGCAGGGTAGCTACAACTTTATACAGACGCTCTTCACACATGAAGCCACTGCTATGATACCGCTGCATGATGAACGAAAGTCGGGGCATCAGTATACGTAACAAGCGAATATGAGCGAAAACTGCAGATATGAGCGAAAACTATACCTCAGCCAGCAAGTATACGTGTAACATGGTCGAGGACTTGGCACGATCCCGGCGCAGTGTGGCCGACCACGCATAAACGCGCCGACTACAAGGCACAGCATTCAGCCGATAATAATAATTGTTAGGGTTTTCCATACCAACATCCCGACATGAAAGACGCCGTAGTGGAGGTAACCGGATATTTTCACCGCCAGGTGATCTTTAACGCGCACCTATACATCTAAGCACACTAAGGTCTCTAAGAGCATCATTCGCCTCCATCGAAATGCGGTGTCATCTGCCACATCAGCGCAGCGCGCTTGCTTTATAATGTAAGCAGCAGCACTCTGGGCATAGCTTGCCTGCTACTACCTCGCTCGACGACTCGGCGGCATGTGTGCGTACGCGCGTGCGTGTGCATACGAAGCCAAAAGGCGCCGAAACCAGGCAGCAAGCTATGCGTCACCAGTGCGAGATCATCACAGAGTCAAGACACCACTCTCTGTATGCGGCACGCCTTTATTAATAACTGCATAGATGTGCCTTCTGCAGTGCTCTCTCTATATATAAGGTCACACATTTTTCGCGAAGCATTTTTTTTTTCTTGATCGGCACCGTCACGTTTATCTGACGCGGCACGATGGACACGACACTAAAAATGCGCATTAAAAACGCCTACGAGAATGCGACTCCAGATTTTCTTGGCCCGGATGGTTTCTCAATACACGCAGAACGGCGACCCACTAACTAAAACACTATATACAGTCCCCGCAAGCCTGCGTCGGCATTTTCCAAGCTTGCTATTATGCCGCGCTGCGATACTAGAAACGACAAAAAGAAGAAAAAAAAAACAGTGCCGCTGTGGTTACTATCTACATGTCTCAGATATACCACGACCTCGAAATCTTCACGTTCTCCGAGGGAGGAAAAAAAAGAAGGAAAACCTTTGGCATGACCACACGATAAGGCGTTGTGTCGACACCTCTTTTAGGCAATTTTTCTAGCTTAGCGCAGGCCAATAAAATTCGTTTACTTTTTTTTCCCCTCCACTGGAGACTTCCGTTCTCTGAGAGTGGCTTACAAAAACGGTGGGACGAGCGCGTGTGTTCGTATAGAGTGCAAAACGAATTTTCAAAAGCTGGGCGCCCCCATTCCCGGCGATCGCGCTGCGAATCGAGAGGCTCAAGTGTGCCGTGTCCCCGCTTTTGTCGCAGGCGGCATAGGTTAACACGCACTTGAACGGCCTAGTAGGCTCCCGGGGCTTTCTTTGTGACCCTGCACGTTGGGAAGGTAAATATCTGAAATAGCTCTAAGTAAGTGCAAAAACGTGCTTTTTCTTTGCCTTTTTTTTTCTTTCTATGTCTCTCGAAGCCATTTGATTCGTTTACAGACGGTGAAGAAATCTGTAATCCTATTCCAACCTTTATGCCCCCCTCCGGCCTTATTTAAAGAAGAATCGTTTCTGGATGTTTCGCGAAGACTCGTTGCTCCCGCCTCGAGATTGCGATTCCAGCAGCTCGAAACGACCGACGACGGAAAATTCGGCAAAGACAAAGGACGTCGCACGGGCGTTAAATCCAGCGGTGCGAGGGTTCCCGAAGTCACCGATGAAAGAGTAGGGTGTGTCGTCGCCGTGCAAATCGGTTCTTACTCCACGGTGTAACTGCCGCGCCGACACGCGAATGAGAAGAGCGAATTAACGAACAAAGAAAAAAAACAAGGGGGGAGAGTCCTCCCGTAAAAGCGCGACGGCTGCCGAATGGAGAGACACGGTCGCATTCAATCGCACAGAACCGTTATTCAGATTGAGACGAGGAGCGGCGGAAGCCACAAAAAGACTAGGTCGGCGCACAAAAGAGAAGCCCGGGCAGCGCTGGCGGCAGCCATACGAGCGAGCCAGTGACCCGTGTTGTGCCCGGCGCCAGAGCTGACGAGGGAGCGGCGTTCCTTTTGATGTTCCTTTTGGTCGCCAAACGGGTTGGCGGCCTGTGTCCGCCATGTATTGTTCCCACCTGGCCGGGGGGGTGCGGCGTCTTGCCGCCACGGCACCGTGAGCAGTTCGGGAGACCACAAGTGCAGCTTCTTCTTTGGAGGATGACGGCGGCGGCGGCGGCCGGGAATCGTCCCGCTAATTAAACGAGTCGTTCGGCGACCATTTGAAGCTTGTTTACGGCGGCCTTTTCAATGGATGCAGTCATGGCCGGCGCCAGGGCTGGCGGGGGAGCGGCGCTCCTTTGGTCTTCAAACAAATAACCGAACGACCGGCTGCCTACGCCGGCCCTGTATTGTCCGTCCTAGCAGGAGGATGAGACGTCCTGTCGCCACGACGGAGTGGGCCGTTCGGGGGACGACAGCAAATGCGACATCTTCCTGGGAACAAGAGGTCGCGGCGGCCCCCGCAAATCACCCCGCTCATTGAGCAAACAGTTCGGCGGACCCTTTGATGGATGCCGTCCTGAGCGTGGGACCTCTCGACCAGCGACACACACGACGAGGAAGAGCCCTGCTGGCACCACCTTTGAGTGCAGTGATCACGCTTCAATTTTGAACGTTCACGTGGACCGTGCGTGCTCGTCACCCTCGCGGGTAATGTGTGATCCGTGATTGGACGGTGCCCTCTGTACGCGGTCCCCGATCTAGGGATCTGGGGAGGACAGACCCTTTATAATGAGCCCCCACGGCTCATTCGGTGTGCTTTTTTTCGAGGGCAGAACCAGGGAGAACGATGTAGAACCAAGCACCATGTAGCGCTATGTTAGGAGTCATGTAGAGGCCTGCCACGTTTGAGGGCTCACCGTGTAGGGAGTTCGCAATGTATATATTGTAAATAAACCCTCTTCAAGTCTCTCTTCCTCCTGCCTCGACAACTTCATCCCGGACCTCCGGTGTCTGGAAACCCCGGTCGCAACAACTGGTTGGCAGCGGTGGGATACGAGTCTGCGACGGAGAGCGACATGTACCGGAGGCCAGCCGAAAGCCCTGGAACTCGGCGGGATCGAAGCAGCGTACCACCACCGCACGTAATGGGGTGAGTGCCTGGCTTTGTGCTTGAGATATATCGAGTCTTTTGGCCTAGATTCGTTAAAAGATAGATATAACCAACAGCTGCCTGGCCACTGTGGTTGTTATCTCAGCACAGGGCAGCACTGGATGATTATCTGAGCAAGTACGCTAAAGCAGGAAAGCTTAGATGATTCAATAGGAACAAGTGGTAATGTTTCAAAATTTCTAAGGGTACGTTGCGGGTTAAATTTTAGGATGTTGTAAAAAGCAGGAGTGAAAATTAACAGGAAACAAGTAGAGAGGGATGTTGGCCACGTAGTGCTACTTGGGTGCTTAAGCTTGTGGTCTCCGCTGTGAGATTTGCCAGGCTTCAATTTCTCTAGACCCAGAATTGAAACGCTGGTGGGTTTGTGTTTTGTCACAGCTGAGCCAAAGCAAAGTAGTCGCCATGGATCTTACGAGATTGACGAGAGAGAACCTGCTGAACCTGTGTTGGGATCTGGAGCTAGATTTTAATGATGATATGCCTGCTTCTAAACTCCGCGAAGTGATTCTCGAAAGCAATAGTGACAATGAGGAAATCGAGCACTTCGGGAATATGTACTTATTGGACCAGGAGGAGGAAGTAAAAAGGGCGCAAAGAAAGGAAAGATGGCGCCAGGAGGAATTGGAAGCTGAGCGCAGGCATGAAGAACATATGGAAGTACAAAGGGCGCAAAGAAAGGAAAGATGGCGCCAGGAGGAATTGGAAGCTGAGCGCAGGCATGAAGAACATATGAAAAGGATGCAGGAATTAGACGAAGAGATAGATAGGATTCGGCAGCAGAGTGGTCAATCCGTAGATGTAGCGCACGAACGGTGCGATGTAGCGGCGGTGCCGTTTAAGACCGAAGCGAAGGCTACAGGTCAGACATCTGTAGATGTAGTGCACGAACGGTGCGACGTAGCGGCGGTGCCGATTAAGGCCGAAGAGAAGGCTACAGGTCAGAAATTTGCAGATGTACCGCACGAACGGTGCATTTCAGCAGCGGTGCCGTTTAGGGCCGAAGAGAGTGCTGCGGGTCTGATATCTGTAGATATAGCGGCGGTGCCGTTTGAGGCCAAAGAGAAGGCTAGTGCCTGTAAGGACATGGGTGAGGTTCTAACCCGTTCCGAGAAAAAAGAGCTCGCGGTCGCAGCAGGGTGTGAGGGTTCCGTGGTGGTGGAAACGGAGTTAAGATTAACAGAGTGTTCCATCGAACCTTGCAGCCCTGTAGACGATGTTGATGAGCGTCAGAGGCGGACGAAAGGCTCCAGGTTTGGCACCAAGGAATGTGCCAAACGGAGAAAGCGTCCGAAAAACAGAAGCGCGGCAAGGCTCGCGATCAGCGCGGCGCGTTTGACGAGGACCTTCAAACGGCGTGGCGGATTCGCGAGAAAAGGCCCGTTGTCTTCTCTGACTGGCTCGAATCGCATGCGTCTAAGCGGCCGGAGAGTGAGGAAAAGAAAAGCGCAATCTACGCGGCCGCGGTCTAGCGATGAACTGATAAGTGATCATCAGGACTGGGCGCGCGAGACGGCGGAGGAGCATATCGGTGATGAAGAACGTCAGAGTAGGACGAAAGGCTCCCAGGTCCGCGCAAAGAAGCGTGCACAGGGGAGAAAGCGTCCGAAGGGCAACAGTAAGGCAAAGCTCGCGATGAGCACAACGCGTTCGAGTAAGGTTTTCAAACGGCGGAGTGACATCGCGAGAAAAGTGCCGTTGTCTTCTCTGACGGGTCTGTATCGTATGCGTCCGAACCGCCGGAAAAGAAAAGCGCATCGTACGCGGCAGTGTTGGAAGGATGAATTGCTAGGCAATCATTCAGACAGTGCGCGCGGGAAAGCTAACAAGCAAGTGGGTGCTGACGAGCATCAGAGGTTGGCGAAAGGCTCCGTAGACGGCACGAAGAAGCGTGACAAACGGAGAAAGCGCCGTAAAGACGAGGCAAAATCGCGACGCGTTTGAGGAATGTATTCAAATGGCGGAGCGAAATTTCAAGAAAGTTGCCGTATCGCAAGCGTCCCAAGCGGCCAGAGAACAAAGAAAAGAGAAGCGCATTGTGTGCGTAAGTGGTCGAAGGGCAAGAGACCCTTCCGTTGTTCTCGCGGTGCATTGGACGGGGTGCGGGGCAAAAGAGTCGGTGGTTTTCGAGGGGCAGGAAGCGACAGCAAGTCGGCTTCGAGGAACGTCGCGGGGTTCGGTAGCAGGGCGATTGACGCGTGTTGTAGACCCCGCTTCTCGAGAAAATCGTTCCGGGCGCGACCACCGCGAGTTCGACTCAGAGTTGTTGCGAACAGCTGTTAGCCTCTCAGAAAACGTCGACTCGGGACTGTTGAAAGGAACATTTTGTTTGTTTTAGTGATTTTGTAAATAACTCGTTTGTACTTTGTTTTCGTTAGCGCTCTATCATTTTGGTAGCCTATATGCGTTGTATAGATCTATTGGAAGGATAGTGACACGCATTAGAGCGTACAGAATTAGGCGTTTGTCATCGGCACCGGAGTTGGTTTGTATGCGTCCGAGCCGCCGGACAAAACGAAAAGAAAAGAAATAAAGCACGTTGAGTAAAAAGGCAAACCCTTTCGTCGCTCTATCGACGGCATGTTTGATGGACTGCGGGAGTGCGAGATACTGAGCGATAGTAAGAACGCAGGTTGTCAGCGCAGAGCTTTGCGGGGGTCGGAGGCGAAGCGAATGGGTTTTGCCATTGTTCCATTCCCGTTCGCCTAGAAAGACCCACAGGACGCGACGCCGCGCGTTCGTCTCAAAATTAAGTGACAGCGGTAAGCGTTTCGGAAGGCTCTCCCGCGGATTTGTATTTTTTAGTTTTGAATATCTGTTTTGACTGTTTAGGTCAGTTTTCCTTTTGGAATGTGTTCTGTACTTCTGCTACTAGATAGCGTTTACGTAGCAGGTACCATGCTGTTTATTTTTTAAGCTTTGTATGTATTGGTTTTAAAGGTAACCGTTTTGCGGCAGTATAACGACACGTTAGGGGCGTTTGTCAAGTAGGACCGACGTTAGAGACGAATTTTGAGTGAGCGCACGGACGCAAGGATATTCTTGCGAGGTTTTCAGGATTCATGCGAAAGTTTTTTTGTTGTTATTTTTTGTTTTGTTCGCATGTCTCCGGTGTTGAAGTAAGGAAAGGTATTCGTGGGTTTACGTGTACGTTTTAGTTCATGAGCTTGAGTGTAGAGTGGTAACCTCACGAGAGTTAATGAGTGGTTCATCCATGCAGGAGCACTATAGCACTGTGATGTGCGTTTGCGGATGTATAATAAAGATGTTCCTGATGCAGGTACAGCACGGCAGTTATGCTTTCGTCTTCTCAAAAGGAATTGACGACTGGCTTTGGCGGCACTAAATTTCGGGAACTAAAAGATAGCGTGAAGTAAAATGCTTTATTTTATGAGTATGATACCTGGTGGGTTACGGCGGATTACTCACGCAAGCACTCGGGTATGCCACGGTGAGCGCATCACTTGACAGTTAGTTTTCTTGAAAGCAGTTTGATGGGAAGATTATTATCGGATCGGGATTAGGAGTTTTGGTGAACCTCAGAGAAACGTCCCGATTGCTGCTTTGTGTTTGGTAATACTGCTTAAGTAAGGTTGCTTTTGGATAATTTGTCGGACTCGACGTGTCTCAGTGCGGGCAGGGTGCTCTCCCGTGCCTGTGGTGGTGTGTATGAATGCTTTTCCCAGAGGGGAGCCACAGGGAACGAGAGGGAAAGAGTCCTTGGCTGAGCGTCATCAGCAGTGGCCTGGAAGACAGCACTACACAGCGACACTTCGGGCAACCTGTGCAGCTGGTCACCCTCAGGTCGCTTCTCCCGCTGGCGGACGAGCTGTTGTGCCCGGCGCCAGAGCTGACGAGGGAGCGGCGTTCCTTTTGATGTTCCTTTTGGTCGCCAAACGGGTTGGCGGCCTGTGTCCGCCATGTATTGTTCCCACCTGGCCGGGGGGGTGCGGCGTCTTGCCGCCACGGCACCGTGAGCAGTTCGGGAGACCACAAGTGCAGCTTCTTCTTTGGAGGATGACGGCGGCGGCGGCGGCCGGGAATCGTCCCGCTAATTAAACGAGTCGTTCGGCGACCATTTGAAGCTTGTTTACGGCGGCCTTTCAATGGATGCAGTCATGGCCGGCGCCAGGGCTGGCGGGGGAGCGGCGCTCCTTGGTCTTCAAACAAATAACCGAACGACCGGCTGCCTACGCCGGCCCTGTATTGTCCGTCCTAGCAGGAGGATGAGACGTCCTGTCGCCACGACGGAGTGGGCCGTTCGGGGGGACGACAGCAAATGCGACATCTTCCTGGGAACAAGAGGTCGCGGCGGCCCCCGCAAATCACCCCGCTCATTGAGCAAACAGTTCGGCGGACCCTTTGATGGATGCCGTCCTGAGCGTGGGACCTCTCGACCAGCGACACACACGACGAGGAAGAGCCCTGCTGGCACCACCTTTGAGTGCAGTGATCACGCTTCAATTTTGAACGTTCACGTGGACCGTGCGTGCTCGTCACCCTCGCGGGTAATGTGTGATCCGTGATTGGACGGTGCCCTCTGTACGCGGTCCCCGATCTAGGGATCTGGGGAGGACAGACCCTTTATAATGAGCCCCCACGGCTCATTCGGTGTGCTTTTTTTCGAGGGCAGAACCAGGGAGAACGATGTAGAACCAAGCACCATGTAGCGCTATGTTAGGAGTCATGTAGAGGCCTGCCACGTTTGAGGGCTCACCGTGTAGGGAGTTCGCAATGTATATATTGTAAATAAACCCTCTTCAAGTCTCTCTTCCTCCTGCCTCGACAACTTCATCCCGGACCTCCGGTGTCTGGAAACCCCGGTCGCAACACCCGACAGCGAATGCCGCCGTCAGTCGCGTTGCTGCTGCGCTGCCGGTCAATCGAAAATGCACACGAACGAAGCGCGAGACTGCGCTGCCAACTTTGCTACCGCTCCCACACGAATTCTCGCGCGCCAGAGACTGGGCGGCTCGAACAAGCATGGGCCGTATCGCATTAAAAATAGACAAATAGCGTTTCGCGACAGCGACTCTCGGCGGAGCAAGAACGCGTGCGCGCGCACTAAAATAAAAGTGGGGGGGGGGGAGAAAATATTCCGCGCCCACGCTGGATAATAATGCATAGCACCAAGACGGGCAGACTGGAACGCGCAACGTGTCTACTAAACGATTACACAGCCCCCTCTTCTATTACCCTCCTCAGTACGAACGCAAGAGCAGCATCGAATACAAGAAAACAAAAGGGGCCACCTGATTAGCGACCTTCTTGGCAACATCAGATGGGGGGGGGGGGGGGCAATGCACGCTGCGCCAATAAACTGCGGGCGACACCAACGGGCGCAAGGACGAAACTGCCGAGCCAAGGAACGCGTACGACAAAGCAGCCAAGCGTCCATCGCAAGCGCAGAGAAGTCGCGCTAACCTTCGATAACTTCCGGAGATCAGGTATCAGGCAAATATCATAGTTTCCCAAGTTTGCTTCAATTCTCCCTCGAGCAGGCGCAATAGAGCGACCACAAAAGAAGTAGCACGTAGCTACGTCTTTCCGCCTTTATTTTGCGGTGTGTTTTCGTGTCTACTCAAGCATCAAAATCTCAGTATGCACGTTCTTAAACGCCACTCTGTAACGCGGGCGCAATGGTTGTAAAAGAGATGCCTAGCGAAGATGCGACCATGCCATAAATTATGCATCATATAATCCTGGCTACTACTTCCGTTAAAAAAAAATCCCCCAAAAAGCGGGCCGCTTTACAGCAGATTGGCACGAATGACTCCGCCAAGTTTTCCGAGAGTAGTCTCAGAGATCGACCACTGGACATATGAGCCACGTTGGCGTAAACAACACCCACACATGTATCCCACCAGACCATAAACGATTCGCATGAAAGAAGTGTCAAACGCTTACGAAAACAGTGGATCTTTTGTTGCGATGTTTACCGGTTGCTGCATATAGCTAGCAAGGACGTTTCGTTAAAGCGCACATCACGGGCTTTGCGGTCAATGCGAATGCGCAAACCTTCAACATACGCGAGGCAGGAGTATTCGTGAAACGAGCTGTAACATCAGATAGAGTCTTATACTGGCTACACAATTAAACATTAATTAAAATTCGCTAAGCAAACAAGGCTAGATGTAAAAATTCGCGTAACTTCACATCCCTATACAGACTCAACTGCGAAGAATTCCGTGAACGCTTCTACGAGAGCCATGCCATGTTCTGGATTAAGTGGCAATAAAAAAAACGTCAAAAAACATAAAAGCGACTAAGATGCTCGGACACGCACACGATGTCATTAGTAAGGTCGGTTGCATGGGATCCGTTGAGCACTTCGATTCTCACCTTGACTTATCACCTCCAAGAGGCCTTCGTTATTGCGCGCAGCAAGAATCAATCAAATCGTTCGCATTACCCACCCACACACACACACACACCACACACCACACACACACACACACACACACACACACACACACACACACACACACACACACACATATATATATATATATATATATAGAACGCGTTATTCGAAGGTCGTAGGTTCGATTCCTGCTCACGGCTAGTTATTATTTTACCCACTTTTCTTCTTATTTACATTCCATTTGTTCTCTTAACTTCCCCTATACACTCCTTGGCATCATTGTCTGTTAGATCTCATTAATATTGTGTCAAAACACGGAAAACGAGCTCTTAGGTATACACTTCTTTCCATATATATATACGCCAAGGAACACAAATATTAATGCCTGTCCAACCAACACGGCGGCGGGCCAGTTTGGTATCGAACTTTCACCTGAAAATGGCCGACGGGCTTCCCGTCGAGCAGGCCATCTTCCGAAAGTTTAGCGACACCATACCGGCTCGCCACACGTACAGAATGGCAAACAAAAAAAGAAACGACCCTATCGGTCACGCGCAAGAGGAAGAGATCTAGCAACCAGCCACCAACGCTCGGTGCTTTCCGATGCTCCCACAAGTTAGACCCGCTTCCAGGGGAAGACTTCACGACCGAGGGAGAAGGCAAAATACACAGCTGATGCGAGGGGGTGTAACGGTAACCTGCGAGCTGCGGCTGTGAAAAATAGAGTGCCAAGCTGGGGCAACATGCAACACAAAAGGGGGATGGAGTGAGTGAAGAAAACAGAGCAAGGTGCAGCATTTTGCAGACAACATCCATTTGAGCGGATGATGAATGCGTTCATAACGAGGCGGCTGAGAGAGCCAGAGTTTAACAGCGCAACACTAAGAAGTCAGACAGCCGGGTGCACCCGAAGGCCGAGGCAAACAAACTGCTCGTATACATCAGCTAAGCATATCAGCAACAGGCAAAGCAATGTTTACTATCCAAATGAACTAGCAAGACGGCGCCAAAGAAAAAGCCCCAGCGAAGCCTCGACAGCTATAAATCACGAAGGAATGCCAGAGAGCGGCGAGAGGGAACTTCTGGCACCATCAATATTTCCCTGGCGCCGCACCGACAGGGTAAACAGCAAATGAATACCAAGGGGGGAATAAAAGGGGCAGACGTCTTATCTCGCAATGAAATGAAGACCAGCGATTAGGTGCGATCGCCTCGTTCGAAAAAAACAAAAAAGGTTCCTCAGCAGCGAGACCCACTGTTCCGAGTCAGGTACGACGAACGTAATGCAGTCGCAGCCATAAAAAAGCACCCCTAAAAATAAATGGTCAACAGACGTGGAAAAAAAAACATAAGCTGAAAAATCTGAAAATATCTCAAATACAACGGAGTACGAAAACTAAGCTCTCAGTTTATGTCTTTCACAAAACCCGACTCCTAAACAGCGCAAGAAGCCCAGCTGGGCGTTCAGGAACTGTATGCACAAAGCGTTATCGACCTCGAAGTGGGGGGTGGGGGGGGGGTCGCAAAGTTAGCCCTATACATTGACATGATGGGGAGGGCAAGGGGCGCTGCAACTAGCCTTCGTTCCCCCCCTGAAGGTGATTCCCTGCGCTTCGTTAATGATCATTAACACCCTCTAAGCAATCACGTAAACTCTCTTCTGGAGAGTCGCGCTTCCGACGACTCTCCATCGACTCTCCAAGCAATAGGTAACGTGAATCTTTATATATAGTCCTATATGCGGCAGGTCACGTCTCTCTCTAGAAAGAGTGGTCTTTTTTTTTTTTTAGCGGAGCCCCAGAGCCACCGCAACGAGGTTACGAGAGAAATCCTAACGGGAGAAGACTGAAAACGGAAAGAACAAAGTGACGCGAGTCTATGCGAACGAAGAAGCCACGCAAACTGGCCAGCAGGACAAGTCAACACGACGAGTTATATTTGCACAAATGTCTTAAAAAAAAAAGGAAGAGAAAAATGACAAGCGAGTCAATCTTGAGTGAAAACGTGATTAAGTGTAGCAAGCGTTACAGTCGACGGAATATAACGAGAGTCGCAGTTTCGAAACAAACAAAACCAAGAAAGCGTCTCACAGTGCACGCCCAAGAGGGAAAGAGAGAAAACAACAATTGCAGCTGCAGGACGACTCCCCGTAATAAATTTGCCGCAAAGCACGACCGCAACCAATTTTCTTCGACGGAGGTTGCCACCGTCGACAGAAGTAGAATATCTTAAGCGATGAAACGAATGTCTTTTTTTTTCTTTATGGAACTTATCACGTCTGGGAAGAACGCTACGCTGTTGTCGATGCGTTTCGGCCCAACATAAAGAAGGCAAACAGGCCACCAATTCGGCAGCACGATTTTTTTTTTATTTGGAAGAATCCTGGATGAGAAGCGCAAGAAAAAAAAATGAGGCGCAATTCCAAAGAGAGGCAGTTGACCCTTCCATTTCCACTCGCGGCGTTGAAGATTCGATTGAACGGCGAGCCGGGAAGCTAAACGCACAATGCCGGATGTCTGTAGCGGAAAACGCCCAAAACATCCTTTCAATCGCTGCCATTGCCAAAAGCAAGCATAAAGACTGCAGCAGCAAAGAAGCGCGACAGAAAGGGGCAGCCGACTGCAACAGACTCCGCATCCCTGGGGCGGTTCAGTTTCTCGGTATACATTCTACGCCAGTGCGCGTCGTCAAAACGCCAAGTTCCGCCAGCCCGGCGAGCGCAGAATGCGAAGAAACGGATTACGCCGAAAGCACAGAGCCAGCCGCCCTGCGAGAACGCGCCCACGGCGCGCGTAAACACTGCCCAACGTCAGGCTGCCCCATTATTCGATAATTGCACACACGCGCCAACCGCATGGAATCTGCCCCGCGGAGATTCGGTTCCACTTGCCCAAGCGAAGACGGTATCCTATACCCGTATCTCGGTCGTATCGTTGCTGCTGAAGAAACGTTACGAAATGGTAGAACCACTCACTAATCAAAGCGGAAGCAATGCACGACGGCGTAGTCTATAGTGAAATTACGACTACGTACTGGTCCTCGCGTCGCTTCAGTGACCGCGCAAGGTAACAATAAGCACATGTTGTTACAGCATCCACCATTCTTTGTATACAGTGAAACGCCTCCTCTAATACGTATACATATTTTACCACATGGAAATCCAGCCGAAATTAACCGCAGTTGATTGTCATACTGCATATATAATGGAACCCAGTGGGCCCTCTTCACGTTAGGACCCACCCCATAAGAAGCCAACAAAGAACGAAAACCAAATTGTATGGCTAATTATTCGCATTGTTCAGAAAATATGCAAGTAATAAAAAAGGGGGCACTTAGGTGGACGAGAAAAACATCTTGCCACACGTGCAATTTGGACCAACGTACTGTAAAGACGCAAAGCTGTGATGCCACCTGTGCTGTGAAATCTAAGCAGAGCATGCTATTTAGCTATGCGTTTCTTCGATTCTAGTGACTGCATTTTATCGTATCTCGTTCATTCCCTGCATTTTGTCATCGCAAGCGTTCGCGTGACATGTACGATGGGCAGGCGCGTAGCCAAAGATTGTTTTCGGGTGGTAAGGGGGGAGGGGAGGCACTCCTTTGAGTTCGGGAGGGGCACCTCCTTAAAATGGCCATTTTTCGCTCTCTATGCCAAAGCGAAAAAAAAAATGTGCCCAGTGTGCCACCCCCTGGCTACGCCCCTGACGATGGCTTCCCTCGAGTCTGGACGACTGGAATCCATTTCCTTCCTCCCCCACGTATGCGAGAACGCACGCAGGCACGCACTTGCCTAGAGCAGCCGAAGGTTCCCAGGCAGCAGGGGTTGTAACAGAGAGCCAAATCTCTAACGCGTTATGAGCAAAAGCAAGGAACAACAACCTCACGTAACGTGATACCTCCTAGATTATATTACATGAGTAGTGACTGCCTGCTATGTCGAAACTGAGGGCACGCTATATAGAACTCATAGACGACACCACTAACGCTCAAGGCTCCCCGAAAGAGGGGCGATTGTGCCACACTTGCTAAGAGAACGTTATTGCATGAATACAGCACTATTACCAAAACTTCATAGAGTGGCTGAATAGCTCGGGATGGAGCAATGAAGACTACACGAAACACGTGCAGCGAAGCGCGCCGCTTTATTCCTGCACGAACAAAGCAAGAACGCCGCGACAAACTAGACTCCGTTAGAAGGGGTGCCTAATCTACTTAAAAAAAAAAAGACATCCCGACCGAAAAAAGAAATCGAAACTAAAACAGGCAATCCGCTGAAATAATGGCAGTGAGCGTTGTAGGGTGCGCTAGTAACGAGAGCCGCTGGGAGCTTGTAAGCAGTTTTCTTCCTCTTCGTTTTGTGTGCCTTTCTTTTTGAGCTGTACAAAACATCTAAATCTCAGAATAAAAAGAATCGAGACTCTTTAAAACAGTGTCATTAAATTACATTGCAAGCATGCAGCATACATTACACATTACCTCGAATTCAAAGCAGTGAAGATGAAGGCGTAGTACACCGCCCCCCTCCTACATTCTACATTTATTTATTTTTTACACTCTATACGCCACCGAGAAAAGTCTGTCTAAAAACTGCACAGTTCGCGCAGAAGTCCGAAGAAGAGCAACGGTGGGCGCGCCTGCACTACTCCACAGCGGTAGAAAAGTTCTCCTCGAATAAATCTTTCCTGTTTGTCTAAGACACGGTTGTGCAATGCATCATAGTAGGCGACGTTACGTGCTATATATACTAACTTTTCGTCTCTGCCTTGAAAAAAGAAGAATTGTACAAGAATGGGCCAGAGCGGTAGCGCACAACTTTGATAGCGGAAATATCTGAGCAAAACTCGAGGAAAGCACACAAATCGGCAAGCGGAAAAAAAAGAGGGCGAGAACTAGCAGGCACGGCAAAAACCCGCACGCACACATTCGACGCACCCTGTCGCCTCCGGGCAAAGAGGTTCGAGCAAGGCTTCTAAGAGGAGGAAGAGCAAATAGCGCTACTACAAACGAAGCGGGAAAAGCTCAGAGATAAAAAAAGGAACAGTACAGCTACGGAGGCGTGCTTCGCGGGAGGGTACCAGCGGCGACGGTTCGCGTACAGTCCGTGCGACAGTAAACAGTCACGAGGTGGCGTAGCGATCTCGCGAGTGCCGATTACCCGGGGCAAAACGGGTGCTGCGAGCGTGCATCCGCCAATCGCGTCACGTTCTGCGAGCGAATAAACGCGCTCGTGATGGCGCACCCGTTTCAATCCGGACGGCCTATAAGCTAATAAATACGGTAGGTCGCCTTCCGGTTTTTTACTGTCGCGAGTAACAACGCCTGAGTGCGCCTCCGCGCAACGCCGGAGCACTGACAAACGACCCACATCATCGCCGGGTGACCGGGCAACCTCCGTTCACCTCAGCGCACATCCTGCCGGCTACAGTAGTTCTGTTTTTATCGTGCCGAGGCCGCCCTACGTCTCAACGGCCGGTCGACTCGTATAGGTACCCGCTGGCGCTTGCATAAGCTGGAGTTCCCTGCAGCCCTTCTCCCTACCAAGCGTGGCGTCACCTCTTCGAAAGTCGTGGCCAGCGTCAACAGCAGCGCCGCTACTCACTTTGACGACAGCGAAGTACGCTTCGGCCGAATGAACGTCACGAGCAGGCGTCATCCGAGAAGCGGAGAGAGGGGGTAAGGAAAATAATAAAAGACGGCGTAACAAGTATCAGAGGCAGTGAACCCGATTATAATACGAGAGAAAGAAAACATTAAGGGGGGAAAAATCAGAGCCCTCGACGACGATATCGATTTGCTGCAAAAACGAAAATCTCCCACGTCGTACAAAAGAACAAATACCTTCCCTTGACAATGCGCGGGCTCCCTCGCTTTGAATAAGGAACATAAACAACTATATAAAAGCAAACTTAGATAGCGAATGTGCAAGACTTCTGAAATGTTTTTTTATTAGTTAGTCAAAAACACCATTATAGGCCACCCACACTCATATTTAGGTAGCTTGAGCGTACCAACACTGCAAAGTCCTGAATAATCAGATCTCAGATTACGGCGAAGCTACATATGCCTGGACGAAACGCGAAATTCGTTCGTCCTATGCGCGCGAGAACTCCCAGCGCAATGTGTCACAGAAGTTGGGCAAATCCCACTACTTACCACTGGTCCACTAAAGACGAAGACATGAAAAAACTAGCGAAAAACACTTGTTAACATTTCTGTACAAATGTCCATCAACTGGAAAAAAGAATAGCTGCAACGATTCAACCGTCGGAATGAACAAACTCGTAAAAAGCGGGTCAGAAGTTTCCCCTTCACTCACTGGTTAAGCATCTGTACGGAGTGCTTGGGCGGTGTTCCATTTTGGAAAACGCAGAGCCTCCACGAAAGTGATCAATTGCGCACACTCTCCATAGCTTCAGCGCTAAATACCTTTACGAAAAGTCAATATAGCTTCCCGATCGAAATCGTAATGAGCAAATCACACCTATAAAATTGGGGCCTCAAATCACCTCAAAATTCAGAGCCGCAAGGGTCAGGGCAAAAACGTGTGTAGAGCGGGGATGCAGTTAGAACAAACTGTCAGAAAACGTGGCCATTTAAGGGAAAACCTTTCGAATACCTTTTGAACAGATATTTTTTTGAAGAAAGTTTTCTTCCGGGATTATAACACCCTGTCGATACCGATCTCAAAAATGTGCGAAATCTATAGACACCGATCCTAAATATAGTTTTCATTTCACGGTTATCTTTCGCGACATGGTGGGCACGTGGGCAAATCCACACGAAAACAATGCTTTGGCCAGTCACGCCTGTGCAGCTCACGAACATGCCTATCAAGACTTTTTTTTATTGTAGGGCGAAGATAGTGATGAGGACACCACGAGCGGCAAGCCAGAGACTCGCGTGTCGGTGTTTCAGACCCGTGCTATAAAATATTCATTTGACAAAAGAAGAGTAAGTATGTCACCACGAAGCCAGGCGGAAATAAATATAAATATATAAATAGTGATTATTTGATAATTTATTTGTTGTTTTTTTTTCGCTCGCAGCTCATGTTTCTCATAGAACAGTTCAGCAAAATTGTTGTCTTCTCTGTAACGGGTTTAATCCGTCGAAGCATACCATTTCAACGGTCGAAAAAATACCAATGTCAAAAAAAAAATTTCGTACACTTTAACCGCGAGCGTCTGATATATTACATCGACTACTTCTTCCGAATGCCTTCCTTCCAAACACCAAAGAAAAAATGGCAATCGTAGGTGTTTAACGTCCCAAAACCATGTTTCGTGAAGTGGCGAGGTTAACTTTCGTCTTTCATTCATTTAAAGTTTTTTTTTTCTACATAACCCAGTTTTTTACTGCTGCTGTTTCAATGTTGCGCTATACGTGCATGTTTTCCTGCACATTGGGTGCCATTGCGGATATGCACCCTTTACAGGGGCACGTGATTTCAAGAAAGAAAAAACAGCGTGGCCCTGCGAAGGGTGCATTTCCGCAATAGCCCCAAAAGTGCAGAAAAACATGCACGTAAGCGCAACATCGACACAGCAGCAGTAAAAATTGGGTTACGTATAAAAATTCTAAATGAACCAAAAATCAAAGTTAACATTGCCCCCTCACACGCACAATCCTGACTCCACATGGGGCCTGCTCTGCTGGATAGTTTTGCTATACGAGCGGGCACCATCTTCATTGGCTCAAGCTGAAAGACATACCGGAAGGCACCTCCATCCGTACGTGCCGCCTTGAAACAATACAGGATGCACACGATGCAAGTTACACGCAATACGCGCTTTATTGCACTGGGAACACGCGGCGTCAATAAATCCTGTGAGACGGGCTTCGAAGTACAGCTTCCGACAATAAACCGCGACGGCTATTTAGCCGACCTGCTCACATAAACAGCGCAGGCCCGATGGCCGCGTAAAGGACGCTATTGCGGAACAAGGGCAAGAGCCAAGAAAGACCACAACAGCGCCTGATACAGTGGATACCGGGAGGGATCAGTCGGAGAGAGAGGCAGCAGAGGGCGCGCGCCAGGGGGCCCCCGAACAACATGTCGTTTTTCTCCCTTGGCGGCCGCCAAGAGCGACCACACGACCGATCGGGGCGATGAAAAAGCGATCAAGCGAGCATTCACACCACACGCGGGGCCGACGGCGCCACCCGTAAAAGCCGAAAGCGTACGGCGAGACCAGTGCTCAAGCGGCGAGTTCAACCCCTGTACCGCCATTGTGTATACAGCAGTGGACGAAACACGCCGCGAACCCAGCCTGGCGACGCGACGGGGTCAGCGAGGCCTGCGAAGATTATCCATCAGCGCGCAAACAGCTGGCCGCGGTCTCTGGGACACGCGCCGACGTCCGTCTCGATAGCCTCCGGCAGCAACGAGACACCAGTACGACAGATCGATCGCCCAACTCGAGGACTGCTCGTCGCCGCTCAGATCGGCGTAACCTGGCAGTCCATCTCGCGTGGCACAATCAAAGCACTGCTCAGGAACTCGGATAATGATGCTGAGACACGAGAGGGGACAAAAGAGCACACAGCGAAGTGGCATACGGGACAGGCGAGGAAAGACGGTGGCCGGATGCGCTGAACTAGCACCTGTCACGCAGACTACGCAGCAACGTGGCGGGAGAATGCGCCGATACAAGCGTGTTCAAGGAAACACAGACAGACACGCACGGACACCGTACTCGTTTTTGTTTGTTAGTGTGCTTGTTCATTTTTCTATCGACAATAACATGTATGCGTAAAAAATAAAGCAAGTGAACTTTTATTCATCAAAATTACTCTACAAGTCTTAAATGCTTAAAAAATACGATATGTCTGGTTATCAATTTTAAACTTCTAATGCATTTTTTTGCTATTTTAGACGCTACAGCGCTTGCGTCTATGCTGAAATCCCCCAAGTTTGGCACCCTTCCAGTAGAGAAGGATTCACTGAAAAGTCAAAACAGCCTCGTAGCTATGCCATCACGACTCATTCACAAGTACAGTTTTTTTTAACTTTTTCTTTAAACAAAGGCCCCTCGCCAACATTTACCAGGCTATATGATGCTCGACTGCATACGCATGGTTAATTTCTACGGACCAGATAAAAAAACTATGGTTGTGAAATTAACATAAGGTAGCATTCTCTGTAGTTCACGGTACCCGTATTTATGCGAGGATTTTAATTTTATCTAATTAAAACGTTCCTGTCAAGCTTAGGGCGAATCCCCGCGAACCTAGTGGCGTGGAATCAGATTCTTTTCTAAATAAAAGGCTCCTCTGATGAGGACACGGGAAGCGAGTTTAAAGAATCAACTTCATGTTCGATTGCTGACCCGAAGGTCGCGGGGTCAAATCCCGGTAGCGGCGGACGCACTTCGATGGTGACGAAACGCTACAGGTTCGTGAACTTGGATTTAGACGCCGGAGCTTTCCACAACAGCTTCCCTGAATCATTTCGTGGTTTTAGGGCGTAACGACCAACAAAATTATATTGATTGATTCCACAAGTCAATGACGCAACCCTTGTTGAGTAAAGAAAATGGGAGTAAGCAAGCTGCGTCACACGACTGGTTCAAAGGATACTCACCACGGCGATAGGCGTCCACAATAGAAAAATTCTGGCAGTTCGCTGAATAGTCCTATCACACTGCTATTGGAAGCAGCGCCGGACCAAGAATGTTTCGCGTACGCGGCGATGTGCCAGCAGCAAATCCGCCTTACATACCAGGTATCGGCTGAATTTGCCCAATAAGAAGACCAATACGCCAACTATTTCGACATCAGGGTATTGTTACGGAACGCAAACTCGGACAAAGATTCGTATCGCTCAAACTTGACGTGGAGCACACTGCGCTTCTTGGCAGAGGAGAAAAAAAAACAAAAAGATTCTTTTCGGAAGACGCCCGTAGAGAAGGTGGCAAAACCACAGCGTGGTCTCACACGGCGTGAACGAGCGAGACCAGCAACTGCAAAGACGAACAACGCAGATATGATCGCTGCCGCGGGTACGCATCAACCGCGGCGGAGATACCGAAGGTCCAGTCACGCAGGACGGCACTAAAGACCAGAGAGATATGTACAAAAAAAATGAAAGAAAAAGTAAGTGTCGCCACGTGGTTTGGGCACAAATCTCAGCAGAGGTACGCATAGGATGGGGGAAGAAATCTAATAGGATCGAGAAACGGTCAAAATACAAAAGAGGGTCCACCTTCAATGGCCGAAAACGCGTGCGGCTCCGGAATAAATAAGAGCGCCTGCTTCCCTTTTCCTGAGAGCAACGACAGATGCCGCGTTGGAATAAAAATTCAATGGACGGTGAAGCGGGTGGGGCAGATTCGAGACTGCGAAGTGCCCGCGAGAAAACCCACACTCGAGGAAAGGGCGCCGACGACAAGGCACGTGACGGTAATACCGAACCAGGCCTTGCAACCACGAAAACCATCTCTGCGCAACTTTTCGCTTGCTCGTCAGGATACCCCGGCGACGGTAATCCTGTTTCGATTCGACTCCGCACAGTTCTAAGTGCAAATGCAAGAAACTGTGACACGAGCAATTTATCCACGGAATTGCAGATGCAGCCAGAGAGCAGGAAAAGCGAAATACAGAGAGAGAATACGCGCTGAAAAATGGAGTAGTTTGCCATGAGAGAGGAGAAGATAATCAAGTTGAATTAAGAGTAGGCCGCGTGATCCATTCGGAAAGCCTTTTCTTTCTTTCTTTTTTTCGTTCTTGCCAGAACACGTATGTCTGTTGCTTAGCAACCGGCAGTTCCGCCACTGGTACTGCACTACAGCAAAGTGAACAGGGCCAGCTTCCGCGAGGAAGCAAGCCCAGAAACGTCGCCTCGGGGAAAACAACGAGACATTCTTTAGAGAAACCGCAAGAACAGCCCGACTTCATAGAACTAAAAAAAAAAAAACGCTAGCTAAGGAACTGTCGCGCAGACGGCGGGGACGTCAAACCAAGAAGAAAAATAAGCAAACAAAAGAACCGAAATAATCTCAGGAACGGTAGGCGTCCTTCACACGTAAAACGAACGCACAAAGGGACGTTCAGACGAACGGAACGAAATCAAACGTACGGCATAACATATGGAAATGAGGCGTCACCTTAAGCACGTCGGAAGCAGGGGAGGCGGTGAGCACAAAAGGACGAAGCACGGAACTCGGGAACAAGTAAGCCCGCTCAAAGAGAGCAAGAAGTGAAGACACAAGGCTGCGAGAATGGGTGGAAAGTCCCTATGCACACTCTCTTTGCACGACTACTGCGCATACTTTCCACAAGCAGTCTGCCGACCACACTTCCTCCAGAGCTACTATAAATCGACAAAATGCCATGCGACTGAGTAGAATGAAAACCTACTAGAATACATCGATGGCTCACCATTGCGGCACTTACAAAAGTCGACCGTATCTCTTTCCAGACTTCGTCCTTGTCCCCCCCCCCCCAAAAAAAAAGTGAGTGACCCGAGTTAAGGCGCAAACGCTTAACTTGAGTCACTCAAGTTATCTGACGCCACTGGGTGCCAAGCACGAAACCGCTACAACACAAACCCTGAAGAGGAAAAAGGAAAACTCCTGGGATGCAAAGAGACAAGAGCTGTGTACCGGGAGGAAACACATACCTGCGACGCCCCTGATACAAAACGCGCGAAGAGCGCAAAAAAAAAAAGAGAGAGAGAGAGAGAAGAAAACGAGAGGGTGAAAGGGGCGGCAGTGCACGGAACGTATGCAAACGGCGTCTGTGGAAACAACTCGAAGGTTTTCAACCCTCGGCAGACAATAGCCAGTGAGAAGAAAGGATCTGCAGGTGAGAGCATACATAAAATTGTTCCGTCACTCGGATCAGTGGACGAAGAGCGCCTCGAGGAATCGCCTCGCGCAGAAACCCGCGCAGGCAACGACGACGCAAGAATCCAGCGCCGCAAAAGCAGAGAGCTGTGAAAGCAGCATAGCCGTTGCCGGGCATACACCCGAAGGGTGGGGCCTTGGCTTTCGGGCGCCTCTCTAACGCTTTCAGCGCGATGACACGTGTCGATGGAACATAGTTATGATACAATGACTGGTGCAGGTCCACTAAACTTACACAATGTGATAGTATATAGACAGAAAAAAAAACGCACTTACATATGACTAAAAGTCAGCACTTGCCTCACGGCCCTTGGACGCAAGGGTATGAACGAGTGAGGCACTTGTGCTAATGCCATACATGTCCAACATCGTTTTTATTATCACCAACTTTTGTCATCTATTCGCACCACACAGACTTTTCACCGCATGGTCATGATTTTATTACTTGTATGTTTTTAACCGTCTTACCGCGAGGAATTTTATGGCCCTTATACAGCCGCTTATCACAATCATTGTGCATATTTTTAGTAAAATGAACTGGCGCTCTTTGGCCGTGAATTGGCCCTTGCGCCACAAAACATCAAACATCATCAATATATGAGTAAAGGTCACGAAACGCCCGAAGCCACTCCCGTACGGTCGCATTTGTCAGAATTCCACCGCGCATCACCTCCATTGGCGACGACGCTGTATAGTAAGTCACCTATATTCTAAACACACATATTGTGGAGAACGAGTCATTAGGACCATTATTCACTACAGTTTAACGAAAATACAGGTGCCGACTCTTACGCTGACAAATTTACGACGAAAGGGCGAAACTATAATCAGCGAGCTTCGTATGACAGACAAGCGGCGATAGCAGCAAGGTCTTCACCACCAGCAGTGGCCAACTCGGCGACGCCCGAACGTCGATAACGGGCGTGAATAATTCTCTCAATTTAACGGCACCTCGAAGACACGGAATGGCCGAAAGTCCTTGGCACGCACGGGGCACCAGAAGGGGGCAGAAATTCAATCTTTTGTTTGAGAACGCTGGTACAGATTTCTCACATGCACGGGCAAACTGCTTATTTGTGTCATATTGTTACGAAGTACACAGTCTTTTTATTATGCAAAAGAACAATGTCTGTGACAGATGGCATAACTGTAAAAACAGTGCTCAATTTCTCGACGCCCCCCCCCCCGACTTTAATTTCACGAGAATACCAAATCGAACACATTTTAATACCGCGCATTTTTGTCCCGATGAATTTTCAGGTGACCGCAGTTTCGAGATATTCATTTCTAGAAAGCGAAATCGAAAAAAAAAAGCATGGGCGTTTCAGTTACTTTCTGGTACGTACAAAGCAGTGTTTTGTTTAGAATTGGTTAACTCGAACAATAATGACGACTGCTGGTCCAAAATACGCAGGTTCGATCTCGGCCACGGCGGTCGCATTTCGATGCGAGGCGAAAATGTTTAAGGCCAATGAAGCTAAATTTAGGTGCACGTTAAAGAACTCAAGGTGCCAGAAATTTCCGGAGCCCTCCACTACGGCGTGCCTCATACTATCGCGGTTTAGGCAAGCCAAGCCCCAAAAGTTACTGTCGAACAATAATGCATTTTTGGCGCAAATTTTAATGCCGCATTACTCGTAATTCGCAGCAGTTCAAAGATTTCAATTTAAGTGAATAGGCCTTAAACTCGCCGCTTACAAATCGTGAACTGATATCCCCTTCCCTCCCAGCAAGCATACACAAAAGTATGAATTTTTGTTAGAACATTAAATTTTTCGTTAAAATTGTATTCGTCGCTTCGAGTGTTCGAGATTTAGGATAAATAGTGCTATTGGTCACAAACGATTTCCAAGAAATTTGTATCACCTTTAAAATGTTTTAACCAGTCACCATGATCGATGGTATACGAAGCGTTTTGTAGACATTGTTCACTGACATTGACGTAGCAAACCAGCACATGTTTACGGCGAGTCATGCAACGGCGAAGGCGACGCCCTCATGAGGGCATGCACGACAAGAGCAGCAAGGCAACGACAACGACACTGAAGGCTTTATTCTAATTCAGCGAGCAAACATTAGAACCTGTTCTGCTACGACTAAGCCGATTCCGACATGGCCCATGCCTGCGTCTGCGGCCTAACGGAAACCGACAGGGCATACGTTATTAGGAAAACTGTTGCTATGCGACGTGACGCAAGCGCCTCAACTGCCAGTCCTCATCTCACGATAGAGAGAGGCGAACGGAAGCAACAAGCAAAAGGAAGCAATCTAAACAGTTGCTTTGTGACGCATGTGGGAAAAAAGAGAAAAAAAAAACAGCGTTCGCTATAGCTTTAGAAAGCGAATTCCCTTAACAAGGGCGACAAGGCAGGAAGAACTCACGCCAGCTTCTCACTGTGCTCGAGGGTCAAGGCCGGCGCAACGATAGAACGCCGATGCAAGGCAGAACGTCGAGACAGCTGGGGGGAAACGGCTACTAACACTGCGTTATCGCGCGCAGACGGAACCAAAATGGCGCCACGCGACGCAGCACTCCGGACGGCCGCCACTAAAGTGGCAAAGGAAGAACTACGCAACACAGCCAATGCAATCCTTGTCTTCCCGATTTCATTGCTTGCCAGTGGAGCGGAGATAAAAGCGAGAGGAACTGTACCGCGTCGACCATAGCCGAGTGCGCTGCGCAGCTGAGGGGACGCCGAACAAGCGGCCACACAAAATACGCAGCGGAGGGCACGACAAAAAAGAACAGCGGCCCTCAATCGAATCGCGCAAACAATCCAATTAGCAGAGAGGAGGACTGCCGTCCCCGCCTTAACAAATTTGCGGCCGACGAGATCAAAGACGGTTAGCGCGAGTCCCTACCACGGTACAGCCATCTATAGCCAGAAAACTCCGAGGTGCGCCGTCCCCATTTATTCGTCCCAAGCCCAGCCTGTGCGGTCATCCGTAAAAGTACATAGCAGCCACCCGTGACGTGACGCTCAGTTTACTGCCACGGCAACTGCTACCTTGAAAAGGCATCACGCTGCGTCCGTCCCCGATAGCAATATAGAATTTCTCGGGCTAGAACAACGAAATGATTTCGAGGCACGCCTTTGTGGGGGACTGCAGATTTGTTTTTACCACTTGGGGTTCTTTAACGTCCACTCAATTATAAGCACGCGGGTGCTCTCTGCGTTTCGTCCCAATCGACGGGCGTCCGCCATGGCCGAGCTTTGCAGCACGACACCCTCATACGACACGAATCGTAATCATATCGCGGTTATGACATGTAAAGTACAACAAACTATTACGCCTATAGAACACTTATCTCCCTCTACAAGTACGGCCGCTACGGCATCCCCACCACTCAACACGTTGCCTGAACTAGACATGCAGGGCACTATTGCGACATGTCAGATAAGAAAACAAAACAAAAACTACATCGTCAACAGTTTCGGTTGTGTACGGGTGCGGCGCCATCACAAAATGAAGCACATTGGGGATTCAGTCAACGCAGCCTGGCTAGCAAAAGAAGTGTGGTCACTAAAGCATACGCTGGGGCGACGCAGCTATATCGCTTCAGCTCTACTGTGCATGCAATGGCACCAGACAGCAAAGCTCTCCGATTAGTTACGCGAGGTCGAAATTCCGAGACCACAGTGCGCGATTTTGGTGCGACAAAGCGAAGTACCATTCTGGCGAAGCCGGCAAGCACAGAACGACCCCAAAGAGCCACTTGGCACCACAAAACGACGACCCGACCCAACAGCCTCGCATAAATCCCTCTGAGGCCAGCAGCCGAAGAAGGTTCTTGGTACCGAGGCAGCGCAGTTCTTACACGTCGGCCGTGCGCGTGCCAAAGGAAGCCGGACACTAAACGAACTGGACAAAACGTATAAGTCGGCGCGAAGGGCCCCCTTTAACGGCGTAAATAAATAAACGCGGCAGCGAAGCGCACTCCAGCGGCCGCGACTTTGAAAAGCAGTTTAAAGGCGCCGTTGCTTCGGCCGCCCCCGTGCAGACCTTCTAGAGAGGTCCCAGGCCGGTTGTTGCTTTCTTGACGCCGGCTTATAAATTTTTCGCCGGCCGAGAGAGAAAAGCAGCCCGGCGACCTGAGGCCCTCTAAGAGGATTTCCGCGTGACAGCCCCTTTTGACTGGGCGAAGATCGAAAGAAAACGGGCCACGCTTCAGGCGCGGTCGCTGAGCTTTTAACAACTTTGTAGGCGACCAAAACAAAGCGATGGGTGTCGGAGAAAAAGAGACACGCAGAGAAGGGGAAACCCGCAATGCGTCCGATTCGACCAGCGGCTCCACGAAGGCGAGCCTCCGGTCCTGGTAGCGCATGGCTGCCAGAGGCTGAGAGCAAGTGCGGGAAATTTCATTCCAGGAATCTGCCGCAACCGAAGGCATGCACCCATACAGCCGGGCAATGAAGAGGCACGGCCAATCGAGCCATTCATTTAATGATGCGAGCGCGCAAAGATTTCCACCCTCTCAATAGAGGTGAGGGTCGGAGGGGAACAATCAGGAATCGGATGGAAGCGATTGGGGAGTTGGAAATAAACAAAAACAAAGAATGGTTGGAGCGCGAATGCGTCGCCAATTCCGAAAAGTGCGCGCCGCATTAATTAGCAGCCGACAGGCGCGGCCAGCCCAAGCGAGGATCGCCGCGGAAGCAGCTCTCAGAGAAGGCCCGCCTTCTCGGCGTTAGCCGATAACGCTGAAGCTCGTTTGGTTTTCCAGGTCGTGCTCCCCCGCGCCGCCTGCAAACAAACACAGCGCGCATACGCACAGAAGGCCGCAAACCGTGCACGACGTTGCGGCGTGCGTCTTCGGCGGCCAGCGTCATTAGGGCTGATTGCTTATCGGTCCCCACCTTCGGGACGGAGGCGAGCAAGCCGTTTACGCGCGACTCCCGCCGCCGGCTGCTGCGACGGACCCCAGCGTCTGGCCTAAGTGGCAAATTAACACCAGGGCGGCTATGGGCCGCAGTGCTGCGAAAACTACGGCGTGCCAAGGTGAGACCAAAATGTGTCCCGCAACTCCGCACCAATCAGCGGGTAGGCATCCGTGCCAAAATGGAACCACATTCGCCCCCTCGCTGTGGGGGCAGCTCGGAGAACGCGGCACGCATCGATTGCTGGTCGCCCAACTTCCGAACTACGTTGTTTTGACAAACAAGGTAGGCGGGAGCCGGTGGAAGTTGCACACCAGCGAAAATCCAAAGGGCAGCAGCGCTCGCACACGATCCGCGTTTGTTTACCGCGCACTCCGACTACGTCCATCCCAATAATTGGAATGTTTCGTGAGGAATCAGGCCTAGTTCAAAATGAAATATGCCACTATTAAAGAGTAACAAACCTAAGGGAACGTTGATATTCTGAATTTCACACGTAAATGTGCACTACTCTAAATAAATAAATCCGAACACGATCGCAATATCACCCGCTTAGTCCACCCGAGTCCTATACAAAGCTGATCAAGCAAAACGTTTCAGATCCCCCGGGCTTCATTTCAAGGAATTCATGGAAGATGTTTAGCTTCAAGAGAACTATATTCTCCGATTTGTCAAATGAGGCTAATGACTAGAAAGCACTTTGCACGCATACCACGTTTCCTCGTCTGTGTGTGCGCCTTCTGGTTGCTGCAATAGCAGGCGCTGCACCTACGACTGCTACCACGGCAGCCGTGGCCACAAAAGCTACAAGAATAACGCGCCCTTTCTGGACGACAGCAAAAGAAGGAATGTCTTTCCTTGACGTTGATGGCGGCCGAACGGCACTTTTGACCGAAGCAGGAAACGCGACCCCGCAGGACTTCCCCCATCCACAAGCTTGGCTCGCGACACGAATAGGCAGGCGTCCAGATCAGATGGTCTTACCTGCGAAAACAAACAAAGAAAGAAACAGACGCCACGGTCAGAGAATCTGACATAGAATGCCATAATGAAAAAAAGTAAGCGCATCCGATGACGCAGGTATGCAGCCCCGCAACAAAACTGATTGGAGGCCAAAACGAAGCAACTGCAGACTATACCCATGCTTAGATAAGCCCACCTGTTGCAATAATTCAGCACCATCACCACCACGACGCATTGGGCGAATGCGCCCATAACTACGAACAAAGGTAGACTCGTAGCAAGTTTATGGGGGAAAAACTCCAACCTATTCATTCTCTAGAGCTTCAATCACTGTAGCATTGACAGTAAAATATGGAAACCCCATTGACATAATCTGTCGGAGGCATAAGCACAGCCTGCATTCCAACAGCAGAGGAAAGCCGTAACACCTGCCCATGCACATTTAAACAAACGCTTAGCCGAGGCGATGGAATGTAAACCGAAAGCCGAGAATACAGAAGCCTTCTCACGGCCAAGGTGTTGCTGCTCTCGCTCCAAGGCCTCTAGAGATTCCACACGGACGCAGCCAACAAAGCCAACCACAAAGATTACGATGACCTAACAACAGCGCAAACATTCGACCCATGAAGAACATATCGGCAAAGAAACACTGCGGTGTTTATGTTAATTTTTAGACACTACAACTATTTATTAAACCTCCCCCTTGGACAAGTTGGTGTTAACAGTGAGTCACTCCTCTTCACAGGTGAGCTCTAAATCGAGGCGGAAACACTTTGCCCCCGTACAGAAAAATTCATATAACAAAACCATAGTATGCTTTAATTACAATCAGAATTTATCTTGAAAAGTTGCAAGGCGTAACAGTACGACATACTCATTCTTAAGAAGTCCGAGAAATCGGTCGTAATGTGCAATAATCATCGCCCATTCAACGCTCCGATATCGAAACTGAACGCGCAGGAAAGGCGGTCGTTCTGCCGTATCACGAGACCGGCCTTCCCTGTGACCGAATGACAGACTACGAGCGCGTCGCGGCAGTATCTTCTCGGGAAAAGCAGCAAGCCATCTCACTGGCACTAGCGAACCACCTCGCCTTTGCCTGAGATGTTAGGTGCTTATCTGTTCGCTACACGCAACGAAGCCATTTCCCCGCCTTTTTCTTTCAGGGCACAGCGTAAAACTCAAGGCAGCCGCTGCAGCACTTCCTCCAGACAGGTGAAAAAGCATTTGATTTAACTACATATTAAGGTTTAATAACAACATAAAAAGCATTACACGCCCTACGCAAAGTATACAAGCGGCCCACTTGAGTATTGGACAACTATAAACGTTTTTCTACTGAAATCTCCCCACGTGACGTCGAAAATACCGAAATTTATTTTTCGAATTTTCGCGACATTGGCTCGATGAAATTTTCTGGGGCTTCGTATGCTAGGTCTATGACACTCAAGAGGTGACAATATACTTCATTTTTATCGATTAGAAGCTATGTAGCACACAGAAGACGCCTTCAAAATCTACGATTGGTGCGGGAATCTTATATAAGGTGGCGTTTCCATGCACCCACATATTGTTTTCTCGCTTACCAAATGTGTCGCGGTAATGCGCCAATAAACACCATATATATCATCATCATGTCGCGGTAAGAACGCTGTTTTGGGGATTGTGATATTGTACTTTACTAATACGCGAAAAAATCGTTTTGTCCTTTATTGTCCCTTTAAAACTTAGTCCCGTCTTTGTCGCGTGCAGTTCCGGTTGTAACAGAGCGGCCACTTACACTGCGCGCCCGGTGCGCTCGATTTCGATACCGGGACATCGAATCGATTAGTGATATCCCAATCATTCACGACATCTTCAATTTGTAAAAATTAAGTAAGCCGTACGAATTGTGACGACCTACAGATTTTCCGAACAGATAACTGTCCTGAAGTTGATATTTTAAAATTTTTTATATTTGCTGATTAGTCTTTAAAATGTAACTTTAACAACGGTGCTTCGTTAAGCAGCAATGCTTCGACGTTGAGCTCATTTGCGAAGACAGGTGTGTCGCTGTCACAGCATTTGTACTGAAAAATCTGTATTTCTAAAGAAAAAAAACGTATACTCCTAAAAAAAAAACTAAGGTTGGGATATTCACTAATACTAACTTTACTAGTCACAAAAAGCACTGCACTCGTAGAGTGTGAAGGTATAGTAAAATTGGCTACCTAGTTATGATATACTGACTGGAATGGTTAGTCCATTACTGACTTGTTAGCAATCGCGCTAGCAACTTTGTAACCATATTTGTCTAGTTGACAATAATTGCCTAATTGAGTTTCACACTTAATAATATTTTGTTTATATCTGCGTGTGCATCGCCCCATCAAGATGAGTCTATTACAAAAGTATATAAAAATTATAAAAAAGTGCAGTAGCCGCGTACATTAATGACCGCTAATTGTAAGTGCGCACTAGAGCGACATACACAGAGGCACGAACGGGTCACAAACGAGAACACATACGAAATAGCAGGTCTTCTACTTGGCTAACCTTTAGTCTAGCAGCGGCTTAAACGCTATTTATACAGCACACCGTGTACTTGTTAGCAGCCACAGAATTCATAAAGAATAATTGAGGTTTTCTACACATAATCTTGAGGCCTCCTATTTGCCTAAATGTGTACCATGCAGTAGCACGAAACCTTTTGTCAAGGTAGTAAATAAATGTTAAATTTGTCTAAATTTTGCTAAAGACTGTCACCATTAGTGCAAATCATACTGCGATATCTACGGGAGATCTGGAAATGTAGGTGGCTTAGTAGAAAAACGCCAAGAAAGCTTCCCTGATTAGTAACAGCAAAAATTCCAAGGTTTACTAGCTGCTGGCTAGTAACGAAATTACTCGAAGGAAGTAAAACCCGCTCGAAACAAGTAAATACATTCGTTTACTATATATTAACTAACTTTTTTATCTAAGAGTGTATACTTATTCGCCATATCCAAAAGAAGGCAAAAAGAATTTGCCCACGGCCTGAAATAGTTTGGTCTATAGCACGCAGAAGACAGTTAATCGTTCTCTCCAATGGCACTGCCAAAAATAGCACGCACACTGCAAAATAATTGAAAGTCAGCCTCTGCGGAGATTCTTTCATTAAGGCATCCATAAAAGAAACAAAAAACGCGCTTGGGACGGCTCAGCTCTGCAGCAGAGTACATGCATTGCTGTCCCTGTAAACATAAGCAAGCAACACTCGATGCTATCTTCCAAGCTCAGAGCGCAACAAAATTTACGCTAGCGCGTCAAGGTGGTGTTCGAGAGTGAAACGCGGAAAGCTGAAAAGAGAAGACCACGCACTGAAGTGGTGGCACGCTATGATGCGACGACGTGAGCCCACGTGCCCATCGGATGACAGAAAGGCAGAGCAGCCTGTGGGCGAGCCCATAACAGCGGAGACAGATGATGCAGTGGAACGCAGTAAACGTACGCTTTACGAAGCGAAAAAAAAAAAATGAAAGATGCGGTGTCGGTGTGTTCGGGAGGGCTCAGAACAACCGTTAAATCCCCAAAACACGACCGAGAAGCGTGCCGCCACCGGCAGTTTCGTGATGAAACCAACTGAAAACCACTTGGGCGCGGGGGGAACGGGGCCGCGCAGGAATAAATGGCGCGGATATGGCACATGCATAAGGAGGCACGGGAGCGGAAGTTGTGCATGCCTCCTGCGTGCACGGGCGCACCGACGAGGTGCCAGAGGCAGCAAACCGACCGTAGTCAAAGAGCAGCTCAGTAAGGCACAGCACGGCAAAAGGGCGGAGTGAGCTACACTTACCGGCGGAGCTAACGCGATGCGAGGCGAAGACAACAACGGCCATGCGCCCAGAAACGGAACACGCATAAATATACACCTGCAAATGCGAAAAACGACCATCGCACTTACGCAAATATACACACATGCTCGCACGCTGTTACGTTTGGCCCGGCAATTCGTGTGGGCAGACACCATTGTGCGTAATCCGGTCTGCTAGGATGCTTTCAACCCCGTCGGCGCCCAGTCGGCTAGACGCTGTCCTGTAGAGGTTCCCGGTAGTGGTCGGGTCTCAACGAAAGCTTGACGAGACAACCATTTTGTTGAACGCATTCGAACACCGTGGGACGGCGCCACTGTGGCAGTTCTTATGGAGTCAACCTCTCGACTCGGGTGTCGTCGCCGACGCGAAATCGTCACAAAAGCACCGACAGTCCGGAAGCATGGGAAGGCGTCGCAGTCGCAGTTCTCGGAGATCGAGCACCTGGCCTGCCGAGTTCGGGAAACTTCTGGCAACACTGTAGCACAACGCTGCCTTGGACCCACCGTGCTTGGACCACTGCTGATGTTCGCGTCAGCGGCCATCTCCCCGGAGGAGTTCAACTTTCCACCTCCACCGGACTCTACCTCCTCGTCCTTAGATGTCTTCAAGGCGTGGGTTGGATGCGTCATTGTGTGGTGCGCTCCTGCTACCATTAGACCTTTTCGCCCAGCCATGTGGTTTAAATTCTGCACCCTTTCTGGCGGATGGGGCACCGAGACTTCGTCACCTGATTTGGGGCAACAGTGGTCACCGCCTTCTTCGGACCTCCGTGTAAGGAGACGGCGGGCTATAAAAACCGAAGACATTTTGTAAATAATCACCAAATCTCTGCACAGTTCCATCTTTCAACTATCATGTAAATAAACTTTCGTTCTATCTCTCTTACGAGCGCATCTCCTCACTGGCGAAGATCGGCTATGCGGACGACGGCGGGGAGCCAGCTACCGTGAAGAAACCCGCCGTACCTGCTATCGACCTCGAGCCCTTTACAACGCACACAAGCGCGCGCTACCTTGGCAACATCCGAACATCCCTACAGCGTTAGGGTATACATACTGATATGTGGGATTTAACGTTTCAAAACCACCATATGTATATGAGAAACGCCGTATAGTGGAGGGTTCCGAAAATTTGAACCACGTGGGGTTCTTTAAAGTGCACCCAAATCACGGGCCTACAGCATTTTCGCCTCCATCAAAAATGTAGCAGCCACAGCCGGGATTCGATCCTTCGACCTGCGAGTGAGCAGCCAAGTACCTTAGCCACTGGACCACCACGGCGGGGTGTGTATACAAAACATAAAATGGGGGTCAGAGTGAGATAAAATGGGAACACCACTTGGCTAAGAGTTCGTCAAGCCTCACACTGGCTCTTCTCTTCAAAGCAAGTGCACACAACGCAAGCCGTGCTCGCCACATAAACGACCACCCCATTAAGTGAACGCCCGTACAAGTTTCAGCGGACATAATACACCGAGATATATAGCGAAGCTTCCAACTCGCAGCATTCCCTCTCACTCTCCATCCTCTGCGCCCAAGGTAGGTGAAGGAATCTAATTTGCGGGTCTACCTGCACATGGTGATCCATCTTCTTCCAAGGAAGAGCACGGATGCGACGGCGATGGAGAATGGGTGTGAAAGAAAAAGACGATATTGGGCGCACGAGGTTAAAAAGCCCAATCTGTCAGGAAAGAGTGCAGACTTGAAACACGCAGAGGGTTGAGCATAAACGCATTGATCACGTTGCTCAGTAGCGACGCAGAATATGGGAAATCCAGTGCAATTCCACCGCCACACTCGCGCCGCAGTATAGCTCCGTCAAGGGGAATCATCATGGGGAACAGCGAAACCGCACGCACGCACAAAGGGGTGCCACTTTCTGCCACGCACGACAGATCCACCCTCGCCGAGCAACGGGATCGACGCTAACCAAGTTTCGGGGCTCAACTCCGGCACTCACTACAACAGACCGGGTCTTTTCATTCGCAATTGGACAATGACGGAACACAATATACAGTTATTCGTCGGGGCTTCCAGCAAGTCGTTTTGCGACTGTGAGACAGAGAGAGCGAACGAAGGTTGAGTAAGAGCCTCATGAAAATTATCTCGACTTGCGCGATTTGGCCCCTTCTTTCTGAAAATGGTTATCTGCCCCACTGCGATTTCTACGTGCCAGCAGACTTAAGTAACACTTGAACGCAGAATATTCATTCATGAGCGCACCAATCGAGATGCAAGCGGAAGTAAGGAGTTGGTTCCCTGAAAAACTCATCGCCAAAAAATAGACTAGATGGAATGCTTTTTTTTTATCGGGGTAGACATGAAACAGACGCATGAAAAGGAAGAAACAATTTTGTATCAGAGCAAGACAGCGATGCCCACTTAGCTACGCCTTCGTACCAGTATTCTATATTATCATACAGTTCGGTTACAGTGACTGAACTTTGACCTCGGAAGCATGGCCATCCACGATGAATTCCAGCAGCCGGTAAGGAACGGCGGCTGATCTTCCATCGCCGCTGTACCTATTTAGCACTTCAATGCGAAAATCTCGAAATGCAACTGACGCGGTACGGTGGCCAGAAGCTTAGCGCATAAAAGATCACCAACACCGAGGCCCCTAATGCGGGCCCTCGGTGCTGCTCATTACGTGAATTGGTGGTTGCTACAGTCAAAATAAGATATGGAGCAATTTTTTAGCAGTGAAACTGGGCACGAAATTCCAAATTTGGAGCAGTATAACAAAGAAGGCTTACTTCTAGAAAACAAAAGTATCTACAATCCATTCAAAATCCCCTAAATCATTCATGGTGCTGAAGAGCACCGCTATTCGATAAAAGAAGTACTTTGAACCACCACACAGAAATGTCACTGGTGGCTACTTTTCCCCGAATTGGCGAATTTGAAAGGCCCGTGGCGACCTATAAACCTATGAATGGCGACATGACAAATTTTGGACAATTTTCGGCGTAGGTCTCGACTGAGTTATGCGTCCTATGCTCAGTACCTTCCTGTAACGCCCTATTTATTGAACAACTTTCAGTTTCGGCAGTGCCGAAGAAGCGTAGGTGGCTTGGTCAAGTGACCACAAAAGGCTGTGACGCGACGCGCGTCGTGCTGAGTATCATCTGCTCGCACACACGTGTCACACAAGCATCAGCGAAACAACTGCGCTGACAGTTGCCATGGCTAGTTGCAGCAGCCGCGAGCGATGAAGCAACCGATTCTTTGCCGGTACGTACGTTGCGGAGGTGCGGAGGTCCCTCACGTCCCTGCACGTCTTGAGTGACGCCACTACAGCTTTCCCTACCCTTCCTACAGAGCTACGTCAGGGCTGGACGCAATGCGTCTCGATCAGGGGAATGAACATTTAGGTACACTAGGGAAGTGAATTAACAATATATTCTAAACGTTTTCTGTGCCCGGCTCTTCGTGTGGAGTGTCCTTGCATACAAAGAAAACGCAAAACAGGCTTGTTGGGGCCTCCAAATTTGATGGCACCACCCTTTTAACTGCGAGCCAACATACGGACCATGCAGCTTAAATGAGAACTAAGCTTATGCTCAACGTGAGCGTTCACCACGTAAACATACGCGCATAAGCGCGTAAGAAACAAATACACTGTAGCAGTTGGTAATAATGACACATAGTTGCCAAGCGCTTACGGTGAAAGACCCGAAACAAACAGTGCGAAAGAAGTGCACGAAAAAACTTCCGCGAGCTCTTCTTCGTGATCGCAGAGGGGAGTTAATAAAGCTGTCAAAGCAAGAGCCCGTACGGTTCGAGCGCGATTCGAGGCTGGGAACGAGACGGACGCGTCATCGCAAGACGACTAACTTGCGACAGTAACAGGAAGAAAAAGAAAAAGAAACGAACAGCACCGTGCAACGCTGTACAGCAAGACACGAGCGGGCACATCAAGCGGCGGAAGCAGGCGTAACACAGCGAGCCGGCCTTCTTGTCCTCGGCTATTATTCCACAGGGGAAACACGAGCGAGGCAAAGGTCGAGCCACGGGCGGCAGAAATGTGAAGGAAAAGCAAGAAGGGCGCCAGCTGCCCTCGAGGACCACAAACATGGGGGCAAAGCGCAAATACCTCGCAGGGAGAGCACACAGAACGGGGAGGCAAACAAACAGGGCGGCCGCGAACGAGAGACCGCCGCCGTCACAGGACATCCGCGAGCCCAGCTCGGCACTGCCACGCAAAACTTCCAACCAAACGCATCGGCGCAGAACGCCCCTCGAGGAACAGCATGGTTCGCGGCGCAGAGCGCCTCATCTGCGACGTCACCGTCGAAGCATCGAAGTCTCGACGGACGACGAGGATGGGGTGTGCCAAGAGGGAAATCGAAGCAAGTCGAATAATTTTGAAGACGCCGGACGAAAAGAAACTAAAGAAGCGCATCGGAAGCGTAATCAGGGGCTTTCGTGAAAGCTCGCGTGAACTCCTGACTTGGAATTACTTTCAGTACAGCGACCACCACCCACGCAGGAAGTACGGAGTTGGAAATTGTTCCGCTTGCCCTTTATTTTCATAGGCGCCTGCCTGCACGGACGAGACAATTACTTGCCCATGACTGCGCGATGGTATGTACACCACCATTTTCTCACTCCCACGCACAATCAAATTTTACTAGAATGACGGCAGTTCCAAGCTCTCTCTCTGAAGGAGAGGTTGTTCGAGCAAAATATAGTTCTTGAGACGTTGGAAGCAACTAAATAAAAATATCACGAGTTCTCTAAACGAAACGAGAGAGAGAGAGATGAATCCCGGAAGACAAAAACGCAAAGAAACGAATCCGCCTATGCGGCCAAAGCGTGCGGGCGATGGCAACGAACACCACCGCCGGGCAGCGCCTAAGGACACGCCACCACCGAGCAGAGAACCGGCGTGCGGGATAGCCGAGTCATCGATCACGCATCGGCCGCATTTTTATCCTTCACCTGACGCTATCGCCAGCACCGGGGGAAGAAGATATGCACACGATGCTGCGGACGAATAAGAAGAAGGACGGCTCGCTGCGTGTGTTCAGTGCACGGAGGAGGAGCAGGGGCGACCGCGGAGCGCAGCGACGGCGTCATATTTCAGTCACTGCCTCTCTTCGCCGAGAGCACAAAGAAACACGGCGGTGCTTTGAAAAGCGGCCCAGAAGCTGGGCGGTGCGCGCAGCGGGCTGCTAAACGATCGCCCGGCTAGCTCGCAGAGGAGAAACTTTGCCGCCGAAAAGAGAGGAAAGCGCCAAATGAACGCTGCAAGAGCAAACGTTGGGGTTTGCTCTTGCAGCGTTCAATGAAGCTCTCTTGCCAGACACTCAGCCAGGCGAGGCCCGGGGCGAAGGCCGAGCGAGGAAAATGGGACAAAACGAATGGCTAGGGAACAAACAAGTTCGTGCCCTCTTAACGTACTGCGACGAAGAACACATCAGTGGCAAGGACGAGGGACCAGTCTTTGCTCGTCATTACTAACCTACCCTGCGGCATCTAATTCTCTTTTCATTTTTCCAGCTCGACAGTGACAAGTCCGAACCACGCCATACGTCAAAAACCACACTCTCGAAACATGCGTCCCTGCGTCTGAGTCGGCTCAGCGGGAAGTCCCCGAACGAGCCCGACATCTGCCGCCTCACGGTGATACCGAGCGCAATCGGTTTCGCGCTAGACCACTTCACGCTTGTTCAGTCTCCAGACCAAAAATACACATATCCAGGTTTCTCTCCTGAATACTTACGCTTAGTGAGCTGCTTCTAGCGTTTTGATAAAACTCTTCCTTCATAAACACTTTTTTTTTCACTTACCGTCGACAGGAAGAAAGTCGGAAGTGTAAATCAGGAAAACATGCGAAAATGTTGTAGGCCCATGTGTTCAGATTTGGGTGCACGTTAAAGAACCCCAGGTGGTCGAAATCTCCGGAGCCTGTCTGTTTGTGTGTGCGTGCGCACGGGCACCACGCTTATGGCGCCCGTGTTTCTCATTCCATTGTCTTCATCCCCGTTTTCCTAGCTCCTTATACTAATCTTTCTCAAGTAACGAACGAGCTAGTTCAGAAACAAGCACTGTTTCATTAACTTAAAGGGGTGGTGCCACCAAATTTCGAAGCTATCCTAAGCCTGTTGCGGGTTTCCTCTGAAAGCAAGGACTCTCCACACGAAGGGTGGGACAAATCAAACGCGTAGAATACATTTTAATTCACGTTTAAAGGTGTAACTCGATGCCTACTCTCACGATATAGACGTATCGCTTGCGCAGCAACACCAACGTTTCAAAATAGGAGAAGCAACTGCAGTTGTCGTGACGTCACATGAGATCTGTAGTGACGAGTGTGTTGCGTCCCTTGCAGCGAAACTGTGCGTCCGTCAATGACACTGGGTGCTTTCGAGAGACGCCGCGCACGTCCAACGGTGGGGCTGCTCCGTCAGCGTCTTGGCGCCTATGAAAGGCCAGCGCACTTAGCGTCAGGCGGCTTTCTCGTCCACGTTCTGTACATACGTTGTAAATATAAAAGCCTTGTTTCGTTCTGGCTGCCTATTGCCTTGCCACTGCCTCGATGCTACTGCAGCTGGCCATAGCGACTGTCAGCGCGTTTGTTTTGCTGGCGCTTGGTGTGGCACGTGTGTATGAGAGCAGACAAAACTCACCACTATGTGCGTCACAGCCTTGTGTGCTCACGTGACCACGCCGCCTATGCCATCGACGTCACTGCCCGATTCGGCACCACGAAACCGAAACCGAAAATGGTCTACATAGGTAGAGCAATATTAAATTATTTAGCGGAAATACACGAATCTTGGTGCGTGTATCATACTTCCTGGAGCTGAAGGAAACGCTTAAGGCAAAGAACACGCATGCCGCAAATTTGGTTGCAACTGTAGCAACTGTAGCCAACTGTAGCAAACAAGGCCACGCATAACTGTGTATCTTCGTTATACGTAAAACTATCTGGAAGTAATGTTTTCCTCTCTCTTTTCCTGTTTCTTGCGTGATGTATGCGTTCAAATGAGCACCGATACTAAAAATTTGCGTCTTGATTTTTTTTTTTTCTGTAGCACCAAGTAGCTCACTTACCACTGTTCGAAAACTCGTTTGCTCGAGCGTGCGACGGTTAATTATTCGGAGGACGTTTTATACCGCCCAGTTGAAGTTCCGGTTTCAGAGAGCGTCGAGCGGGGCGGGACCCAGAGTGGTTTTCGGTTAAACAAAGCTGGCTACGTGAGCACAAAATACGTCAAGCATGTGCGGAGCGCGCAGCCCTGTCACACCGAAAGCTCGGAGAGCGGCCTTTCAGAGCCTTTTCTTAACACTCTAAGTAACTGCTACAAGCACACTTGCTGGGTACCCACTACGTCATATAACTTATAATTTCTGTGTAGTAGGCTGGCATTCACTACGCTATCCTTCATCGTTCTTCGGAGAAGCGCGGTATCCGCTACACACTTGCTAGGAATATTGTGCAATATTTTTATGCAGTGGCTGACGACGATGAAGAATCATACGTGATACGGGTATGCGCAGCAGTTAATAGGTGAACAAGAAGAAGCTTTTGTAATGAGTTGGATCATTGGACGACCCACTATTTACGCAATTCGCTTTGTGTGACACCTGGTTGTTCCTTTGATGTTCTAAAACGCTTTACTACTGATATTAGCACGATTCCTTTCCCGACATCAAGCCTGCCTAAGGCCACTTTTAAAAACGATAGTCTTTGTTGGGGACCTTCGACGCAAAAATTTTGGTCTGTCTGTACGTTTGTCCGTTTGTCCACCGTTAACGGTACCCTAAACGGCATTAAAGTGACCAAACGAACGGACGGACTGAAAAAAAAATTTAAGAAAAAAGAAACCCTGCAGGGTTACCGGCCCGGGCTCAGGCCACCCCGGCGTTTTGTGTGGTGAGGCGTAGCCTTTCCACCGCTGTCCGGGCCCGCTGGATTGCCCACAGTTGGTCGTGCAGAACTTAGCCAATGCTCCTCGAGGAGGTCCGCTTTTATATTGTCCTCTCGGTATATTACTGTGACCTGTGTGCACTGCCATAGAATATGTGCCATATCTGCGTGTTCGTGCTTACAGAGGGTACAACTTGTTTGTGGGTATACTGCAAATGGCCGACCCAATCCGCAACGCCCACCAATTTTGCTCAAGGTTCAGCGTTCAAAAAGTGCACTGCCGAGGAAAGGAGATCAGTCTTTGTACTCTCATGCAAGCCTGCCCACTGCTTCCGTTGAGAAGCGCTCTCGTGTTCGCGGCATTCAACACAAACTGGTGACGAATGTGGCGACTGCTTCTTTACACGAAAACCAAAGGCGCGTTTCGCGAGCGGTTCCGCCACACGTACTTTAAGATTGATTTTTCAAACATGTTATAGGTTATACTGTCCGTTGACATTTCGTAGATGATACGCATGTCGACACAAATCTATCCTAGAACTTATCTCGCCTTCGAAATTTTGTGTCAAAACCCTTTTATTCTTGTAGGCGTGGTAGGCGTTTATTGAATCAAGAACAATGAGTAAGCAGTCAGCGGCGAAGCAGAGCAAGAATTTTTCAGTGCATTTTTTACGTCCCATTAAAAATAGGCCATGCGCTTTCTTAACGTATGAAGACCAGACACTTTCGCGCTGCCTAAAGTATCGACAGACAATGCGAGAGAAACGAGCCGACTCAGCCTCACAGATGCTTGGAGGCTTCCTGAAAATTTCCAGCCACTATATCGCAAAAAAAATGAGTGGATAGTCAAACTGAATACATACTCCGTAAAAGAAGTGACGGCGTTCGATCAACGAGCGAACTTACAAGCTGCGCAGGTCAAAGATACCACCAAAAAACTCGTCGGAGGCAACGCGAGGCTCAACAAAGGCCTACCGCAAGACACTGCAAAACCGTTGAAGGATGGAATAATTCTATTCATAAGCTTCTCGAAACAGGCTCTTTTTGTCCATAGTCAACAACCGGAAGGCATTCAGCCTACGACAAATAGATTAACCGTGCTCAACGCGGAGTATGATCAGAGTACAGACGGACGGAGAAAAGATTAAAAACTGATTTACACGGCGACTATACAGAATATCCGAGTTGCCAACGTATGAACCACCAGAACTAGAATCCTATTCTTTACGGTGAAGGACGCACGAGACTGACTCAAGGCAGAAGCTATATACCATAAACAGGAGGATTTAATGAAACGGCGGGCGAGACAATGGATACGTTCACAGCACAACTAGCAACAACGTTCAGTTTGGTCAAGGAAGCCGACAGCTACCTAATATTGTTTTTTTTTCTGTATTTTGTGCGGCATACTGCTCCAGTCGATATATTGGCTACAGAGAATACGTACGACGCACGAGAACGAAGATGACCACCTTGCAGCGCAGCTCTCGATATGTCTCATTGGCCGACAAAGCCCGGGTCGCTCAAGCAATACGGAGAAAGCGTAGCGAGAGCACATACAGCCTGCACTGCAGTGGCGACTCAACCTGGACCACGGGGAGAGCTCGTAGAGGTAATTGCGTTGGGATGCCGGCGCCGTCCCAGCTCTATTTCCAATGCCGCAACCGCTCCCTTGCACCCTCCCCATCGGACGGGCAAAGCGAATGCCCCGCGGCCAAAACGAGGAGCTACATTCGACAGCTGCCGTTTGTTAGGACACTCTGGAAGGCCCGGGGCCAAGATTTCCCGGAGCGACAGCCGGGTAAACAGGCTCGTGGTCACCTGTCAGCGTCTCCGGGCCAGCCGCCGCAAAGAACCGGCGACGCCGACCCCCTGCGCCCAGACGAGGGGCGCATGAATGACGAGCGCGAAAACAGCCGGAGAACGGCGTACAGAGAATACGAGCGCTAGCACCTCGTGGAGATTAATGTACACGCATTTCCCGTGCGTGATCGATGTGGCACCAAACGCAAGACTATATTTACGAAGTAACATGTTAGTCTAGGTGGCGCACATGTGAGGACTTTAGTGGCTCAAACGCGGAACGAAAGACGGATACAAAGGACACTTTTTTCTTACCCTCTGCTTTTTTTTTCAGCTATTAGAGTGCTGCGCCAGAACAAGCTTAATGATGATACAGTCAAGCAGTGGTAAAGGGGATGCTCTGCACTAATGCTGGCAACCTGGAATTCTTTAATATGAGCCTATATATCTAACACGATCATTCTTGATACATTCAAGTTCTCCATGACGCGTTCGCGGCTGCGGATCAAACGCATAGAGTCAAGCTGAACAGCGCATAGGGAGAACACGCAACGACTGCGTCATGAGAATAGAGGAAAACAAGCATTGAGAAACGGGTGAAAGAAAGATCTTGGAAATAAGGCAAATGGCGGCTTTGAAGGCAGTTGTTCTTACACTTCGCCCCATCGAAATGAGGCCTCTGTGACCGGGAATCGAAGCCACACCTTCGAGTTTAGTAGCGCTGATAAGCCGCTAAGCTACCCCGGCCGATACCCCTGCTAGGTTTCTCTTGGTCTATTTTAGGGAATACGGCTTTATACACGAAATATTGAAGCGAATAGAACTTTATTAAGCGAAACACGGGAATGTTGTTGCCGGACCTGTGCAAATCAGTGATGAAATAGTCCAGGCGTGGTCACATTAGATGCTAGCAGACCGATAATGCGAAAGAAGGTTTCACGGTTGAAAACGAAAGTTCTTGGCCATCAACACACTTTCGCGCACACCCAGAATATTGTAACCATATTGCGGTAGATACCTTGAACGAACCGAAACGCGACCCCTGTGGCAGTTGAGTTCTGTTGAATCAGTGGTCTCATGAGAGCCCATAAAGCAACGTAGCAGCAGCATCACACCACACAAATGAGAAGGTCACATCAGTCGAGCAAGTCACGCGAAAAGGTACAAACGCAGGACGCGCTTACCTTTCTCTGCTCGGCTTCTCTCACTCATGACGCAGATGAATCAGCACAAAATCCCCTCGCCATCGACAGCACAATCTCGCGAACTATATCCCCCAATGAGAAGCGTAAGTGACCTGGTTAGCAAGAACCCAGTCCAGTGGAAAATCGAAGCGCCGTGGGTCGCGACAAGGCGCGCGACAAACGGATGGACTGCCGAGCCTGAAAGCGAAAGTGCAACCAGCTTTCCTCATACCATGCCAGATTGGAGTGCAATTAAAAGAAGGGGGCTACTAATGGCCACCTCATTAGACGCAGGAACAGCCCCCGTACTGCTGACATTTTCCCCAGTCGCACTACCCAGAACTACCCAGCCACTGTCAGTGATGTCAAGCCGCAACGTAACGATAGACAAAAGATGCGCTCCCTCAAACAGTGCACAGCTGTAGCGGGAAAAAAGAGAAAAAGTCACAGCATCTCCACGAAGTGAAAATCGAAGCGCCGTGGGTCGCGACAAGGCGCGCGACAAACGCATGGACTACTGTGCCTTGTCCATGCGTAGGCACGGAAACGAAGCTAGGTCCAAGGCTAGTATACTGGACGGACGGACAGACAGACGGATGCACGGACGGTCGGGCGGGCGGACAGTGTGCTGCAACGCAGTTGATCGATGCAATTGTGTTTAGCGAGGCGCCGCGCAGATGGCGCACCTGCGCTTCGACTGTGCACTACGGCTACAACGGATTGCAGACGGACGTTGTAAAAAGTTAAAAGTGAAATTAAAACTTAAGTGAAATTCTGCACTGACACTGACTTTTGAGTCAAATTCACCAAACAATGAGCGAAATGTCGCCAAAAGTCACCATTTTTCTTCAAATTTAGTCAAAGAAGTCTCCACTGTATACATGTAAGGCGCGCGTAGTGACAAAAGTTCTGAATTATGTACAGCCCCGTGGAGTACACGGTACCACCCATAAACCCTCAGTTATATTGACGTTCCTCAATGCCCTCACCCGCTTCACAGTGGGAGTACTGAGAAAGGGCATGCATGCACTAGCAGTTAGCGCCTCATAACCAAAGTTTGCGATGGTTTGACTTGCAGCGAATACAGGATGAAGCAGTAGCTACGACAAGATAGAGACACCGTGCGTATAGCCTTCCTGCACATTTAAAGAATCTCGCTGCGGTGTAATCTTGAGTGCGATAATCGTAGAGCCTATTTACAAAGCAACGTAGATAAAGTCTAAAGTACTGCGTAACAACCATCGCAATGCCCCCCCCCCCCCCGCTTTCTGTGTGGCCATGCTTACGTTATAAATTCGCTACAGCATAGTTTCTTAAAGTCTTTCCAAAGCAGCTCTACTTCTTGGCCCGCCCGTAAAGTATCTCAATAACAAATTTAAACTCAACATACCAGATTAGGAGGTACGACAGCAGTGCAGAAGTCTACAAGCTATCCACGACAGCTGCGGCCCGAACACGCGGCCTCACCGTCACCTAGCCACTTCAGACGCGAAACGTTGAAGACGCTTAAAAAGCTCTTAAAGCACATTAAAAAACGTAGCATAACAACACCGCCCCGTGGCACGCGAAGCAGTCCACTGACATAAATTGGTGGTAGGTTGCTAACGGACGCACCAGTGCGCCACTACCTCCAAGATCTGGGTGAATTATGAGACGCACATAAGAAACAGGACAGGCGTATTTAATTGCGCGTAAAGTGCGATTTCTAATGGTGGAGGTAAACTACGAAAAATAGAAAAATCGTTTTGCAGACACTGGGTATAGAACACATAACTCAGTCTAGACCTAAGCCGAAAGTTCGCCACGTCGCCAACCATAATTTTAGGTCGCTACGGGCCTCTTAAGTTCGCCGATTTGGAGAAACGTAGCCACCAGTGGCAACCCTGCATTCTAAGGTCTTGAGAAAAAAAGGAGGGGGGGGGAGAAAGGAAGAAATTGCGCTATTGGCCGATGACTGGCGCGGAAAATCGGGACACACGGCACTATTTTTCCCAACCATAACAAGCGTCGGGCACGATAGATGTTTTCAACCAGGGGTGGCCGGCATAAAACAGCTCGTCCCAAAACCAGCCCTTCAGACGCTATTCGCGATTAAGCAGCTCCGGTCACCAGCCACTTGTGCTAACAAAGATTTGGAATTGAGGACCCAAACCGCGTCTGGCTGACTACGGCTTTGGTCAGGTGTAGCAGCAGAGTGTTAATTAGGTCGAAAGCAACAGCCCTATTAGCTCGAGCGCCCGGGGTGCCTCAGTGGGGAGACTCAAAAAGTTGTTCGAAGGCAGCGATTCAATCAATCAATCAATCATGATTTATTTCAGCTTCAAAGACATTCAGTGGAGCTTGGTGGGTACGGACAAAAAGCCATAGATGAGGCTTGACAGGGTCCGTACCCCCGGGCTTGGCAAACGTGGCGTACAGAGTGGCGTACAATCGTAGCGTACAAAGGCAAAAACGGGCACATAACAGTTATCTTCATTGCAACAACATAAGCGAGCTAGTGGAACTGAAAAATGTACACAATAAAGAGAAAAGAAAAAAAAAGGCACTGGTACAGTATACTGAGATGCACTCGTTCAAAATGAAGGGGGAGAGAGAGATTCACAGGTACATTTATCATCATACACATGCGAATTGAGTACGCGGAAGTGTTACTTATGTTTTTCGGATATGTTAAGTAGTAGCGGTAGCTGATATTTCAACATCTGTGTTGCGTAATTGGTTCGTGGTCTTGGTAATCTCCAGACTTCACGAGTCCTCAAAATTCGCACATGTTCAGCGCGAGTTAGCGCCGACAATTCTGTGAAAAATGTGTCGTTATTTTTTGTAGCCGACTTATAGCGATTGTTTAAAATTGTGTGATAGAGCTCATGTACTGGAAATAAGTGCAGAGCCTTGAAAATCGGTTCCGTGTGGGCATCGTATGCGGCACTAACGATGTTACGAATGGCTTTCTTTTGAAGTTTGTGTAATTTCTGAACGTTGGTTTTGGTGGTCGTGCCCCAGACTAAGTGACAATTGGAATTTTTCTTCTCCGAAATGAAAACAGAGTACATCCTTGAGCAAAAGGAGTGAGTGATATATTGTAATAAACATGATCAGTCAGTTCATTGTTGAACTTGCTTCGGCTGTCTTAAATAAGACAAAGCCTGCGGTAGACCAAGCGAACTGGTTATCAGCCTGTGGGTATTTTGTTTGTTTATCGCTACGCCAAGCGATGCGACCATCGATCACGCGTTTGTGCGGGTTGTATAATTCACGACGAAGCAAACTCTGAAATGAAGCTACGCGGAGGAAGCCGTCTCGGCAGTTTTTCGGTAGAAGGATTCCTCGACGCCACGTGTGAAAAAAAGCTTTGTATATCGGCGCCTGAGCAGCTAGCGTGCGAAGCCGAGCTCATCACTTTATAGCATGTTTACCTCACTGCGAGTTCGAACGACACGGCACGAGGCACTATTCCGCGTTCTCGGCGCAGAACGCCCTGTAGACCCACGCTATAGTGTTTGATTTTCGGTTCTCGGATCAACGTAAACGAAGTTCCCAAGACTGGCTCGAGATGCATGCATATATACGCACATGTGCCTAGACATTTTCTTGAGTCGCGAATTCCCGAACTTGCCGACCTCTTTCCACTGCAGCTGCACAAAGTAAACCAACGACGAACGCCTCATAGCATGAAAAAATATATATATAGCGCGGAAGCACGGGCTTTCTTTCGCTTCCAGAGCCTGTGAAATCGACCGGTCCGATGGGCGCGATAAAGGATGAAGCAAAACGGTTCGCCGGGGAAGCTGGCCGAGCACACTACGGTGAGCAGGCTTTAGACGCGCGAGAGGCATTCAAGCTCCGCATTCCGCCACTGCGTCGGAGAACGAAGGGTTGCCCGCACGGACTGCGTCAGCAGTCGGGACGAGAACGGAGCGGCGCCGGAGAAACGCCCCTCGTCCATCCCAGGGAAGGCTGCTCAATGAGGCCTGTCAGCGGCCCAAAGGCGGCCCGCGAGGTGCAGGGCCAAAGAGATCCTGCAGAGCCGCTGTTCGTGGAAGCAGCTCGGCCGAGCCAGGCCGGCCTTCACGCGTCCTCCATCAGGCGACGCAACCGGAGTTATTGATAACGTGGCGCAACTCCTCGAGCCAAGCGGCCGAGCAGGCAGGATGAACACGCAGAATGGCCGCGAAGCACAGGGCGCCTAGTGAGCGCAGAGTGCGCCCGTGACAGCTCCAAAGCTGGCCGCAAATCCACTTTTCCGCGCGGTCAGGCGCGCCAGAATGCCGGGCTTACGAAGAGTGGTACACGGACGCCGCAACGGGTCAATGAATGCCAAGCGAAAGAGGCAGAAATGTGGGACAAGGTCTTGTAAAAAAAAAAAAAAACGCCCAATATCTCCTCCTCTGCTTCTACCCTCTCATCTGATCGCCTTTGAAAAAGAAAAAAAAAACAACCTCCGGGCTTGGCTTATCGCTGCATCAATGCAATCAGATAAAGTGAACGAATGATTACCACAAAACACATTGATACCTAGCGACAAATCAAATCACATAATTCAACAGCTCACCCATTAGTCAGATGGAACATTACGAGAGCGGGGCACAGGTGGCATGAAAGCCTACTCGCTTCAACGGGGTCAGACTTGTCCACTCGAATCGCAGTTCGAAAAATGTTTCCAAGTCGGGAGCTTTCAGCTATCGGAGCTTCACAGTTGTCTCACATTCGCCGACTCGTGAAACGGTTTCAAAACTTATTAAAAGGAATACACAGCCACCAACGCTGAACGATAAATACGAGAACGGAGGACGCCAACTCAACGAAAAAAAAAATAGGAAACCGAATGACGCATGCCCCAAAACAGTCTAAAATATACGGGTAAAGCTGTCTTTTTTTTCCCGGAGTTCCTGTTCCGTTCCAAAAGAGCTGCTCCTCGCAGTGAAAGCAGCACATGCCGAAGCCGGGGCGGCTCAAACAAAGAGAGAGCGGTAAAAGGGGCGGCTTCCATGACAAAGGCAGCCGAGGCGAGATGCCAAGCGAGTCGACCTCACAGCACGACTCGGTCGAAGGAGTCCGGCCGGCCAAAGAAAAGGCGCAGCAAAGTAGTCGGCCAGGGCACATCGGCTAATGCCCGCCAAAACAAGACCGGCCGGCGTAATCCTCTTAGAAGGCGTCGGCCAAAAGACGAAGCACGTTTTCTGCGGCATCGGAGCCGCAGCACGGGGATAGCCGCCCCGTTCGAAACATACAAAACACCTCACGGCGGTTCGACGACGGAACCGAGGGACGCACCGTAGTCCTTGGGGAGCACGGCCAGGCAGGTGCTAGCTGGCTATGCCATATCTCACTGCACCGACAGACTAAGCGGCTTGGTCAGTGCCGTTTCTTTTCTCCTTGTTTTTCATTGTATGTATGTAGTAGAACCAGCGACGAGGCGCTGCCGGTTTAGTCAACATACGTGACAAATGGCGCCGAAGTTTTACGCGCCGCGAAAATGGAAAGCACAGGTTATGCGCAGCCTCCCGGGTTCATAATTGCGCCACACACGATGGCTTGCTGGTTGCCTAAAGAAAGCTCCGCAATGAAAAAGCAGTCAGAACCAGGAACGAAGATTTTTGAAATTCAAGTTCTTGAACTGTTCTTCCCTAAAAGCAAACGTACAATCCGAAGCAGACAGTCCGTAGATTGTTGTGCAAACGGTCTTATTAAATGCACAGCTGCCTAAACAGAAACCTTTCGCAAGCGGGAGTTAAGGAAACCGTTTATCGCATTGATTCTGCTTGTGCATTATCGAATCGAGTGCTACAAGGCGCACATCCTAATTCAGATTCCCGAAATAAAGCAAAATTATACGCTTCCAATACTGAACGACACGCATACATTCTTAAGGAATTGTTTCGACGTGATTGATTGATTTGTGGGGATCGAAATTACCATATGGTTATGAGAGACGCCGTAGTGGAGGGCTCCGGAAATTTTGACCACCTGGGGTTCTTTAGCGTGCACCCAAATCTGAGCACACAGGCCTACGACATTTCCGCCTCCATCGGAAATGCAGCCGCCGTAGCCGGGATTTGAACCCGCGACCTGCGGGTCAGCAGCCGAGTACCTCAGCCACAAAACCACCGCGGCGGGGCGATGTTTCGACGTGTAGTAGTACTCAAGATTCGAAATTAACGGGCTTCGATTAAAACGATCATTCGTAAGATGCCTAGGAGGTCATTCAGTAAAACGAATTTAACCTCAAACATTAGAGACTGAAGTTACGTAACAATTTCTGACCACCCCGTGTTTCGCTTGCTACCCACCTTGTTGGCTGTTTTCACTGCTCTGCAATAAGTGAGCCTTGCCTTCTTGTAACGTACATGTGCACGTGAAAAAAGCCTCCGAAATTACCAAATGATTGAAAATCAGCAAGGCTTTCAGGCTTCAGGCGAAGGAACAGCAGGCGAACGTCAGGCGAATGAACAGCAAAAGTGTACCTATGAGATCGCAGCTGCGCATCAAGGTAACAGGAGCATTCTTGCAGTGACCAATTGCACTAAAAAAAAAAGAAAGGGAAAAAATACGCGTACCTAAAATATAGTTTCTTGCCTTCATCTGTTTCCACGTAATATCCCCGAATTAGCAAGTATACTGGAGACGGCAGCGAAGAGTCGCTTGAAAACACGAAGCCCACAAGGAGGAGCAAGATAGGGGGAAAAAAAACACTTAGGCGAGAAACTAACACAGGTACACTGAGAGAGTAATAAATGAGAGAGAAGGAACAAAAACAAAATTGAGTCTCAAACAAAACGTATTTCCCCAGCAAAGCAACATCATACAACCGTCGCGCCTTTCTTCCCGCCACAGCAGCTGCTTCCGTGCAGCGCTTGACAGCAGAGAGTAGCCTCCTGTAAATTCTGCTGCGCGATCAAAAATAAATAAATAAACTAAGAGCGACACATGCCCGCCATAACATCGCCGTGCCAGAAAAAAATGTAGCGCACGCCGGAAACCAGGCGGCACAAAAGACGGCTCAGCAACAAGACGCTGCCACGCAGCTGTACGGGACAGCCCGAGTAATAGCGGTCGCAATAACAACACCAGGCCAATAGGATTTTGTCCAGACTAATGCCGTACAAACCCACGCATCACAGTTTTGAGAAACTGAAGCAGAATAATTACAAGAGAAAAAAAAAAGGGGGGGGGGCGCTGATATGTAGAAGGAAACCAACGAACGAGGCATGGGGAAAGGGGGAATCGTTCTAATGCAAGGAGCGTCCAAGAGTTGAAAAAAAATATGTTTTCTCTTCAATATGAGTGCAGGTTTAGGGGAAAGAAAGTCGCCGGCGCGGGCACAATGACATACTGTGCACCAGGCTTTATTCATGGTCCCCGAAAAGGCAGGAACACCCGCAATTCCTAAACCGCAATCCCGAAACGGAAGAGAAACTGGGCCAACGCCAGCGATTGGAAGAATAATCGTCGCGGCGGTGCGACACATCTAACGAAGCACACACGAGCTTTCACGAGAAACAAGCCGCATCAGGTTGAACGCACGTAAAAGCGGGCACGAGATACGGCAACACCAATGCCCGCCCCCTCAAGGCTGCACGCGAGGGCGGCTATGTTACCTCCTCTGCCCGCCTTTATTTAAGGGATGTCCTTAAAAACGAAACATGATACATTGGCGCCGCTATTCACGACAGTGCAGGCATTCGCGCGGCGCCTCTTTTAAGCACGAAAAAGCAGGCGTGCGTTGAGAACAGCGAAGGACCGCGTAGCCAGCCCCTGAAGTCGGCGCGCTCCTTATAAAGATCCGCATTTTCTTATCCCTCTCCGGAAGCCATAAAACTACTACCGCTAAGCTTGCTAGCAAGCACGCACGTACAAAACAAAAACTTCTCGCCTTCAAGGGTCTCGGCAGAAAGGCGAATAATAAAAGCCAGGAAACGCTCGGACAGCGGCGCCCAGCGACACGAGGCCCCGCGTCGAGCGCTAAGCGCGCGCGCTCCCATTGTCACGGCCTCATTCTTGTTACGGCGACGCTACATCGTTTCATTACCGCAGTTTTTATTCTAGCGTAGAGAATGGTCGATATCCAAGTTCCCGAGCAAATATTAACGCGGGAAAGGGGTGCCCCATCACTTCGCCAGCTGATCGATGTTTTAAAGATCAATGCACACACAGCGTGGCCCTCTTGTCCCTCCCCCGCCTTCCTCACCTGCCCATCAGCCGTTCGCCCAAGCGCGCCTCGTTAAGAGTAACGCCACTTTACATTGTGCCTCTTTCACATTCTGCTTGCAACAGCGCTCGCACCTCGGATCGAACTCTCATCTGGCGCTTTCCCGAAGCACCTGGCAGGTGCCGAGGTACGCGGCGCGAACACTGTCAGCGCGTCGAGCAAAGGAGCCATGCATATTTCAAGCGACGAACGCGCGAGGCAGCCTTCGGGGAGGGATAAAGGAGGGCGCAGCCGGGACGCGTCACGAAAGGCCATCTCACACGCACTGAATATGCGATACATTCGTGAAAGTGCCCCGCACGGAATGCCACCCTTTTCTCCCAGTTCTTCTTTTCAGAAGCTTTTCCCGAGCTTTCCTCCAGCACGACAGGCTTTCATACGCAAGAGACGGTACGCATACGAAACACCGACCTGGCAATCACATACATGCAGTGCCGCCGAAAGGGGCCTTCAAAAACAAATGACTTCGCGATTGCGCCGCTTTGAGAATGGCTCAATCATCACGATACAGAAACGTAGTCAGGGGAAAGTGCCCGCACGAAAGAGACGCTCGAGGCATCAACGTCAGCATTTCCACCACCGAAAGTTACCACGCGCGGCCTTTAAAATAAGTGCGCAAGATTTCGGGCCTCCGTGTGTGCGTTTTTCATTCTACCTCATCCTCGCTAACTCGATGTAAATTGGACAGTGGCTGTGGCGACGAGCTAACATGCAAATCGTCACAAAGGCGGCAGAAAAACAGAGCTTAGAAACCACCAACATTCGCTAACCCCATAAAATTAAAAAAGAAAATCCTGCACAAAGTTTGAAGACGTATGACATGTACTATCGCGGGGGAATTGCTATCGGAAAGATCGTTTCATGGCTCTACAAATTCACAGTTTCGAGAAACCGGGAACATACAGCCACAATTATTTCGCTGCACCTTTAGAATACCACGTGCCCCTGCAGATAACTTCCATCAACACTGAGACGCGCGTACAATACAACTAAAGCAGGACGCGAACGGCGCCTCGGCATTTATCGAAAAGCCAGCGACGGCTCCTTTGTAACGATGGTGTGTGCCGCACACGAGCGAAAGCCTGCAGCCAACATAGCGGGAGTCGTGCAGATTAGCGAGCCACGAAGAACGCTCCAGGACCGTAGTTCAGGATAGGAGAACCGCGACAGAGTTTGGGGCAGCGATGGCGAGGAGGGAGAGGCACGGGCAGACGAGGTGCCAGAATGGCACGCCTTCCTGGCACAAAATGAAAAACGGGAAATGAGAGAAGGCGCGCAATTCTCGCTTAAACGAAACGACACGCAGCCGAGCCGCGCATCCGACAGGCATCGGCGTCCCCATAAATTCCGAAAAGCAGCGCCGGATGACCGGGGGCATAAGAGGAGGACGCCGCTAAGCGCTCCTCCAAAGAACGGCCGCCAAGTACAGAAGGCGAAAAAATAAACGAGAGAAACGGGCTCCGGTGCAACGATACTATCGAGAGAGAGAGAGAGCAAACGAGCGAAACGCAGGAAAAGTAATACGGGTCCCCCCCAACGATCACGCTGCCACGCACAGCAAAAGCAGACACGCAGGAGGGGGCAGCCGCCTTCGAAAAGAAGGAAGTCGGCGCGCCATATATCCACGCACCCCGCAAATGAGCCGAACGTCAACAACGCATTCGTCATCTCGGCGGCCGTATCTCCGGCCGAGTGAGCAAGATCAAAGTTTGTGCGCCCGCTCATACATGTATGCGGCCGATAAAGGTGCCAAACGGCAAGCGTCGCCACGGTCGCCTTTACTAGTCGCCTGTCGACACGAACCAGCGGCGGGGGCGAATAATAGAGCTTTAGAGTGTCCGGTATACGTAGTGACGTAGGGTTACAGAACCCTAGGCAAAACAAATAAATAAATAAAAACCTGGCGACCACGGTGTCTCGCACGTGCACTATGGTGCTCCACTTGTGCTCGCATCCAACGAGCATTATTAAAAGAGGGAAATTTTGCATTCGCGGCAAAGTGGAAAAAAATATAGCTACTGCAAAAGTACAGCCCTGTGTTTGGTCGAGCTCTGCAGCCCAATTCAGGACCCTCACATCATTTTGACAAGCGGTTTTGTCTTCAAGGAAGCCTCGAGAAGGTAAGTCCGTTAGCTTACGTGAAGAAACGTAAGCTGCAGCGACAACCAGAGTTCACGAATTTTTAGTGTCTTTAATAACGGCACGTACCTCAAGTGATGGCGCCACGCAGGCCGCTAGACACGTTTATTGTATCGAATAGAGATGAACGCAAATGAGAATTTCAACAGCGAATATGTGTCAGCTTGTGCTCCGTCGTAAAAAAAACTACCAACATCACGACCCCCCCCCCCCCCCCCGCGCTGTCTTCGTTCTGAAGCTGTTGAATTCCAGTGCCAGAGTCGGGGAAGCCGACATACCCTGCGAGCGAGTACTTGGCAGCGCCTCCGAATCCGCGACCGGAACACTATAGTGTTGTTGGTGCAAGGCGGAAGTTGTGTTTCTCTAGTGGTGATCTTTCCTAGAATATCTTACGTGTAGTTATGCCATTCCGCTTTCGTATTCGCACTCGTACGCGGCTGTCACTGCCCGATCGCTCGCTCGTGCAAAAACTGGAGCTTTCGGACTCTGAGCTGCCAGATCGAGCAGCGGAAGCAACGTCGCACAATTTACCGATTCGTTCATATCGTCCGCCATTACCAACAAAACATGCGACTATCGCGGCACCCTCGAGCAGGCAAACGTGACAAAAGAAGTACCTCCGCCGAGTACCGGTCCACTCCGCCAATTTCGGCAGAGCAACTTCTCCTGCTCCACGGAGTGACTCTCGCTCTGAATCCACTCTCATTGGAATGCTCGACTCACACCCTGCATATCGAACTTGCTCAGACTTAAGTCATTGGAATTCAACACCAAGCTGTCGCTAACTTGTGCCCCATCGTGCAAAACCCCTTAGGTGCGTCTGCGCCACGGGAATTGGGCAAGCACCAAAAACCGTGTACAGCACGGCCAAGTGTCAAACGAAAATAAACAAGTGAACAGGAAAAAAGAGGCGATAGAAAATACAGGAAAACAAAGAGACAGTGCGAGAAAGAGGAAGAGAAAAACATATAGAAGGAACGGAGACACAGAAAGATAGAAGGACAGGGAAAAAACAAAAGGGGGGAGAGAAGATAAAATGAAAGAAAGAAGTATAAAAAGAGCGAGAAAGAAAAGGAATACATACCGACAACAAAAAGATACGAGAACCCCAGAGAGATAACGAAAAAAATAAAATAAAGGCCGACCATCTCCGCTCTTCAGACTGGCACCACACGTGCGAAGCTGCCATTTTTCTTTCTTTTTAGATGCGCAGACGTAACAGATCTTATTTACCTGACAAGTGAAAAAAAGAAGAAGAAAAAAATACATAAATCGGCGTACCTCTCAGCGTTTCACTCACTCAGTGCCGTGTTTTGTTCCAATCGAAACACGGTTTACAACTTGCGGTATGGGAACATTTCTAAGCACAGTGGCTCTCCTGCACAAACCGCGGTCTTCGCGGCATCTTTATATCACGACGGTGGGCCGCTTCGACGACAACTGTAGCCTACAGTGACTCAATAGACAACGCAATTAGGCTGAGACTCGCCACAATAGCGATCATACATATATATATATATATATATATATATATATATATATATATATATATATATATATATATATATATATATATATATATATATATATATACACTACACACATGGTGTGCGTGTGTGATCCGAGGGCTATTGTCACGCCAAGGAGGCTCGCAATCGATACGCCTTCTGTATGCACGGCGACGACACTTTGGAACAAGCGGCTTTAATTAAGAGTTCCGGCGCGCCGTCATCACAAGGCCGTAATGCGGCAGCGTGCCGCGCTCTGCGAAGAAAACATGCGCATAGCGTGTTCAAGGGGCCCCGCGCGACAACTTTCCGACTTGTAATGAAATAACTCCACAAGCGTACGATGCTTCATGAAACACATGTCGCAGAAAATTATCTCAATCAGCCGAGTAGGAGCGGAGTTGCAGACATTTGTCGCACGCTTCAAGCGCTTTCTGCCTTCGTGTCGGCGAAGCGCTACGCAGAGAGGGTGATGACAAGAAGATGCGACCATTCGTCAGCGCGGACCTTGAGCACTTGTTTTTCTTCGAGCGCGCGGTTTACTTCCAGTGTGACCACGAGCAAGCGCGCTAGGAGATGGCCTCCGAGATGGCGGGCGCGCGGCGTGTTTTAAAGGGGCGACACAAAGGAACTCTATTGGCCGTCGTTGCTGCTGTGGCTCCCGCTGCTCTCCTTCTGCTGCTACTATATAGTGCAGGCGGCCGCGCAGTAAAGCCGGGCAACGTTGAGCACGGAAACAGTGACGCGAGAAGTTCCGCTTGAGGCGGGTAATTTGAAGTGGGCTAACCCGATGAGGACAACTAAAACGTCACTTCATTTCAACATAAGCACTTCCTTGGTACAAAAGTAACACTACGAGATTTCTGGACCGTTATTTCTAAAAGCAACGCCAACTTAATAGTTGCCTTTAGTGTCCCTTTAGCCCTCCGCGATTAAACATGTCATGATTCAACTGTTCGCTCGCCGCTTGTTCACGCGGCTATCCAAGCAGACTAAGCTCAACCCTGACAACCGTAAAACGATCACAGGCGGGAGCCCAATCGTGTCTTTTTGGCGGTACCCAAGACAGAGACAAGTGACATGACTGAAAGTCCATGTACGCTTTAGAGTAATATGAGCAGCCCTTCGGCAAAACGAAAAAGCGCATCCAAAAGTGACCAAAAAGAACAGGCTTTGGAAATATATGAAAATTACGTCCAGATCAAAATTACGTCCCATGTTTCGATCACCGTGCACGTTACTTTTGCACCTAAGCTTAGAAAACGAGGAGCCAGCAGCGCTTCTAAGGCGCCAGACCCTTTCTTGAAAATGTCTCGTGAAAGAAAAGAGGATTTCCCATCCGCACCCCAAATCCGGCTTAATTGCTCAGTCGCCAAAAGACCGACGAAACAATAGAGAACCTAAAGAGAAAATTGGCCCTTTATGCAGATACTACGTCGTTAAAAAATAGTGGGAGGGGGTGTACGAGAAAAAAAAAACGCGACTTGAACGCAACATCGCAGCCATAAATTGGCCGAGACGAAGAAAAAAAAAATTCTATATGCGTAGCGCTCTTAAGCTACTCTGGCGTGGACAATAACCGAGGTAGTTTACACCGGCCAAATATTATAAGTGAACAGCTCTATGAAACAGCCCCCTGCCACGCTAAAGATTCCACGCCAGGGTAAAAACCCGACTGTTTGCGGATTCGGCTCTAGATAAAAATCGAAAAATGAGTTAGGGAGTGCGCTAACATTCGATATTCATGCGACCAGTAACTCCCACAGGAAAAGGACCACTTTCATTTCTTCGACCACAGACGACAGACGCCACCAAACATAGATGTCTAAGGTGCATGCAACAGCCGAAATACAATTTGGAGATATTTTCAGAGCAGCAAAATGTTACGTTCGGAGCACTAAATTCCAAATTCATAACAGGTTACGGGGAAAAAAACATGCATTTTTACCATAAAATATCGAATTTGGAGCAGCATAAAAATAAAGCTTAAATTTAGAAAAAAAATGTATAAACCGTTCAAAATCGCCTAAATGGTGCAGTGTGAACATGAGCACTGCTATTTCAATGAAAGCAGTATTTTGAACTACCTCGCTAAGCAAACGACGATAAAGTCCATATTAGCGTTTACTGCGCCTGTCAAATCATTTGACAGATTCTGCAAATTTAAATATCAATCTGCCAAACTTGCGACCTAGCGAGTTGGGAGATTCGTAAAACCGAGGAGTAGGGGCGGGAGAAAAAAAATAGCGCACAATTTAGTATTTTTTTTAAGGAAGCAGAAATGTCATACACTGCTTCAAATGATTGCCAGTACCTTATTTAGACGTCAGTGATTATATTGTTACTCAGAATTGTGCGGCGTACAAATGCATGAGTAACTGAGCAAAATGTGCAGTGTTCCACTAGCGCTAACAGCCCCTTCCAAATCTCAATATGCTCTTCCGCAGGGCACTGGTGTACTGCGACGAAGGTTGCTCAAGCAGCATTAGAACCAAAGCCAAGAAATTTTCAAACCGCTACACCACCACGCCACTACCCCCTCCTTTTTTTCTCACCGTGGGGCTAGGCGCCATTTCGGATCCCTTGCAAGGCGCATTCGACCAGGTAATTTAGCACGCACCCGTTGGCCCAGTACCGGTACCGAATATCTTTTGCCAGGATCGTGGCAGAGACGACGCAACTTCAAGACAAAAATAAATGCTTTATGTGTCACTGCTAAAGCAATCAACATGGTCGCTCGAAACGCCAGCGTTCGCAGCACGTCGAGTTTGTTCGCGTGAGGAAAACGCGGCATACGCTTCCAGCTTTAGTTCTTAACAAGGCTTAGACGCATCTTCAGGCAAGGAAATTTACATTTCCCGCGAAGCGTTGGCGGATACAGCAACTCATTTTTTTTTCTTATTGAAGTTCTGTCGTCCCGCCGCCAGGTATCCGCTGCAGTCAGCGGACCGATAGGCACACAGCGCTGTTACTTTATCTGGTCGAGTGTAGGGCGGGTGCCTAGAATATTTTAAGTATATTCTAGGCACTATAATTTGGCTCTGCGCGCTTTGGCTGATGGCGCAAGCTGCAGGTGGCCGACGTGGCCTGTATTTCTGGCCGAAATTAGCGCACCTGGGAAAAAAATGAGGCTGGCTAGGCAGCTTGGCGCAGCTCGGCGCAACAATCTGGAATCGTATAAAATTGGCGCAGCTGTTGCGCCACTGCCCCCCTATTCTAATAACCATTTTACAGTTCAAGAGCGAATCACCAAATGCAAGCATTTGCTGGAGTCAAGGAACCCCAAGTTGGCGAGCCCCTACTGAGACTACGAAATGAAGGAGTTGATAGAAATGTGGGGTTTAACGTCCCAAAACCACCATACGATTATGAGAGACGCCGTAGTGAAGGACTAAGGAAATTTCAGCCACCTGGGGTTCCTTTAGGTCCACCCAAATCTGAGCACACGGGCCTACAGCATTTTGCACGGGCCTACAGCAAAATGCAGCCGCCGCAGCCGGGATTCAATCCCGCGACCTGCGGGTCAGCAGCCGAGTACCTTAGCCACTAGACCACTGCAGCGGGGCGAAATGAAGGAGTCAGACTGCGACTGCCAGAGGATAAAACGAGTAACCGCCAAAGAGAATGCCACTCGGCGGCAGCGACTGTAGCCATCAAGACTTTTGATTCCACCGAGACAGGTTTTACTGTCTCAAATGTATTCGAAAGGTGTGCGGAAGTCGCCATGCCCGTAGTGACATATTTATAGAAAGTTTATTGAGAGGGTATGGAACGCTAGCCCTGCAATGACTTATGTACCAGATTTCACGTAAACGATGACGCGCAGCGTTAGTACGATTCTGTTGCGCTGTGGTACAACAGAATAATGCACCAACAAGCCCACGTCACCACTTTAGCCGCTAGTTTAACGATGCAATTGTTAGGGCAATCATTTCTGCACGACTTTCTAGCGACTAAAAATAGTCAAGTAGCGACTAAAAGAAGTCAAGTAACAAAAAAAGAACATATCAAGCAGATTGTAGCTCTCAAACAAAAAGGTATGACTATCAGCTTGGCTATTGCCTTATTTAGTTCCGGTAGTCGGTAAACAGTAACAAATTAGCCGACTGGCTATACACAGCAGCAATACAGTACGCAGCCCTTGATGCTTGTGTATAACGGGGAGAAACAACGAAGAGAAGCCCCTTGAAGTTCTTTTCGTGTATTCAATAAGCTCGGTAAGCGCCCAGCTGCCCATGCAATAGTGGCGGTCCTTGTGCAGATGGCAAACGCGCGCTCCACAACGAGAGCCGTCGGTCCGCCTTAGTTTGGGGAGAGGTCTTGATGAGACGCTACATGAGGGGTAGCGCTGTTGGCGTCACACGTGCTTCCGGGCGCTTTCTCCCGGAGATGCGATAGACGTGTTTCCCACACCAATATCGTACGTCTGTCAGATTTGTTCCTTCGTGCTTTTTTTGTGCCTCGAAGCAACGCCGCCACCGCATCACACCGGAGAGCATGCTGTAGCGTTGCAGTGACACTTCCCCATATATAAAAAAACAAAAAAACACAGTGGGGTCATTTTACAGGGCCAGCGTGACCACGAATATTGTGAACACGACGAATGCAAGACGTCGCCCCACAGACACAACTGAACAAAAGGGTGTAGTTCATATGATTTCCGTCGTGAGGTGCTGTATGAGGGGTTCTCTCTCCCATGACTGCAAAGCACACGCTAAGGCTAGGCGATGGGTGAAAGCAAGAAAGGGCTAGAGGAAAGGGTGGTGAACGGTGAGATCGGGCGCATCCGACTGGCATTGGTAAAATAGAGGAGGCGTTGACTATACGCACTCGGATGCTGACCCGGAAGTCGCGGGATCGAATCCCGGCCACGGCGGCCACATTTTCGATGCAGGCGGAAATGCTTGAGAACCATGTGCTTAGATTTAGGCGCACGGTAAAGAACCCCAGGTGGTCGAAATTTTCGGAGCCCTCCACTACGGCGTCTCTCATAATCATATCGTGGTTTTGGGACGTTAAACCCCAACAGTTATAATTATTATCAGTCAGGATCGCACATAAGGGTAAGCAGAAAGTAGGATACGAAGGGTGTGGCGTTATATGCTTTATATGCTTTAGTCCCGTGTGCTCCGATTTGGGTGCACGTTAAAGACCGCAGGTGGTCAAAATTTCCGGAGCCCTCCACTGCGGCGTCTCTCATAATCATATGATAGTTTTGGGACGCTACATATCAATCCATCATCACACTCACATAAACAGAATATTCCTTGGAAGCGAGAAATCTAGTCTCGTCCTTCAAAGCATCTTTCATCGGCGCACTAGAACAGTTTCAAAAAAAGGCAGTACCACGCGTGACTAGAAAGGCGACGAACACTTATCGTGGCAGCTTAGCAATAAAGGTATTGGGCTGTTAAGCTTTATGACGCGGGTTCGCTTCCCGGCCACGGGGGCCACAATTATATGGGAGCGAAATTCAGGCGCTCACGTAAGCGGGGATTTCGGCGCATGCTGAAGAACCCCAGGAGGTAAAAATTATTACAATGTCCACCACAATGATACAGCTGAATCATCATAACGTGGTTTCGGTGCCGAGAACCTAAGCATTTTCTTTCTAAAGAACGGCGTAATTTGGACCGGTTTCAACAGCCCAGCATCGTTTCGCTGCACGCTCATCTACGATTTGGATCGCCCTATGAGCTCACGTGGTTATGAGATCAATGCAATAAATAAAACACCGCACGAGGAAGCATCAAGATTAGACCTAAAGGCTTTTGTGCGCTTCACTGGAATGTTTCCCGTTCCTTAATGGGCACGGCAAGGCATACAAATGTTGAAACAAAAAAATGAGGAGGGGGGGGGGGGTGTTAAAGAGCGCGCATGTGTTACGTTCTTGCATTAGCTTAGGCAATCGCGAGATGAACGCTGCCATAAGATTTTGATCTGGGCGAGTCGATTCATGCAAACAAGAAGCGACGGCGCGACTGATACAAAGGACAAAGAACACAAACCACACACAAGCACTGTGTGTTCTACGTCCCTTGTCTCAGTTGGTCTGTAGCTCCCTATTGCTATGAATGCTGCGGGCTTTTTTTTTTAAGCTTTTGAATCAACAGCCACCTTGGTAAAGCTCAGATAGAGAGAGCGTCATGCAGCCGACCACGGGGTCGTGGCTTCAGCTCAAGCCTCGCATAATAGCAAAAGCAGGATGCCAGTGCACTCATGCACCATGCTCCCGAATAACGAAGCCAATTCTCAGCATCCAATATGAGAACGGCGCACCTATAATTTTTAGACCGTGGGCGATAAATTTAGTATTCGATTAGGCACACTTCAGCACTAACCTATACTACTTTCCGAATGCTCGAAGAGGCCTCAGCGAGAGACTTGGTCACGAAACGCCACTGCATGCCTTCAAGAAACAGCTTAAGCACACGCAGAGACCCCGATGAAATGTATTGTTCCGGCTGACTGGTTCGCTGCTACAGAAGCAAAAGCCGTGACCTATAGTAAGCGCGTACGGCGCACAACGGGCTGAAACCATCCGCGATACGTCCTGGCTTGCAGCTACCGTCTTTCCGCGACACTCTATTAAGGCGAGGAGCTCTCATTGCCCATCGCGAGACATTAATATCTACAAATACGGTTGTTCGAACTCTCACAGGATGGCCACTATAGATAGAAATAAAACTTACTATATGGTGAATCCAAACGATGACTGGAGCTACAAGCTGAACACGATTAACCACCTTGCGCGAACACTTACCGATGATCTTATCTGCGTACTGAATTAAACCAACGCGAATGGGCCACTCGCGAGGCGTTCTCCACAATCGCTACTTATCGTCGTAACACCAAAACAAACGGACAAGTGAACTAGAGCTCCTGGTAAAAGCGGAGTAGCTATAAAGCAGCGGCGCAGATGGTCAGTAAGCCGAAGACAGCACCACCGAACGACTATTTCAAAATTTTAAACTTGGCCAGAATGTGAGAAACGTCACTATAACCACTACACTAACGTTCTAGGTTGTTCACTGGGTATTTATTGGCAAGGACATAAATGATTTTGCACAACAACATAGGCGCTGTCGCCAAAATGACGGGGAAACATCCCGAGGCTGCGTAAAACTGGTAACGCCGGCGTTGCTAAAAGTGCGGCGTGCTCCAGGTGCGCACAGAAGAGTGCGGTATAGAAATGGCAGGGGAACAAAATGATAGGCAAATAACGTTAATCAAGGCAATTACTACATATTTTTGTAATCCTAAAATTTCTGTAAGTGAAAAAAAAATGAATAGCTTTGTTTTCCGTTTGTGTTAGCAACCATTAACACATGCACAATGAAAATTTAACTTGCCGGGTTCTTTATTGTCCCGAAAAACAAAAACAAGAAAAACTTACGAACTATGAAAGACGAAGCTGTGAAAAAATTATAACTACTACGTCGATGCACTTGGTTTGTTTATCAAAGAAAACATCCCGTTCGGCACTAGCTACTCGCACAGATTTTCGGCGCAACAGAAAGTGCAATAGTCGCTGTGTTTAAGAAACTACGCGTTTATTAAAACAACGTCTGCTAGCAAATTAGCACAGAACAGGCACGCGCGCCTGACAAAGTATCGCTGAAGAAGCTGTATCCTCCTTGACATTCTAAAAAGGGGTGAAAACAAAAACAAAAAATACATTGCTGCACTAACTAACTGGAAGCTCACACGGACAAGAGCTCGAAAGCATCGACAAAACGAAAAGTTAAATAACCGCGTCCGAAAAAAGGTCAATCGAGAGCTAGGATGTCAAATCATCAAAAAGAACCAGAATAAAACAAAAACAAAACTGAGGGGATGAGGTGGGAAGGGGAGAGAAGAACGGACTCGTTTAATGAGCAAACAAACAAGCAAACCCCTAAACTACAGCAGCATGGTCGCAGAGCACCAAAGGGTGTGCAGACTGGGCGGACAGTCGGTCAGACGCAACTTTTTAAACAAAAGTTTCGCGTCCGCACATTCTGCCACAGGACGGCGGGAGAAACTTTTTTTCCGCGGGAGGAAGAAGAGGGAAGTGCCGCCCACCTAGGTAGGTGCTCGCTCCGGTCAGCACGAAGAGCACCTTCAGGGCATCCAGCATTGGTCGCTCAGGCGGCCCGCGCGCCGCACGAGCTCGACGACTGGCGCCGCCCAACAGCCGGCAACATCTCCAGCCCGCGCCAGACTGCCGGCCGGGACCCGGCGCGGGATGCCCACTTCCCTCGCCCTTCCCGAGGACCGAGGTGGGGGAGCAGCAGCGAGATAACGGAGCATGCGCGCAAAGCTCCCTGCCTGCTCCTATGCGAGATGCTGAGCTCTCCTCCAACGCCATCCATCGGACGGGAGCGTCGAGGCGGCCCTGTCAAACTTACGGGGCGAGACGTGCAAAACTGCAGTGCCACGAACATGGCCCCGTCAAAGAGATTGGCCTCTCTATACTCTCTTACGAGAACGCACGGAAACCACCGCGGCGGCTAAGTGACTACAGCGACGCGCTGCACGAGGTCGCGGGCTCGATCGCGCCTGCGCTGGCCGCGTTCCGATGCAGGCAGAATGCACAACACGCTTGCGCCTTGGTTCCCGTACATTCGGAAAGACAATGGTGCATAAGCCGTGTCACGAAGCGACCGAAGTTAACATGGCGTATATGGCACGCCGTCCAGTACTTGCCCCTGTAAAGGGTGCATCCCCTACGAACGACTAGTTCGAAGGGAAAGCCGTAACAGCGAAAGCAGCGACTAAGTATGATGCACACGTGGTCCTGACCAATTCTATAAGCTGAAGTCATACACAAATATAGTATTGGCTTCCTTATTCATTTAAGTTTAAAAAAACGCAATTCAGCGAACATATCAGAAAGTTGCGCCCTGACAAGAAAATTAGAGCTAACTGGCCATTGAAAAAAAAAAAAGCATTCCCTACGCATTCGTATCACGAAATTCATCCGCCCTACACGCCATGCTGCGCACGAAATAAATATATCCGTTAGTTCAGCAAGCAATCGACTGACGTGGGCACATTAGCATCGAACACACTGAACGCGTGTAATTGCAACGAATAATTCACGTTGAATCATTTCATACATAAACGAAAATGCGTAGCATTCGCGGATAAACCTTTCGTGCAAATGAATAGGGAAAAAGCCAATCAAACCTGCCGGCGTAACACAACAAGCAGAAAAAAAAACTTTCGGCAAATGCGAAAAAAGAAGCGTCAGCAGCGAGCGGCTGGTACCGGACGGTAAACGCATAGCGTATACAGGAGCACATTCCTCCGGCCACCACGTCCTGCAATAAATCTGAGCATAGTCGATGGCAACGCCACGCTCCCAAATTCCGGCTCACGCAGATTCAGCACAGCCACGCTTTCACCGGACATCGTAAAAACAGTCGAGGGGCCGCAGAAACGCAGTGGTGCCTCTAACTGCAGCCGCTGCTGCAACGAACTCGGCATGCCATGTACGTGCGTCTTCTTGTTCGCATGTACATGCGAACAAGAAAAACACGCACGCACACACACACAAGTGGCCGCGAATTGCCGGATGCGTCGAGTCCAAAATCGAATGTAACTAAAAGTAATCAGTAAGCAGTAAACCAGCCTTTTTCTTCCGTCGCTAAAAATAAAAACGAGCTTCCCATTTGGTCCCGCGAATATGAATGACGGCTAGAATAACGTTCGTTAAACGCTCCATTTTCGACTGCGCTGCGCATTATACAATCTACAAGACGACTAAGTTATTAATTATTCCCAGTATTCCGATATATACCTATTATCTAGTAGCCTAAAAGAAACAAAGCTGCACTCTTTCTTACAGTATGAAAAGCCTAGTTACGGAGGTGAAGTGACCGCGTAGACACTGAAAACTGGCGTCAAGCTTCTTGGCGCTCGAATGACGAAACCGTCCGAGGGATAACAACCGGGGTCGCCAAAGGCTGAACCTGCGGCACTGATGGGCCCTTGAAAACGCTCGATAGCCAAGGAAGGGACACGATTCGCACGACTCTGCAGCTGCCGGGAGCCGCGTCCACGACGCGACTGCGCGCAATGTGCGAAGGCAGCAAAGCGCCCTCTCGTCCTTCATAGGGGAGCACGTAATCGAATTCCGTTCGGCGGCCCTCAACGCCATCGCAGAGGCTGCTTTGCCTCGATCGGCGCACTTGCCAGGACAGAGAGACTCGCCGGCGAGGAGCATCGCAGGCCGCGCGCAGATACGAGCGACAGGCGCGCTGTGCACACAATCGCAACAGTGGGAAGTTCATTGAACAAATACGCGTCTCCCGTGCCCGAACTCTAAGAGTGACGTGGCCATGGCCGAAAACATTGAGGCGGCAGAATGCGCCATCCTCTTGATTACATAAAAAAAAACGATAAAAGAAGAAGTGCGCTAGTTGTAGGGATGGAAAAAGATCGCAGCAGCAAATGAATTACACAACGACCAGGTGCGCTGTGAACGCTGGCTGCTTAGAAAAGCAGGGGGCTCTGACGCGACAGCAAAACATTTAATATATATGTCGGAGGCCGAACAGGTAGCGCCGACGAACCAAACCGAGAGAAGAAACGACATGAGGGGGAGGGAGGAGGAGGGCAGCCGACAAACTCCGGTAACCCTGGAGCGGAAGAGAACGGTCGCGCCGTCGGAAACCATCCGGCGAGGGAAGCTCCCGGGGGACGTCCATCCATCAGGGAAGACCGGAGCGAGCTCCCCAGAGGCAGCCGACAGGCCACGACGGTCGGGGCCAGCGCCGACAACCGCATCACAGGAACACACAAACACCGAGGAGCAGCCACGCGAAAAGCCCTCGCGGTATACACGCCACAGGACACACAAGCGACGGATACACCGCTGCTCCTCGCTCAAGATCAAACCGCGGCAAACGGCGGATCAGTGCGTCCGCGATGTTTAAAAATAAATAAATAAAAACAAACGGCGATCACCACGACCGAATACCGGGTTAGACAGCGCGGCAGCTATGATATTGAGTGCAAGCTGTCAACAGACGCTCCACAAAAGAAATTAGAAAAGAAGCGGCCTAACATTCACTCACAGCTACTTGCATCTCCAATTTTTTTTTTTTTTTCAAACGAGTGGCGTTTTGATCACCGGTAACACGCCTGACCATGACTTTGCTGACTTGCCGAACCTATAGTAACTCATCTTAAAATTACTTTTAAAGCAAACAACATCCAATGCACGGTTTTCCCTTGGACATTATCCTGCACATTATCATTACCGAAAATGCAATAACGCCATTCCACTGAAAGCAAAATACTGCCCCGACTGTCACCGGGATAAACTTAAATTTTCAAAACGCGCCAAGGAGGCTACTCCAGATGGGCTTGCGAGGGAAGCGTACTCAGTTCCCGGAGAAAGAGACAGCGTTTATTACCTGCGACTTAATAACGGTCGCCGCGTGTCACCAGTGTCCTTGTAGTCGTCTTGGTATTTTTGGCGCTTAAATGCGGACAACAAGTAGCTGGGACCACAACAAAGGCTCATAAAGTGGCGTACACCGACCACACGTCTGGCTAATGGAAACATCGTTATGCAGACAGTGCGCTCGGTCACACCTCGCAGCCGCTTATGTTCCGGTATAGGTCAGGTCACTTGATGTCCACGCTGCAATACGAGAAGTACTGGAAGTCGATTAAGCTATGCGAATCCCAAAATCGCACGTAAAACAGCAAGGTTGGTTAGTTATATTTCTTATCCGCGATTCGGGCCCCACTCAGCATGCTCTACGGCGGTGCACGTGCATCGATACTGTTAAGTGTATTTGACGTACTGATAAGTGGCAACATACACGAAGTAACCCCCAGCTTTTTTTTTCTGCCTGGAAAACATTTTGAAGCAGAAAGCATGAAACAATCAGGACAGTGAAAGCAAAAACTTGAGAAAATCTTCACCCCGCGTAGCGATTTCATATCGGCGTACAAACGGTCGTATCCGAATGCAACTTCGTGCAGCTGATCTAAAAAAAAAAACTCACGAATAAAGCAAGCAAGTGTTCACTGGGGCTAGCAAATGTGTGTGTATCTTACACACACCACCTTTGCAGAGCCCGAAGGCGCTAACCACACAAAAAGCAAGCATCTGCGTCCAAGGAAGCTCGTTCTACCCGGAATGTGCAAATTGCGATATAATTCGTGTGCAGGGTTATATATATATATATATATATATATATATATATATATATATATATATATATATATATATATATATATATATATGCGGGGTTTAACGCCCCAAAACCACCATATGATTATGAGACACCGTAGTGAAGGGCTCCGGAAATTTCGACCACCTGGGGTTCTTTTAGCATGCACCGAAATCTGAGCACACGAGCCTACAGGATTTCCGCCTCCTTCGGAAATGCAGCCGCCGCAGCCGGGATTCGATCCCGCGACCTGCGAGTCAGCAGCCGAGTACCTCGGCCACTAGACCGCCGCGGTTGGGCCGTACGCAAAGGTATGAAATCGACAATAAACGCCAAAGGCCACGACTTTCGCAACGAATAGGCACCCACCGCAGCGTAGCGGCAGTAAAAAAAAATACGTACGGACGAGAAACACACACGCACAGCACAATACCCGCCCAGAGGACGAACGTACACGGCAAGACCACTGCTGTAAACGAATGCACACCCAAACACGGGGGGCAGCTATAGCGCGCAGCTTGCGGTTCCCACGCCCGCGCACCGCTATACGACCCAGCCAGCAGCGGCTTGGCCTTTCCGCTTAGCATTCCAAAACAGAGGGAAGCATACTCGCAGCGCCAGATGCCCGTTTCCCTTATTTAAAACCACCAAATATTCCGACTCCGTTCTGAGCGGAAAGGTAACTAACCGCACTTTGTTCGCAACGATACTTAATTAACGCAGACGGGAAGCGCACTAAAGGGGTGCAGAAAAATGTGGAAGCCGCGAAAGCAAAGCACGATGCGATATCGACTGGCCACTATGTCCCTCTGCGAAGTCCGCTTCTAGTCCATCTCGCATGCACTACCTTTTAAATACAATGACGTCAAACACGAATAGAGTAAATACCAACGGAATGAAAGACTTTCAACGTTCTGCTCGGAGGGTGAACAGAATGAATTGTGGGAACACTGAGCACAAAGCCAGCAATACAAGAAAACACAGCTGACATTTAGGTTACGAACAAGCATTATTATCCTCGCTGTAAAACACAAACCGTTTCCCAGCTTTGCACATTACAGGGCACATATACCTTCAATCGGACGAAGCGAGCGTAAATGCCGCGGACAAACTTCGGTGACTGACACCTCACCAGATGAGTGCGCGGCGCACTCCAGGTCCCTGTCGTTTTCGAAGAGGAGGCAGGCGATCTCGCCCGTGTTAAATTAGATCAGGGGGTCCACCACAGTGTGAAAGAGGCGGAGAGAGAAAGCTCCCGGGACTCTTCACTGTCATTCGCTAATCTTGTGGATTCGGGCTTCGGCCCCCGCGATGCCCGTACTCCCCGGAGAGCAACAGAGTGGCCCGCTGCGAAAGACATTAGGCATCGACCTGCTCCCCACAGCCGCGGGAACGCGCGTCAAAGGCAGCGCGCACAACTTCCCGATTCCCACATAATGCAGCAGGTGCGAGGCAAGCCAGCATCGAAGGCCAAGGAGAACACTGCGTCGCAGAGATACGCAAGACTTCGGGCTCATTACTGACCGAGGTCACACGAACTGTTTTTACGCACACTATAAGGACATGATTTTTTGTATAAACGCTTTACCTGTCAACGGAGAGCCACATTCAAACACGGGAAGACTACAATGCCCGGACCTGAATGCGACAGCCGAGTTTCATCGTGAAAGCCGAAGAAAGCAACACACAAAGGAAAACTTCACCTCAATAAATTATCAGCGACATCTGCCGAGCGGCGAAGATGGTGTAATAACACTACCCTCGTTCTGAACGCTTGTCGTGGCCATTTCTCGAGCCCTGTTCACTTTCAGAAGAGAACTGCGCCAACTAGAAAACCCCGATATCAATGGGTTGCCCTCCCTCTTGCCGACGCGGCATCCAACGAGTAAAAGCATCGGACACCCGCAGCGTGCGGAGGCACGCTCGTGACGCACAGCCGAACACGCAGTTCTCGCATGACCGAGGACCAGCGAGCCCAGTTTGTGCGCATCGCAGCAAGAAGCTTGCCCCGGCGCCGTCACCGCCAGTGCGATCGAGTCGGACCACGCCAAGCGTGGGCGGGCCAAGGGTTGCCGCTCAGAGAAGGCGCCAGCCGAGCGTGCACGCCTCGCAGCGGTCGCCGAAATCCACACGGGCCTCGGCTGTCAGGACAAGCGCCGGCGGCCGCTGCTGAAGGCCCATTTGTACGGCCGGAAGGGGAGCGTTTCCCTTTCTGTCGAAACGTCACGGAGGCGGCACCTAACGAGGCGGCAAATCCCTTCCACGGCCCGGGACGCTGATCACAACACGCACTAAAACGCACCGCCGAAGTTAGTCTGGAACTTTAGCTAAACAAACGCCGCGGCTCTCATAAACTGCCAATGTTTTGTAAAGCCATCACATCAGTTGGTCAGGCACTCACGCTGGTGAAAGTAAGCAAGCATTGCTAAATGCATCTTGTACTTACTGCGTAATCCCGATTCTATAACACCCGTTGCTGGGTTTCACGAGTACAGAGATGCACGCTTGGGATAGGAGAGCCGCACGCCGCATTAATATGCAACGATGAGGCAGAACTATTGAAAAAAATTACGCTTATACTCAAGATGCGGGGTTTCACCTTCCAAAACGACAGGAATGCGAAGCACGCCACGGTGGAGGGCTACGGAAATGTAGAATACGTAAGTCTCAGTGTGCACCTAAATCTATGTACACGGACCTTCAGCGTTCCGCCTGCATCAAAATGTGACTGCCACGGCAAGGGAACAAACCCAGGCCGAGACTTACGTTTAGATAAACACAAAGACAGAAAAGAAATAGACATCCTCTTTTCACGTGCGATACACAGCACGAATGAAGAAACCGAGCCGACAAGCATCGCCTGCTGTAAACGTGCTACAGCGTGCATACCAGGACCCGCTCTCGCGCAGAGTCATTACCACGGAGTTATTCGGAACAATGGCGCCTCTACGTCCCTGCAAAACAGGCCTGCCAGTGAAGTGGAGAATTCGCGCAGCCGAGAAGACATCACCCAGAGACGCCTAAAACGCACCGTTGGCGAGCGCGCCCCACTTGGGATGAGAACAGCGGCGCGAATGAGGAACAGCACGCGACGGGTGCAGCGTCACTGAAAATGTGCGACGCGGATCCCCTCGCAGGCACTTCTATTTATCCCCATCAAGAGGATGATGGGCAAAACGGCGGCAACGCAGCGCTGTCGCGTCAATAAGAGCGCCTCCCGGCGTCGCTGCGCCAGCCATGACCATTCCCAACACTCGTCCGTCGCGTGCTTGATCCGCAAGAATTTTAATAAACGTCGGCGCGGTCTCGGTGAGAGAAAGGCGCCGCAGACGAAAAAGAGCGAGAAAAAAGGAACGGAACACTGGTCGACATGGCTTCCGCCGTGCACTCCACCGCAGAGGGGCACCGCGCCTTCGCGAGTATGCGCACGCCGAAGCAAACAGAGTACTTCCACGTGGAATACCGAAAACACAGGAGCGTGTATAAGGAGAAGACGACAAAAAACAAAGATGGCCTCCAAAACATGACTGCGCTCTGATGAACTGAACGGATAGGCAACAAAACACCGCAGCCTTCGGTGGGCGAAAATAAATTAAAGGACGCATCCAAAGCGAAACGCGACGAAGGATGCAACTGAGCAACAAACCGTCACGATTCAGAAGGGACCATGCGGCACTCTCGCAGTTCGCAGCCCGGGAACAATAGGAGCCGAATCTCGGCGTCTCGGTCCCTGCCGTGAGCATAATACAGTAGACTGACGTATCGAAAACCAGGCTGCCAAAGAATGTGCAAACCGCACGGGCGTTCTCGCATCCTGCGGCGTCCACGTTCGCAACGGGCTTATCTAGACGACGCATCCGATGGTGAGTAGTAGACAGCGTGCCACGAGCCCACGACAGGGATCCTTCCCCTCCAGCAGCTAACATTTCCCTCGTCAACCAAAAGAGAACGGACCTATCAAAGCGGCAAGGACAGCAGCGAAGCTGTGCGCGGCGCCACCTTCATTAGTAAACTTTCGGCGCTGACTCCCGATTCGCATGCCCTCGTGTTAAAGTCTTAACCACAATAAGCGACACCAGGAAGCCGGAGCGGACACAGCGGGTCGGCAATATAAGGGGGCGAAAAAAAAAGGGGGGGGGGGGGCTGATTGACCTCTTCGCGACCGTTCCCGGAAAACGACGAAAGACGAGCTCCACACGCTGCCAGCCCCGAAAAAGTGCAGAAAGAGGGGAGGGGGTCGAGGCGGCGGCCTTGGCTGCCCCGATCGCGGGGCCGGGATCGGCCAGCTCATATATATATATATATATATATATATATATATATATAATATATATATATATATATATATATATATATATATATATATATATATATATATATATATATATATATATATACCACCAGCGTCGGCAGCAGCGAGGGACAAAATATCGGCGCCCGCGCGAACGAGGAGATTAGGCGGCCGGGCGCCGTCCAGGAGGCAACGGCGCCTTTAAGAGAGACAAAGAGCACACGCAATTGGGAGAGATGTGCGAGCACGCCAAGTCCCTTCCAATATTGGCCCAGTGGCGGTGCGTGGCCCGCAGATGACACGAAGAGAACGAGACCAGCGATCGCGCACACGACCAGGAAAAAAAAAAGAAGCGGGGGGTTAACGCTGGACACAGAGTTAACTCAAGCACGGTGAAAATAATAAGGCAAGAAATAAACAAATGTAAGGACTGGTCGGCCGAGTGCGAGACAGCTCAGGGGGATTAGGTGGCATCGGGGGAGTCCGAAGATCCCGTGACGAGACACATCCGTGTTCCTGACAAGTATGATCAACTAACACACACTCCGCAAATCCCCCTCGCCTTGCGCTGCCGCAATCACGAACACTGGATAGCCATCGGTTCTTGAACTGAGATATCATTAAACGCGCTCGATGCAGCAGCCGCGCACGTTGTCAAACGCGAACATCTCACTAGCGGGACATCGGTCGAGTACGTGTTTGAAGAAGCCGATTGCTCTTTTTTCGGTAACACGGCTAACCGTACAGGAACTAACAGATGATGGGGGCATTCTGATCTCCACCTTGGTGTACACAAGAAGAGATCAGCAACTATACACGAGCCAAAGAAAGTTAAAAAAAAAAAGGAAGGAACACGTCCGCGCACATGTTACGCGTTACGAGCTAAAAATCTTTGCTGGTGCATAAAATGAGAAAGTTGAGGGTACCCACGGAACTTGCGGGTTCATCTACATGTCAAAGTAGTACTGAAACGTCAAGAGAAAAGTGCTTGAAAACGCCAAAGGCGAGGCAATCCCCAGGAAACTAGCAGGGACGTCGTATTTTAGTTTAGCGTTGCTGCATATGTTCCTCGCAAGCAAAAAAAAAAAAAAACTAGGTGCACCTTTCCTGCGCCCCTTTCAAAAAAAAAAAGTACCGATCGCGAGAGCAGAACACGCACAGCACACGCGTCCCGGCCGACTTCAAAGTCCTGTACGTGGGCACATGATCACGCTTTCTTCAGCAAGCAAATGCTCCCCATTGCTACCAAGTTCCCTCAACCGATCCGGACGACGGAGAAAAGACGCAACGCAGCGGAAGACGACGCAGGTGGGCAAACGAGAGCGAACAGGAAGCAGGGCGCATCGTTGTTATAACAAGATATTACGCACACGCCCGAGGGGCAACGCAGAAAGAGACGCCCGCAACCCCGTCGCATTCAGCGCCACTTCTATGCAGCGACCGATCCAAAGAGCAAGACGTTCTGGCTCGGTCGGCGTAACGAGGCGTGAAAAAGAAGTAGCGGGTCGCGAACCACGGTCATTATTAGCACTTCCGTTGGCAGCGACAGCGTTCGAAAAGTGACGGGCAACAACACCGAGTTCATTCGGTTTACAACTATTGAACAATAGGCGCTTTTAGCTGACCGTATTTCGCCACCAGCTCCACTCCCGCCATAGCCTCAGTCAGTCGGGGGTCGCGCCACTGCGCATGCGCCAGACGGCCTGGACCATAGCCTCCTATATTTTCTGTGCCCGCTCGAAGGAGGCAGAGCCTCCGTCCGCGCTATCCCACCGGCTGACGCCGTTCTCCAAGAGATGGCGCCACCAGCCCTGGGGAGCGTGAAGGCAGTTTGTCTTGGATCGCCGCAGGCCGCAGTCGACGTGCGCGTTGTGTTTCCGCGATTGAAGAACTTGTGCGTGTTCTCGTGATTCCATGGCCTACTGCTGTGTTCCAAAGGGCAAATATGATGCGAAACGTAAGGTACCGGGGATTTCGTTTCATGAAATTCCTAGTGACAGTGAAGCGAGGGCAGCCTGGTTGAAAGCCATCGCTAGGAAAGACTGGATGCCGAACACGACATCACGCTACTCCGTTGTGTGCAGCCGACATTTTCTCCTGACGGACTACAAAGAAGGATGTAAAACTCGAAAACTCAAGAGGAGTGCAACTCCCAGCGTGTTCGATGACTACCCGGAGTACATGCAGCCGAAGCCGAAGAAACCGCGGAGTGATGCGGCTGCGAGGAAACGAGCGCTTGCTACTGACAACGCTGCTGCGCGGCCTCTCGAGACAAGGACTGCAACAGGCCTTTTTGTTGCAGCCGATGAAGACACCGTGCCTGCAGATGGACTTACTTCAAGTTTTAGCTATCCGGGTCTCGCAGAAGTTCCGTGCTTCACCGTACCACTACAAGTTTAGGTGGATGCTCCTTCTGAACCTACCTCAAAGCACGAAGCCACCCAGGTAGATGTTCGCAGTAGTATTTCTGTTTTAGAACGTCAGAAATTCAGACGAAAGGAGCGCGATTTAAAGACGCAAATACAACGGCTTCGTCAAACCATTGACAAATATAAAGAAGAACTGAAGCAATTAAAAGAAGATTGCAATTTGACTGCTTTTGCCAAGGTAGTTGATGCTGCGCGAGAAAAGCACGTAGGAGCCTGCATCCTCGTTGACCAGGTGAACAATTTCGCCAAAATCGGACCTACTTACTCCGAGGTTACTGTTCGTAATTGCATTGTGTTGAGAAATTTGTCAACAAAGGCCTATGAATTTATAAGAAGGGAAAATCTCTTGAAGCTTCCAAGCAGGGCCACGTTACAGAGGTTTCTGGGCGTGACTAATGGCGAAGTGGGATTTACAAGTCTCGTGAAAGAGCGTCTGAAAGCGGAACTAGAAAATCTGAGCCCCCAGCGAGCGAAAGTGTGTTCTCTAGTTGTTGACGAAATGAGAATACGGCAACGCCTGCAATACAACAAGCAGAGAGATGCCTTCGTTGGAGAGGTGGACTTGGGTAAGGATTGTGGAACACCAACAAAAGGGGAACCAGTCCTAGCAAATTCACTGTTGTGTTTTATTTTGTCAGGGCTCTCTGTGCGCATTCGAATACCCGTGGGGTATTTCTTCACCAAGAACTGCACTGGACAGCAACTGTTCATGCTGATGAAATATGTGCTAAAAGAAGTGGAGACAGCTGGTTTCATTGTAATGCGCATTGTGACGGACAATCACAAAATTAATGTCCTTGCTTTGGAATTGCTTTGCAGTGGGAAACTGCAGCATTCTATAAACATCCCCAAGATCCCGACCGAAAGTTGTTCATCGCCTTTGATCAATGCCATCTGATAAAGAATATCATCAGGTCGCAGTTCCTGGCCCGAGACATGGGAAAAAACGGTGAAGTTACATCCTCTCATGTGAAGAGCCTGTACAAGATGCAACAGGGGAGTGTAATCAAACCTGTACGATTCCTCACACGGAAGCATGTATTTCCATCAAGTATTGAAGCCATGAACGTCCACAAAGCTGTTCAGCTTTTCTCTCCTGCAGTTACAGCAGCGTTGAAACTGTTGCAGGAGCAAGCTGGACACACGTCTGACATCACCTTTGCTGATGCAGGCCCAACAATTGAGTTCATGGACACAGTGCATCGATGGTTTGTCTTAATGGACGTGAGTAACTGTGTCCAACACATACACAAGAATATGCCAGACTGCAAGCAATACGAGTCTGCTTCTGATGAGCGCCTTGTGTGGCTCATGTCATCTTTCCTCGAATACCTTGAAGATTTGAGACGTGACTGCCAGCCAAAGCAGTTCCTCACTAAAGAAACGTATCATGCACTTATGCTGACTACGATGTCTAATGTTGAGTGCACCAAATACCTACTTAGATGTAGTCTCCTTCAAGTTTGTGCTGACGAGGAAATTCTCGTCTGACCCGATTGAATCATTTTTCGGATGGATAAGAAGGTCAGCAGGAAGTAATGATCAGACTGACGTTCGGTCTGTTTTGTCTGGTGTTGAAAAGGCCTTAAAAACTGGCATAACTTCTGCTTCAAAGACCAGTAACGTAGTGGATTCATCAAGCCATGGCTCAGATGCACTTAAAGTTACAAGCAAACAGAAAGAAGTTCAAGCAAGTCAGTTTCCAGTAGAAGCTAGGAAGCTTCTTGAAGACCTCCTAAGAAGTCCCGCAAGCTTGCTTCCGACTGTGGACACAGCAGCACTTGCTATGGTGTGAGGCTTCGTGGCCCGTGTCATACAAGAAAAGATTGCTTGCAGCTCCTGCATTTCAGTTGTCACAAAGCCAGCGTCCTCAGCCCCCATTGACAGTCTGATTAGGCACCATGACAGAGGTGGGCTACTGTACCCCTCAAATGAGCTTGTTCATGTTTTGTACGCGCTAAAAAAGTACACTGAATTCATCTTAAGCAAGCGCAGAGCAATACCAAGGTCTCTGCAGGAAACAGTCAGCAATGCTGTTTCTGCTACGGCAAACAGTGAAGTTTTTAAGCATGTTTGCATTGAGCACCGCTTGCAGTTTCTGGTGCTTGTTTGCATGAAATTTTGCAAACCTGTGTTCACGAACTACGCCCTGGGCGTGACTGACAAACACGATGTGAGGAAGGCACTTCACCACAAGCCCTTGTCGAGAAAAGTTCTAAAACTGTGAATTGTGTTTTTGCGGCTGCTTGACTGACTGTACTATTTTTCTTTCATTGATGTTAGGAATTTCCTATGCACCATATGCATCTTCTCAGAATACGAACAAAATAAAAGTTGATGTCCAGAACAAAGTAACAAGCGTTGTCACTTGAGTTTCGGGTTTTACTGCAAAACCGCAATGAAGATGCGAGGCATGCCGTAATATAGGACTATGGATTAATTTTGATCAGATGCGACTCTTCACCGTGGCCGTCAAGACTGCGCGCTGGCAGGAAACCTGCCGGCGAGAAAAATGTTTTAACGCACACGTACGCAGCATATTTGCATTTCATATTCGTCAAAATGCGACTTTGAGGCTGCGAAACCAACCCGCAGCGTTGTGCTTCGCAACGTAATGCCGCTAAAGTAAGGAGCCGTCATGTGGTGCTGTCATGTCGCTTTCTTATATCTTTTTAAAGCGGCGAGGCAGCGACAAGTATTGTGGATTCACCTATGAAGCTCTAAGGTACCGGGGACTTAATATACTTGGGGACAAGTATGAGTTTAGCGCATCAGTTTATCGCGAACACGACGCAGTGCGTGCACAGACAACGCGATACGCAATCCGCATTCATACGCTTATGTTTACTTGTATGATGCATTTCTACTCACGGTAATGCTTGCTGACGATGGTAAAGTTGTCCAGGATGAATATAATAGTGCGTTTTTACATTTGCGTCGAAGATATTTATGCTTTCTGGGATGCTCACTGAGTAAGCAGAAAGACTACGCGTCGTCTGCACTCCCCAGGGCTGCCGGCGCCCCCTGTCGGCTCGTCTCGAACTAGACGCGACGGTGCAATAGAATGGAAAGCGCGGGGATCGAGCGGGCACAGAAAGTATATAGGAGGCTATGCCTGGACTGTAGCAAGCGAGGGATCACGTGACGCGAAGAGAAACAACCAAAAAAGGCAGCCTCTGGTGCCTCGCAAAACAACGGTTGTTCGGACAAAACGCAAGCCCCGACGGCACTTCGGGATACACGAGGATCTGTGCCTTCTCCGAGAATGAAAACCCACGCATGGAGGGGGGGGGGGGGGGCGACGTTCCGACGAAAATGCGAAACATATGGGGAGCTGAAACTTCGCGCCATAAAAGAGCATCTCGAGCTGCTTCTTTGGTACTTCTGTAAACCTTCGCTAGAAAGCGATTTCGTGTACAATAGTAACAATGTCCTTTTTAGCAGCAGCAACTCTTCCACCTATTCAGTAACGCTGTTTAGTTTGACTTGCCACAAGGCAACGCAGTGAACGTGCTGCAGCAGAGCAGCGCGTTTCAAGCTCGTTAATGCCGCCTTGAAGGCTTGGACTGTAGTCCAGCTCCTAGTCAGGGTGACAAAAAATTTAAAAATACTCATGCGTTAAGCACCACCGTAACGCAAACCAATTCACTGATTTTGGAACAAAATTTACTTGTTGCAAGATAAAAACAATTTTTATTTTCCTTTTCCACGTAAAGTTTTGGCGCTGGGTTAAAACCAACAACGCGCGTCGTGCCCCGGTAACGAAGAACGGACCGGAGAATCAGCTAAAAGCGTCTAATGCCTCCCGATACCAGCGTATAACATCTATTCGCAATAGAACCAAGTTTGCTGCGCGTGCAGTTCGATTCAGCGGCAGCTTGTTCACAAACCGTACGCGTATCGGACGTTCGAGACCCGCGCCGCGACCGAGCCAGTCAAACTGCTCAAACTGCCAGCATTGCAAACACGCACCAGCTCCATCGGCTACAGGGCGGCTTAGGGGCTCTGAATCCAAGTTTTACGCAAATAGTTTCGCATCACGACGCCATTCCTAAGAGGAATACAAAAGTAAACAAAAAAATAGCACGAGCAACGATCAAATTTCAACTGAACAGACGACCGGGACAGCCCAACCCTTTCCGCGTTTCACCCACCCAGCGAAGAGGTTCAATGCTTTCAACTTTGAAAAACAGCAGCAAAAAAAAAAAAAAACGCGCCTTGCGCCTTCTAGTACCAGAACCTTCATACACATCATGTCATTCCTACCGCAAGCTGCCGGACGCACCTTGACGGCGCCGTTACGCGAGTTGAAATTACCACGTGGGCCGCCGACAGGTGAAAAATACAGCGACTTCCACGGATATTACACAGCTAGGCCGAGTATACAGCTAAATAAGGAATTTCTCTATACCGAAATAACTGGTTTTGCCCTGATGAAGATATGGTACTTACGGCATATTGGTGAACACTACTGCACTCTTTGGGGCACAGCGCTGGTTCTGTCAGTTGCATAAACAATTACATTTTAATACACGAATTTCGACTTTTTCGTTACTCTAAAAAGAATAAAATGTCTATTTCTAAGGTCCTCACAGTAAGTTCATCGTAAGCCGGCACCATGTATTATGAACAAATCAACACCTGCAGATTAAGGTGCTTGCATCTGCATCATATCTGCTGCCAGACGTCATTTACGTACGACGGTGTATTGTCGGGACGAGAACAAAATTCAGGAGCAAATTGAAATATTAAATGCTTGGATTTCTTCATTTCCACTGGTGCTACGGCCGTAATCAAGTCTCATGATCAACATACGTACGTACAATAAAAACAGGGGTCGCGGGGACTTCTTAAAACCTCGCATAGAAAAATCAACCTACGAAGACTCCAAGTGCAGTTAGGGAGAAAGACAATTCCAACACGCGATGCCCTACACTCAGAGATCGAGTAAAAAGGGAGTCTTTTTATCCCACAACAATCGTTTATTTTGCGTCCTTGCACTATCGCCGAGCGCCCGGCACTTTCAGGTCACGAACGACACGCGCGTTATCAGAGTGACATATGTAGCATTCTTCGTGGGAAAGTGGCCAGCGCCGAGTTTTCGAGAAAGGAAGCGCAAGTAAGCCGGATGACCATTATTGTTGTGGGAGCCCCGCCGCGGTGGTCTAGTACTCGGCTGCTGACCCGCAGGTCACGGGATCGAATCCCGACTGCATTTCCGATGGAGGCGGAAATGCTGTAGGCTCGTGTGCTAAGTACACGCTAAAGAACCCCGGGAAACTTCCGGAGCCCTTCACTACGGTGTCTCTCATAATCACATCGTGGTTTTGCGACGTTAAACCTCACCAATCACGATTATTGTTGTGGGACAAAATGACGCCTTTTTTTTTTTTTACTCGCTCTCGCACTTTGCGCGCACTTTGCAATGCCTAACGAATATACTTTCCAAAACCGCCTTCGGCATTTATGAAGCTATAAAGATATTGATTGATTGATATGTAGGGTTTAACGTCCCAAAACCACTATATGATTATGAGAGATGCCGTAGTGGAGGGCTCCGGAAATTTCGACCACCTGGGGTTCTTTAACGTGCACCCAAATCTGAGCACACGGGCCTACAACATTTCCGCCTCCATCGGAAATGCAGCCGCCGCAGCCGGGATTCGAACCCGCGCCCTGCGGGTCAGCAGCCGAGTACCTTAACCACTAGACCACCGCGGCGGGGCGAAGCTATAAAGATAAAAACGTCGGACATGCCGAGAAAATAAACGCGCGTTATCCTGCGCATTCACCGCGAGACGAAGAGTGGCAGCGGGCGTTTTAATTACAGCGGGCCTGAGCAGGATTTGACGACGACTCACCAGATGGAATATTAATGCACTGTTCATATGCATGCCCGCGCAGGGCAGGCAGCCGGACGCGCAAAAACTGTGCGAACGCGGCGTGGTGTCGAAACAGCCACGATGCCTCATTACTGCAAGTGAGTAGGTTGCACAATGTCGCCGACCTATCGCAAACTTTTTTTACACTTTCAAGGTGCCGCCTCCGCGGAAAACACGCTCTGGTTTAGGCCATATTTTCGCGTGCGCGCCTAACCCGAAGGTAACCAGGGCGGATGAGAGGTTTTGGAGGCGCGCTCCTGGAACAAAAAAGAAAGCGATTTCTCAATGGATGCAGGAGACATCGAATTTGCATCCAATTTTAAGAGGCGCCGCCGTTCAAACAGACTAGTTACAGCGCGGGTGAATCAAATCGAACGTCTGGGGGACCAGTGACAAGGCGTCAGCACTTGGCGTTTTCAGGTACTCAATGTACGAGCTGCCTCCCAACGCTTCGAAGAACGACATATGCCCCTGAAGGCGAAATCTGGCAGTTTTTCCAACCAAAGTGAAACGGTCGTGCGGTTTTCGCCTTACTAGAGCACGCGGCGTCCCGAATCGCGCTCGCGACACGCGCGCAGTCGACAGGCCTCGCCCCGGACGGACGACACGCGTCTGAAATAAACTTTGACTGGTTGGTGCGCGTTTCGCCATCGACACTAAAGTCTGCCTCAATTTGTCAGGCATCCGTCGACTTGCGACGGCAGAGAAAATAGCCGAGGATGTGAAAAAATTTTTGAAATGCCAGCTCTCCAGTCGCTCGATGGGCGCAGCTGCCGACAAAGACAACCGTTCCAAAAAAAAACGATAAAATGGTCTCTCAAACCACGCGTGCTTATACGCAAACTCCATGCAGCCACCCAAAACGCACTATGCAGTCGACTTCACCGGTTTTCCAGTCGTCTATGTAATTTGTATTCTTACCAACAGGTATGCTGTGATGCAATTTCGTTTTGTAAAGCTGAAAGATCGTAGGATTAGCAGAAAGTTTTCTCGCACCTGATCGATCGCATGCTCTCTTACCACAGCTTCCACTTGGAGACGCTTTCGATACCGGGTGAGTAACAAGATGGCCAGTAACAATTTTTTGTGAATTGTAAATAAGCCTGTCTACTCGCTGCAGAGCCACTCGGTCAAAATATGAGCCACACTATTTCGCTCAAGTAGTTTCCGAACCCTGCACATCTGTTTTTTATTTACAACGAAGCTGTATAGACCTACCTACTCCATGTTTGCAAACAAGGCGTTGTCAACATACTGAGGCGCTTATAGCGACGTCTCAACACACAGAATGCTCCCCGACGCGCTGCACTCAGAGGCAGCTTTCCAGCTGCAGAGTGTGCACGTAATCATAGAGACCGGAGGGCGATCGAGCTTTGGGCTGCGTGGAGCCGGAGCGCAGCGACGTCACTACACCCCATTATGTCGACCGCTGCTTACAAACATGGAATATGTCTACATGGCTAGACAAAAGCAAAATTCTTCCGTCCAATGTACGTGAAAACATTAAGCGCGTAAGTGCCGCAGCGATTGGGCTAGCACCACTTCTCACCGCTGGTCCACACGGTCAGGATTTCTCGACAGACGTAAGCATAAATTGACTAAGGCGTTAATGAACCGTCGGTATCAACAACCCAGCGATCCGTACAGAGCGCTTGGCCGGTGATTTTCCTCACAATTACAGTGTCAAGAGTTTTTTTTTTTTTTTTTTTAAAGCTCTGGTGGACTTTGTCAGGGGGTGAAATACCTTGTTAAACGTTGCCTGAAATATGTATCAAGATTTTTTTTTCTGATGTGTATTTAAATATGTATTCTATCACATATGAACAAGGGTGCCATACAAATGAGTTCGTGTCTTTACATCTAGCTCTTCAATGGGACAATAAAGAGAAAATTTGGCATATACTGGCACATTACACGTCTAGAGCAAGTAATGAGGAGGCTCGGTAGGTCAAAAAAGACCGCAAAATATATAGATATTAATGTAACCTTACGGCACAAGTTCACCATGATGTCGTATTTTGACAGCGGCAGTTCTGGTTCGGCTAATTTTTTTTTATCAGCAAGTGTGCACTACGTGATATCTTAAATTATACAGAGATTGGACACTGAGAAAATTTCAAGGACATTTTCAATTTTGAAAATTGAAAATTGAAATTAAGACATTTATGCAGCCATGACAACACCCCTAAACTAACCCGCCAAAGTACCACGCAGTTTTTTTGTTGTTGTTAATGCAATGAAACGAACCTCCACTAGACCCAATAAACCAGGCATCTCAACTCCACTTCAGCCGGCAGGCCGCATCCATAATTTAGTTTTATGACTGAAAGCAGGGAGGGGAAAGAATGCGGGCACCTTTAGCATACGCTGCCCTCTGAAAGAAAAGCTGTCCCAATCTCGTATGCGAGTCATTTCTGCCAGAGAGACTATATGACTAACACATGAAGGCCGATTCTGAAAGACAGCGTTCTTTCAAGATAACCAACACTTGGTGACTGCAAAGAGTGGATAACGAAAATTATGTTTTAGGCATGTCATGCCTGTGTAGATCACGAATGTATCTATTAAAACAATAAAAAAAATACAGAACAAACATGTGCGGGCCACAGGTAGCAAGCGCGAGGTTTGTGTGTTTGAGACCCCTGCAATAAAGAAACCCTTACCACAAGATTACCTCAAACGTTATTTTGAAAACGTTAGTTATACATTGTCAGTTGTTCTCTTTAATAAATATATATGCTGAAAGGATAAAATTATGCGAAAATTCATGAATATGCTCCAAGACTTTCTTCCCCTACAAAATGTCACGATAGATTATTACTTTTTACTCTAGTTTTCGCAAATCACAGTTTGCGTCTGGTGACCCTGGGTGACTTCACTTATGAGGCTTCAGCGCAGCTCAAAAGTTTCGAAAGACACCGTACATAGATATTGAAATAAAGTTTACTGAAAGTTTACATATTTAGGGCACATCTTGTCCCCGACAAACTATATATTCGTCAAAAGTCTTGGCAGCGCTTCTTTTCTGAATGCTCATTGCTAGCTAGACCTTTAAGGGAAGGAAAGAGAGAAAACCCGCAAGTTTCTAGAATGGTTATTCTTTGGAGACAAGCCTCAAAGGGTGCAGACTAAGTTTGGTCAAGTGGTCCTCGTAAATTCAGATTACCTAGACCTGTGTGTACACAAGCGTTTATATGCAGCTCTTTTCCGAACACGGCCACCACAACTATGAATCGCGGAATCGTGAACGATGGCCGGCATTTTCCTTTTTTGCAATTGACTACGATTTCTGTTATCTGGAGTGCTACTACTACCCACCATATTATATGACCCTAAAGTTGCAGGTGCGCATGCAACAGAATAAGCAGGCAAACACAGAAGGTGCGGCAAAAGCTAATGATGGACACTTTGCAGAAATCTGCAAGGCACCTTTTCTGTAAGGTTTTTTTCCAACCAAAAACTCTCATTCATGGACTACTTTCTTCACTCATTGTGTTTTTGCTTTTCCCCCTTTCCTCACGAATGACATGTTCTATGTCGTCCACTATGCAATGCCTTTATGAAGTACAAAGCGGGACAACCCCACAGTAGTTGTTGAGGGAAAAAAAACTGTTGTACTCACTCTGTGAACGACAATTTTTGGTTGGAAAACAACCTTACAGGAAAGCCGCCTTGCACATTTTTGCAATATGTCTATTTCAAGTGCTGGGGTGGTGGCGCCATCTCATAGCGATGCACGATACCACGACACCGATCGACTTCGACGCGTCCTTTGAGCAGGGGCACCGCTAACTTTTATCGCATCCGCGCTTGCGTAAACTACCCGATCACTGCAACATGACATTTCACCCCGTATGATTTCTTTCCTTCTGCATCAATCATATTAAGCTCTCTGAAGAATCTAGAAACACAAGCCTCGCCGCGAGCTCTCAAGGACCCGCTGTAAATATCCTGACGGCTACGGCATTGCGCATTTATGCTAGTGGATGCGCATTCGATTTCCGAGAACGAATGGATTATTCTGATTGGGGCTAAATGCAAAAAACACCTGCACACTTAATTTCAGTGCACGTTAAAAAGCCGCTGGTAGTCGCTTCACTGTGTCAAATAAACATCTCGTGGTTTTGGCCTGTAAAAGCCCCGAATTTAATACAAATGTAAGCTTTTGAAGTAAACACAGGCCATATCCTACTTAATAGGTACTGTTCCACAGAGACCTATTACCATTCCTAGCCTACTGACACCATGTTGCTGCACTGCTGTCTAACCACAATCACGCTATTTCAAAACCTACGCCAGATAATTGCTTTCGACTCCGCTTTCCTCCAAATAGTAGATCATAGACGCATATCCCACACCTTCAATCATAAACCGTAGCACTTATTAGATGGTTGGCACTCCAGCCGCGCTGCATGACACCAGTTTACCTTCTCATATAAGGTAGTTTCTTCTTGTCGTTGACGATAAAATTTAAAGCTTTACTGCCGAGCACGCATGAAGTACACCAAAAATTAATACACCATACCCATTTGCTGTACATATCGGCTCATGAAAAAAGAGAATCAAAAGTTTGTCTCACTAGGCTTCATTACATACAGCCTAATTGCAGTTTTGCTGCTCTATGGTAACACGATAGGGTAAGACCACACCAATGATTATGGCAGACAACCTCAATGTCGACTAGGGCATCCTCAAGATATCTTGTTCACAACTTCCACGAAGGCGGCGTTTCACATGAAAAAAAAAAAAAAACATTAGGAGACTATCAAGTTAGCATGGAGGACAGGAGGTATACTTCACATCACTGACAGGTGAAAAATAAAAGTCAATGAAGTGTTCTAACCCAGACATGCCTATCATGACAGTGGATAACCATGTTGCTTTGTTGCTAAAAGCCTTTGACAGTCAGTGAATGCAAAGGCGTGCCACGTATTTAAAAAAAAAAACACCACTGGGTCCATTCATAGAAGACAGAAGACAAAGTTTAGTTAAATAGGTATTCCACTCTTCCGAAAAAATCACTACCATTAATGCAGCCTTCAACAACTTTCATTACAAGTGTTCCCACTACTATTATATTGGTTCCCTCCTTCTGAAAGCTGAAAGTGTGGTATCACTACATCAAACCTGACAGCCTTAGCAAAAAATTTCGCCCCTAAGACACAGTATCAGGAGATATGCCCCAAGTGTGAATGTAATTGGACTGGTATAGTATTACAACCAGCACTGCACTAACATTAGCAATATAAGAAGCCAAACGTAATGAAATATTTTTGAGTGAAAAATGACTCGCGATATTTTACGAGGAGAAACGCAGAGGAAACAAAGGTAGAAAGTCAGCTGTTCCTTCCTTATTTCCTCTGTGTCTGTTTTCAGTGCATACAAACCAGATAATAATAATAATAATAATAATAATAATTTATGCAAGGTAACTCAATAAAAAAATGCCCAGTTCCATCACTGTATTCCAATTCATCAAGCAAAAGTAATTTATGATCAAAAGAAGCAACAATAACTCACAAGCTGCACACCCTATAATGTTCAAGTGGCCAGACGTAATGAACACATTAGGATAGCAATCGTTGTAGATTAAAGAAATACCCATGCTACCAGTGTCAATTCTTAACCCCAAAAAAAGCAATAAATATATCTAGGCTTGTGCGAATATTCGAATGCTTCGAATATTCGAACGAATAGGCTAGTATTCGAATTCGCTTCGATTCGAATTTAAATTATCGAATATTTTCGAAGTATTCGCAATGAACAAATAAATGTACAACAGTCCGCCTGTAAAGGTAGTTTCACTGCAATGTAGTAATGCAAAGCCGTGAAAGCACTTACTCAGGAGAAATTTGCTTTGCCGCGAAGCCCCCCTTCAGATATAAAGGGGCTTTGCATCACTTGCTGAGCATGGTCAGAAAACGCTGCCGATCGGTAGTAGAGGCTATCGAGAACACGCGAGGCAAGTATTATTGCGCAGCACGCGGCCTGAAATTCACAATAAATTTTCAAAGCTAAAAATTTCTCTCTTCCCTCAGCAAATGACACTACAAGCTCAAAAATCACTTGTCACAGCCAAGAAAGAAAATACGGCTCTGGTCACAGTCATTGGCTGATTTGAGCATGGCACGCTCGTCGTTATTGGACCGCCGCGTGAGGCCGCCGCTTGTCCACAAGTACGAGCACGATCGCACTGAAAGGCATCGTATTCGAAGAAAAAAGAGAGAGAAAAGATGCTCAAGGTCGCTAGGCGCTCAGGACGTTTTTTTTTTTTTTTATTCTCATGCCATCCTTCCCTACTTAGCTTCCAGATCTTTTGACGGGTCAAGAATAGAGAATGCAATTGCAGCAATGCGACACATTTTTGGAACTTCGCTCGTACTGGACAGATTCTAGAAACTTTGCGGCGGTAAATTTGTGAGGCGACAAGCATGTTTACTAGCTCCATGGATACTTGAAAAAGTGTTGCAGGGCCCCTTTAAAGGAACATGTTACCCTCAAATAAATCCATTTTATTAAGCTTATTATGATGGTTTGTATGATTTAAGTATAATAAATTTTAAAACATTATGTATCTTACGGGTTATCACTCAGATCCTACCGAAACTACTAATCAAGGTTGTTTCGACTTCCTTTCAACGAAAAAAAAAAAGGCATTTGCATAGAGCCCCTATTTCAATTCAAAAGAAATATCGTGCAGGTTAGTTAGGTTATGATAAATATTCCCTTTTTTTATGTGTCATGCATACTATTCGAATTCGGTTCGAAATTATTCGACCAAAATCACTATTCGCTTCGAATTCGCTTCGACCCTGAGATTCACTATTCGCACAAGCCTAAATATATCATAACAAACACAAACTTTTCTACCTTCAACCTAACATGTCATGACAGTCTCAATTTTAAAATAAAGTGTTCATTGGAAAATTTTTACTTTTGGAAGAAATTGCCAATTTCAACTAAACTGAATGTCAGTATTGCTGAATGCTGTTGCAATTAAAATTAACTAACTAAAGTTCATCTCATTTGGCTTCATTTCACTTCTTCATAGATAATGAAACTTTCCGAGTAGTTCCTAAAGAATATTCAAAAGATTGGGTGCTTTGTTCAGTAACCTTTCATCACAGAGCAATCAGGTAAGTTTTCAAGTAGCCGGAAATCTACTTCCCCAAAAATGCAACATACATTTATCATGAAAATTATAAAATGGTGTTGTTCATTTAGTTTTTAAACTACAATGCCCACAGTGATGCAGTGCGATGGCAATAAGTTTCACCATTCAATGAATGTCAGTCCCATTAATATAAAGTGTTTCAAGCATGCACACAGCAGCAATGGTGTTGTCAAGGCTTCCCTGAAATTTCAGGCTGCATAGTTCGCAAGCACAGGCTGCAGGTATTTCCCAATCAAACATGGGTGCTTTATACATTGATAGACGTATGACGGCAACTATACTGCCTTCTAAGCAGAGTAATTGCAAAAATAAAGAATGTCTGCTTCTCTCATCTCATAAGATTTTTCTACCAGTGGTTATATGAAGGACTCTCAAAGCCTCTCATAGGTTTTGCTGATTTTCGATGCTATTTCTAGTAAAACCTACACAACAATTATGCCGCATGCCCCACAGTAAAATAAAAAACTAAAGAGGATGAAAATTGAGAGGATTACATATCAAGTAAGTTTTTTAAACAAGGCCCAAGCTAGGCTAAAATAGAGCAGTAACTCTAACAAAGAGATAAAGCAGCAGAAAATGGTAAAAATCATTCTGTACACAAATGAATCGTACAGCCTTGCCATTGACACTCAAGGATTTAAAAAAAACCATAGAGGAGACACAAGTTCCGAACCATTCAAGGTAATGTATTTCACAAATACTGCATATGCTGAACAATAAAAGAAAAAAATGTATGTAAAAGCTTAATTTGTGGAACTTGATACAAAGCTCAACATCATTACATTGGTGTAATAGCAAAATTTGAAGAATTTATTTCATATTTTGGCCATTGAGGCACAGTAAATGTGATTGAACGCTGTAAAGTTCAGTCCATTTCGTTCAGACCTCAGTCGTTTTTTATCAATCAAAAACTTATCTATTCATGTGCATCATCAAATTTATATGACTGCAAGGTTTTACAGAAGCTTCCAGTTAGCAGTACCACTTGTCTTTTTTGGCTTATCAAGGCTCTTCTCATACTTAGGATGGCTAATTTTGGCATAGCAGAAGCACAACTTATTATACTCGGTAACAACTTATCTTGACATTGGAGCAAAAGCTACTGAGGCAGGGCTCCGCATTTTTGTGTTGCTCTACAAGTAGTACGGCAGCTTGTGGCTGATTTCGGTTTGCTCACTCACATCATTGATTAATGCATTTACAAAATTATATACACAAAAATTGTGCATACAATAAACATGTCGATGGTTTAATGTATATTTTAGTATCATATTACGTGCAACTTTTCTTGGAGAACTAAACAGCGCATTTGTGGCCGCACGTTGACCCACTACATCATGGATGCCATGTTTACTTTGGAAAACTGGTGTGCTGAAAAAGTGGCCCTGTCTCGGAAATGTAAAAAAGAGGAAGGCATCATTGCAAAGTGAACAATAACTGTGTTTTATCAGCAAATGCCCACAATTTTTTTAGTCTCATAATAAATAAAGCAGCATTTGTTTCAGCAAGACAAACGAGAAACCTATCAGTAAGGTTTCAGTACTATTTTTTGGCGCGATAGCAGGCATGCGCTTCAGTTTTGCAGATTCCACAGTGCTGTCAAGGAATCTTGTCGCCGAGTATATGACAGCTCAAATTCCTTCTTTATAGCAATTACATAAAACATAGTAATTGTTCACAACGTTAGTCCCTACCAAAGATGAGCTGAGCTGGTCAACGTGGTTCGTACCGCTCCAGCCGAAGACAAGCTCAGCTTGTCCAGCCTGAAGTAAGCTCTTGGGGGGTATCACAGTTTGTTTATCCCAATTCATTCTGCTGTGTGCTCATCGGCTTAATAGACGGCACAATGAAAACTTTTAAGACACACTCACAGTATGCATTTCAGTCAAGAAAGGACTTGTGACAGAGTGCCTCGGTGGTAACTTCACACTGCAGGCCACTTAAAAAGTGCCTTCTTGAGAAACTGCTTGCAATTCAGCCACCTTACCAGTGGTGCTCACGTTTTATTCTCCAAGGATTTCTTTGCAGCAGCAGTGAAACATCCCTATGTTGAAATCGTTGACAAAGAAATATGCTTAATTAAGCATGCTCTACTGCTATACAGTTAGAAAAGGTTGAATATTTCACTACATATCAAGCCACTAATCAGTACTGTCACTGAATCATCTGGGTGGTCCTAACTTGGCTTGAGTTTTACCCTCTCGCCTCTCTTTTTCCCACCCCTTACTATACTATACTCTACATGGCGATTAGGGGACTACCGTTTCAGCTCCTCTTGTTAACCATCTCTACAAAGTGCTTCAGCGGTGGAGTGCATGCTGGCTATTGATAATTTTTAATCAATGACACATGGCCAATCTCGGACATAACAGCTCTACTGTAACAGCCACAAAATGTCCACACCAGTTTGCTCCTATCTATTCATAATACCAAATTAGTACTACCGCATTCTTTCATTAATCGCAGACCCACATTACTGTTTCTAGTTGCAGACCCAATTACCGTTTCAAATCTCCCAAATATCTATTTCGAGCATTCATATGGCACTAACAAAGCTAAGAAAGTTCTTTGCTGTGAATACATAGACATAGATGGCAACTGAATTGGTGGTAAATTTAAGTGACAGATGCAATCTCTGAGACAACATTGCATATGCATGCCATGTCTAAAATAAGTGAGCAAGTAAAGAAGGATTTGAAATTTCTACAGCAGACTCTTGGAAATTCAAACTAATATTTTAAGCTTTGGGTTAATCCAAACAAATTTAAAATTTTGGGTTGGCCAGCAATGTTTTCAAAATATTTTAAAGCCACATAGTTCAAACTGCTCCACTGTATAAAGTCCATTAATTTGTACTTTTTGCTTATTTGTCCCGGAAAATATCTGTAGCACTTGTCTTAAATTCACACTTCTGCAATTTCTTTTGCATGTACATTGCTCACTTGACTTGTCAAATGAGGGGAAAAAATTGGCCTGTATCTACATGTTACACTATAAATGTCCTCGAAAGACAGTCTTGCGTCTGAAGAGAGTGAACAAAACGTTTATTTGGTGTTCTGCACAAGAAAATCGGTGAATGGTATTCTAGAGGCGCTGCGTTAGAGTGCCTCGAGCGTGTAACGGAAGCGAACAAGCGCATCTAGGCATGTTAAGCACGAGCGCCATCTGGCAGTTATCTTCGAAAATGAAGGCGTGCACGACCACGGAGAAAAATGTGCGCCAGTCACGGAGGTGATAAGGTTTAGAATGTAAAGCGACGGGCAGGTGCCACCACCGTGCCGTCATAGCAAAGCGTTGGAAACACTTTCTTGAGCATAGCGTTGCACTGTCAGCGCAGCGCGTTCAACGCTATAGTCCTTAGAGTTACTTGTGTGTGCCTCTTCTAGTATAAAGGCAGACATATAAAACAGACATGTTATGGCGCCTCAGATATGCGCAATATTTGCTTTTTTAATTGACAATCACACAACTATGAACGCTAAAGCTTGAGCAATATTGGTGGGCGCTGTGGATGGGGTTGTCCGTTTGGTGCCGTTTAAAGTGTCGTTAGGGCAGACAAACAGACAAAAGTACAGACAGGCAGACCAAAATTTTTCCAAGTTCCCCAAGAAAGAATATCGTCTTTAAAAATGCAGGTCCACTATTGTGAAACCTGAAGAAGTACATAGCATGGTCAGCATGCGATTCCCATTCAAAGAGTACCTACTGCACCGTTAACCACACCTCCCTTACAAGTATAATCTTGTTAGGGAGCTTTGCAAACTCAGTGTGCAACATGCAAACTCAGTGTGCAATTTGATGTGCACCGTTAACCACACCTTCCTTACAAGTATAATCTTGTTAGGAAGCTTTGCAAACTCAGTGTGCAACAAGCACACTGCTATTTGATGTGCTTTATTGACTCCCAGCTTGTTATCACAGTTGAAGTACTGTAGTGTGCACGTATCCCAAAGGAGTACGGCCACTAGCGTGGGTCCGGTCTTAGCGAGCTGCAGGGCACGTGTTAACCATGACCATGGTGAGAACACAGTACTGCTCAAGGTCGCAACACTTTATTGCCTGCGGCAACAGCAAAAACGCAGTACAGCCCGTTGCAAAGGCGGGGTGGGAAAGCAAATGGGCTTATCCACACCCCTGGCGAGAAGTACTACACATGGGTGCCGCGAGCACGTCTCTGTGGTAAAAGAGATTCACGGAGACACTGGGACAAAGGCCCGGTTGCTCAAGCGAGGGCCAAGGTGCTCGCGTTGGCTTCGGAGAGATACGGGTCGGCGCAGTTTGACCACGCACTAGGACACTGCACCGGTCTTCGGCCTAACATTTGCAAGGGGCAACAAAAGTGAGCGTTCGCCGCGGGTGCGAAGCGCCGTTGGCGAAGTCCGACAAGCCCCAAACAATAGGAGTCGACGGACGGAAAAGAGATGCGTGCTCACCCTCAGTCGTCCCGGAGAGATCCGACTCGCTCACGACCCGCGCGCGTAAAACTTCCCGGAAGACTCCGCACACGGTGCCACAGTCGACATCCGCTACCGGGTGAGAGGGGTTTAACATCACACTTCGCTCCCCCAGCGCGGCAGACAGCGAAGAAGGGGAGTCATGTCGAGACATGAAAACAGCAGAAAAGGCGGCGAAGCCCACGCAAAGGCAGCGGGCTAGCCTCGATTCCCGCAATGCGTACGTGCCATAGGCAGCAAGTTCTGTAGTTCAGGTACGTGCCGTGGGCAGCAAGTTCCGTAGTTCAGGCAAAGTGCATGTGGGAAGAACATCGTGCTTTCGTCAAGGCGGTGGCACCAAATCTTGTGCATTACAGGAGTCATGTGCATGTTTCCATAATGTTTTTAGCAATCTAAACTCAATTATTGAAGTTACTACATGGTTATTTCTCGTTATATTTTAGACCTTGTTTGTTCACATTAACCCAGTTGTGAGCTTCGCTAGTTTTGTTATGGCCTGTATTGAGCACTTTACTGCGAGTGCTGTCACGCCACACGAGCTGCATGAATGGAGGTCAAGCCTGGCCTCTTAAGGGGGGACGCGGCTTTGGGATCGGGAAAAATGGCAAAAAAATCGATTTTTTGAAACTCAAGTTTTCAGTTTCTGGAACCCTTTTTCTATCTGGTTCCCAAATATCTACACTGAAAACCGCGCAGATGTGCTTCAGAAAATTCATTTCACCCACCTAGGTAGCAAAAATTTTTCTGGAAATGGCGAGAAAACGGCGATTTTCAAAAAATTATAGCTTCGCGATGCTTAGGCCGGGAGCCGGCTTTTTGGGCTCATCGGAAAGAGCATTTCTCCGTGTTTAACTTTCCCGCCTCAGCTGGCTCCTCCCTTTAACAACAAGCGAGCAGAAAGCAAATGTTTGAAGGTCGTTTTGAGGCCCTTGATTGGCCGTGGCCGCCATGTTGCCTCAGCTCGCCTCGCCATTGGCCCGATGCTCGCTCCGGGAGATCGTCGTCTGCTGCTTGTGCGTCGCGAGGACATGGCTCTCGAAAATCGCCACTTCGTGACGTGTTCACGGCTTGATAATCACTTAAGATATAACTACGCTTTAGTTACGAGCAGTAAGCGGATGCGCGATCAGGTTACTACGAGCGTCTGCGCGGTCTACGAGTGCCGCGCCTCATCGGAGTCGTCTTTAGCCCTAACTCCGCCGACAGCGAGACTGCGGGCAGGAACGACGCGCTAGTGCATTCGTGACGACGTGCTTCTTCGCAAGCAACGAAGCTGTAAGCGGCGGCGCGATCTGATTACTACGAGTGGCCGCACCGGATGCACGATCAGATTACTTCGAGCGGGCGCGCGGCGGTCTACGAGTGTGGCGCGTCATCGGAGTCGGCTTTAGGCCTAACTCCGCTGACAGCGAGACTGCGGGCAGGAACGACGCGCAAGCGCACTCTTGGTGACGTGCTTCTTCGCAAGGAATGTACCACATCACTCGCTAGCTCCTCTGAATATTGTACGGGCATTTTACGCATCGGCAGCAGACAACACAGTCAAGCTCGTCACCCCCCCCCCCCCCCCTTCACTGCCAAGGATCGCTCGGAACAGCGGCTAGCAGTTTCGCGCGTCGTCATTCGAAAATGCGATGCCAAGTGCAGTGCGTGCCGATTTTTTATCTTCGTAGTTACACATTTCGCGCATCGTCATCGAACGCCGCCGGCAAGTGCATTACGCGCCGGCTGCACTGTGCACACGGCCGCGCACCCCACGGTCATATGGAGTGCCGTCAGTAAGCTTTTGTGATGCGATTCAGATGGGCTTGGAGCCGTGCTCGTCTATGAATGTTCCGAGGTGAATGAATTGCTGTAGATTAGAGTTTCCGCGACCGGCTGTAAGATGATACGCTTCACGGCTAGAGCGGCGAAAGAGCATGTGTGAATCAGGGGCACAAATTTTTATATGCCCGTTTTGTGTCATTAATTATACTGCTAGAAATTCCCGTGCCACCAGTCTTCTGCTCATAACTTTGTTATTTAGAAAGAAGGCATAGGCCGTCATGGTGTGATCCATTTTTCTGATGCAATAAAGTTTTCTCTAAATAAAAAAAAGTTCAGTGAATATTTGTAATCAAGTACTTAATTACGCTAATTACAACTTCAGCACAAAAAAAGTATGTGTAATAAATTCAGTATATGGTTTTATTCAATTACAATCTCTTTTGTCATACCTATCGCTCCACTCCTTCATACAAAGAACTTGGTTTGAAATCCATACTTGTTCTTTGTAACTCATGAAAAGGAGTAAATCATGAAAAGAAGTCAAATATCACAAGACAAACCTGAGATCACAGTTTTTAGGTGTCTTAAGACACCTAAAAGGAGACGTAAAGAAAAGTTGGAACTTTAAACGCAGCTTTCTCAATACTGTTTTTTTTTACATTATGCTCAGCCCCTCCACATGGTTTAATGAAGAAATAATTTGTTTCTCGTAAAGTATTCGTGGTATCGCTTCAAAATTTCTATGGAAGCACTGTGAGGTTATTCTTAGTGTCTGTGCCAATTTTCATCAATATCCAACGAGAAACAAAAAATTTCATTGAAGAAAGCCTGTCGAAAACTTCGACAGGCTTTTTCTCACAAGTGTGTTTTGGACATTGTGCATTGCTCGTGGAAAGAGTAGCACGAGAATGACTGGATCGATTTTGATTCTGTTTTTTTCCCTGAATCCCTGAACACCGCTTATGGGTACAGCAATCTTCAATTTCTGTTTTGTGGCCCTGTTATTTTTCTAGACGATGATTTGTCCGTGATGATCTCTAAAAAAAAGAGAGAACTTATTAAAAAATTCCGAGAGTGTCATACCCTGTAGCTTTCTTCAACACCATTCGCAGCTTCCTGGCATGTTTTGTTGCAGTGCTAGGCTTTCCACGAGCAGACCATGTAATTGGATCGTGTAGCATTATGTAACTTGAGAACTACTGAAGCTATCATGATGAAACTGCATATTTCCCTATTCTAGACACTTACGAGTATGCATGCCAAATTTCATTGCTGTAGGTCAACAAATAAAAAAGTTTTTTTTCAAAGCCACCTCCCCCCTTAAGTTTTCCACACTCTAAAAAAATTCCGCCATATCCACGAAGTGAATGATGATGAGTGGGCGAAGCTCCGGAGGTAAACCTGGTAAACCATGAATCCTCTGTACATTTTGCCCACTCGATTTTATTACATCGCTCCCCCTAGCGTACGTCGCCGCACTAAATCGAACGATTGCCTTCAACCAATGACACACGCCATATGTGACATCATTCCTATTTTATAAGATCTCGCGTCTTTCATCAACTACAAGTACCGCTTTCTAGTTTATAACATCTTGCATCTTTTCATCATCAGCTACAAGTACCACCATCTAGTAAACACTACAAGAACTAAACGAGAGGTGGCTACATACAGGAGACGGTACCGCCATCTAGTGAACACTGCAAGAACTAAACTAGAGGTGGCTACATACAGGGGACGCACAGCCAACGCCCTAAGGTGCTTCGCCCCTAAAATGAGATGCACTGGCCTTGATCTATCAAATGCAAGAAGCTTCTTGAGTCACTTTCACCGCAGTGCACCACCGTGATGCGGACAAGAATACTCAGATTGGGAAGGGGTAACCAGCTGCCAAGGACACAGGCCATATTACCCCAATACGCACACGTGTGCATGCATTCTATAGTAAACAATACCAGTACGATCTAACGCCTTGAAGGTTTACTGGAAATCATTCAGAGCTGTCTATGAGGTTGCTGCAGCCCTGCGAAAGAAATGAATATGCATGCCAGCTTTCTGTTCTGAACTCCCCCCCTATCCCACTCTTGCTTTACGTATCTTCCAAATTTTGAGGTCCCAGGATGGCACATAGGTATATGTGAATGTTGTGAGAGTGACTGACACTCCCTGTAAAGTTGTACGCGCTGCCTAGCGCACGTGTCTCGCCCACAAGCCGCATTTCGGGTTACAACCACCGGGCGGTAGGTGGCGTGTTCGCGTTGGTCACCACTATCATCATCATGGTGTAGCGCCAGCGGTGACCCCTGGCGGAAGGCAAGCCTAGGTGGGGGGCGAGAGTTGAGCGAGTCTCTTCTGCGCGTGGCGGTTGCTGCGAACGGTTGTCTCTAGCGTGGGTCCCTGGTGCGTGCCACCACGCGCTGCGCGTCGGGCGCCCCTCGTGGTAAGTCAAGCGTTGGCGACGCCGCCTTGCATGTGTTTGTCATGTTATTTTTTGTCGTGTTATTGTGTTTGTAATGTTTTGGAGTATTGTGTAAGGTTGTTTAGCGTATGATCACTGTTGATGTACAATAATTCGGTGGAAGATATCGTCATTCAAAAGTAGTTAAATAAATGTATGTTGTATAGTTTGTACTGACCGCGTCTGCTGTGTCCGTTCACTCCAAGAGCGTGGCATGGCACTCGCTCGCCCATTCAAGACCCCACACTGGCGCCCAATGTGGGGCTCTTGGAGTATCGGACGGCAGTTCTTGCCGTTCGGTACAAGCTTTTGTTAGAGCCGGGGTAGAGTAGGCCTGGGGGGACTTCTTTGCTAGCGTCGGCGGTGTGCTTTGTTGAGAGCGAGGAGATTGGACATTGATTTGAATTTGTTGGCACGTCGAGTTTTTTTTTTTTTTTTTTTTCGGCTCGCAAGTGTCTTTTTTGTTGTTAGTTTTCAAAAACGTTGAGTTGGAACGAGAGCCATGCGGTCTGCGTCCAAGGGTGAGCAAGGCTTAGAAGACGTGGTTTGTAGGCCAGGCCCGAAGCGAGTGAGTACAGAAGCCTCGTGGGTGATCAGATTTTCTGCAAATAGCTTCTTCAATCTCTTTTGGGCTCAGGGAGCCGGGTGTCTTTGATGTCTGGTATTGCGGCTCGACGCCGGGGCGTCGTAACACCGTTCGGGACAATGGACACCGATCGCTGGGTAAGCTGCTGTGTGCGGCGAGCGATAGGGCCACCTTACAGTGTGGATGTCTCCTTGCGGCTGCCTCTTCTGTGCCTAGGCTGGGTGGATGCCGGTTGTTGTTGAGCGACTCACTAAAGCTCTGTGCAGCCGCCTGTCGCACAACTAGGTGGATCGTGGCGTCAAGGTGCCGCACTCTGCTTCCCTCACTTTTTTTTTATCTTGCGATGCATGAGTTATGAAAAGTGATTTTTGTTTTATTTTTGAGCTGGGCGCCTCGGCCGCCGCCGACGTATTAGCAACCAGTACTGACCATCGTACCACGTGGGCGAAACGTCCGAATCTCCCTTCCCTAGGCCCTGCTCCACTGTTTCTTTCGAGTGTTTTGGAATGTACCGTAATTACTCGAATCTAACGCGCACCTTTTTTCCAGTTAACTGAGTTCATAAATCGCATGTGCATTAGAATCGAGTGCGAAAAGAAATAAATTCGGTCATTCTATTGCCATCGGCATTTCCAAAATGGCCCCCCTATGTGCGTCGGCCATTTCTGCCAATGTGTTTCCCATGTGCGGCACTTCGTACGTGTGCTGAGAAGTTCGTCATCTTGTAGTGCATTAACATAGACGGCATGAAAGGGTCGACTCCAAAAACTCGACGAATGCACCACAATGCCGCTTTGAAAGAAAAGTCATCGCGTGTGCAGAAACAGACAGAAATCGGGCCGCATCGAGGTCGTTCGGAGTTCCCGAAACGTGCGTGCGGGACTGGCGGAAACAAAAGCAGAAGATTGTCGACAGCAAAGCTTCACTTAAGCAAAGCTTCACTTAAAGGTTTCAGTGGACCACAGCAGAGTCGGTTTCCGCAATTGAAGAGCTACTCGTCGAGTATGTGCTTGAGCAGCGAGCGGCACAGCGGCCCGTGATGCAAAACTGCTCCAAGTGCGGGCTATGCAGTTAGCCTAGGAAAAAGGGCTAACGCGAAGCCAGTTCAAAGCGAGCAGATGCTGGCTAACTAAATTTATGAAGAGAAAAGGCTTTTCCTTCCGAAGGTGAACGGGCATACACCAAAAGTTGCCGGAGGAGTACGAAGAAAAGCTTCACAGTTTTCATAGTTTCGTCCTAAACATGCGGCACAATGACTACCTGCTTGGGCAAATCAGAAGTGCCGATCAGACGCCTCTTTACTTCGACATGCCTGGCACCACAGCCGTCGAGAAGAAGGGGGCGAAGCAAGTTTGCGTGCTGACATCGGGCCTCGAAAAAACTAGAGTGACGGCAATGCCCTGTAGCACACGTCAGATGGGCACAAGCTTCCCCCGTGCGTGATATTTAAATGGAAGAGGCTCCCGAAAAGAGTCCTTTTCCAGAGTGGTGTGATCGTGCGGGCCAACGAGAAAAATGGGTGCGCGTTATAATCGATGTCTTACTTTTTTTTTCTTTTGTAGTAAAAACCGGGTGCGCGTTACAATCAAGGGCGCGATAGAATCGAGTAAATACGGTACGCAGCGGGAGTAATGTAATCCACGGCTGGCTGTCTTCTGCACATCGTCAGCGCAGTTGGCCAGGAATGCGGTCATGAGGTCAGGCGATGGAGATGCCTGGGACCTGCGCAACTGCCCACAGTCCGGCGCCCTGGTGAGTGTTGGTCCCAACCGAAAGACGTGTCGGCACTAGTGACGGTTCGTCACGCCGACGGCAACGTTGCTGTTGCGGGACCGGTACTGAGGTAAAGTCGAGCCGGACAGTGCATCAGTGTCGACCGGCGGCGGTATCGTGGTGCACAAACATTATGTATGGACATGTGATTTTTTTTTTTCTGTTAGAGCTTGTGTAGTCGATTTTTGTTTTTCGGTATATGGTTTGAATTAAGGTTGGGAAGATGTGAGAGTGCTGACACTCCCTGTGAAGTTGTTTGCGCTGCGTAGCGCACGTGTCTCGCTCATAAGCCGCATTTCGGGTTACAACCACTGGGCATTAGGTGGCGTGTTCGCATAGGTCACCATTATCATCATCATGGTGTAGCGCCAGCGGTGACCCCTGGTGGAAGGCAAGCCTTAGTGGCGGGCGAGAGTTGAGCAAGTCTCTTCTGCGCGTGGCGAACGGTTGTCCCTAGCGTGGGTCCCCAGTGCGTGGCACCGCGGGTTGCGCGTCGGGGGCCTTCGTACGCACCGGGGACCCTCGTAGTAAGTAAAGCGTTGGCGGCGCCGCTTTTGGTGTGTTATTGTGTTTGTCATGTTTTGGAGTATTGTGTAAGGTTGTCTAGCGTATGATCACTGTTGATGTACAATAATTCGGCGGATGATATCGTCGTTCAAAAGTAGTTAAATAAATGTATGTTGTTTGGTTTGTACGGACCTCGTCTGTTGTGTCTGTTCACTCCAAGAACGTGGCATGGCGTTCGCTCGCCAATTTGAGACCCCACAATGTTTCATGAGAACACAGGTTATGTTGCCCAGACTCATATCGATGTGGTACTTTGATAATTCGAACTGCTGAAAATACTGAATAAAATATGAATTACCGAGAGTCTACTGCATTTGCTTTAATTACATTACATGGAGTAGGTGGCACTGGCATGGCAAAGGCTAAAATAAGGTCTAAACAATCGGAGATTAACAATTGGTGGAGGAATGTATATTATAGCTAGAAATATCAGGTCGCTTCACTGATAGCAGGAGTGTACGCGATCCGGAGTAGCAATAAAAAAAAGACACCAGAAAACACAAGCAAGAGTCCATGCATACATACCTGAGTTAGGCCGATTGTCTGTCATGTGAGGCCTCGCCGATGGAGCACCATCTTCAGCCCGAACCAAAATTGCATAGGCCATCTTTTCCTCCCTGTCAAACTCTACTCTTGTAAAGATGTCTCCAGAATCCTTGTCGATAGAAAAGTACTTGTCACCATGGTCTCGAGATTCTATATCATAGTAAACCTGGAACAAAACACAGCCAAGCATTTACGATTAGGAGTAGCCTCAACAATGTAATACGACTCCAATAGTGCTGACCAGAAAGCATTCAGAGGGCTTGTAAAACCTTCATTTGTAAAGTTTTGGGACATGGCTTACAGAGAATCAGTCTTTCAACTTGCAAAGGTATGAATGCCTAGTCAAGAAAGCCCACTCAGCTACCTATAGCCACCTGGCATCTTTCACGAAAGCCATGGGAGCAAGCACGGAAAGCATTGTGACAGATAAGCCTAGGCGCAGTTTAGCAGTGAATAGAACCAATCGAAGGGCTTTGTGCTGCGTAATGTTGCTCACGGGCAACAATAAATCACTTAGCAGCCAAGAGGACTAGATATGTACTGAAGAAAAGTGCGAAAATTTTTTTTATATGGCGCTGAAATAATGGGCACAAAGCTATGATATTCAGAAAATGTGGTTGCCCCGGCCTTCTGATGATATGAGCAAGCTTCTTCGGGAGGCGAAAAATGAGTCTTTGCATGTTTACTGGCCCTTTAATTACACGGATGAGCATGCAGCGGACTTTTTGACAGAAGCCTGTCAGGTCAGGAAGTAACATAATAAAATTAGAAAAAGAACACGCTCATAAAAAAAAAAGTATTAAAAAAATGATGTTTCGGCTCCCCTTACAAAAGACTCCTTGAATAAAGCTCCCATCAGGGGAGCTGAAACGTCTCTTTTCAAACTTATGTTCATAGTCCTTTTAATTTTTATCATGTGCATGCATCGTATATTTACAAGTACCTGTACAATCACTGGCTTCTAAAGTCTACTGGAAATTCTTCAGAGTGGTCTATGATGTTGCTGTCATGCCCCAATGAACACTGACCAGACCAGAGTCGTCGTGCAATGTTTACACTTATTTCCTAAACATGTACCTCAACAATGCCGAACACTCATTTCGAAGCGGGGTTCTTTGAAGCTTCTTTTAACACCCCTTGCAGGGCCTACCGTACAAGTAATGAACAGAAAAGCCCTCGCGAGGCCCACCCCACAAACACCAGGGTCAGGTGGCTGCATTTAGGTTCTACAGTCACTGTGGCAGCGAGGCGCCTTGCACCCTTCAGTTGCATGGTATAGCTGCAGCTGGATGCCTTTATTCCATTCGTGCGGCTCCGTTGTAGCCCCTGTACCAGGGCCGAGCCAGGCATTATGTGTCAGCTGCCTTCCTACCTCGCGCCACTCATTATTGCGCCCTCTGTAAAAAACCGCCTGCGGCACTCAAAGATAAAGAAGCGGCAACAATGGGAAATTGTGCGAAAGACACCGGGTAGCATATGTTGAGGCCCGACCTTGACATCTAGTTGTCGGCATCAGAGGAGACTAGGGTGATGAAGGCGGCCAGAGGCTCTCCTGCTCGGTGCTCAAGACACCGCTTGTTCACCATTAGAACCAGTGTGCTTTCAGCGTCGAAGCTGCTGGTTACCCACATGTATCTTCGTACTTCTGTCCCATATTTCCCTCTTTCAATTTTAAGCTTGTGCACTTTGTTTGATACACTTCGCTGCAAAAAAGGCTTTTGCACTGTGGTGGGCTATAAGGGCGGTCGTCCCGTTGACACCGGCCGACAAGGAAAGATGTCGCACCAATCGTGACGATTGGTTGAGAGGGGTGGAGTTGGGCCCGACGAAAAGCGACCACGGGACCACAATCAGGAGAGATGGCACAAGAAAGCAAAATTCTTTGGTAAGGGTTATACAAAGAAGTTCTCTGCTGTGACTGAAGAGAGCCCATAGTCGAGTTCGGCAGCGACTGTGAACACAACCTGCGAACAACCTACCCATAGGCCAGCAACAAAGCGAACTCACTCGTGAAAGAAACTTCCCCTTTTCTATTCCGACAAACTTTGCGAAGTGACCGGCAGAAAGATTAAAACACTGTGCTGTTCATCTATGGAACACTTTTTTATTTTGTTTATGTTGATTTATCATTGCATTTACTTTTCTTATATGTTTGTATTATATGTCGTGAGTGTTGCATTCTTTTATTATAATTTTGTGTAGCCTGTGATGTATATACCTTGTGTGTATGCTATATTAACTAACATGGTTTAGTCTACCAGAAAAGCTTGTTGCCTTTTTTCCTTCCCAGCCCCAGCACAAATCCTTCTGAATGAAAAATTGTTTAGATTCACAGCAAAAAAGGGGTGAGCGAGTGTAATGATGAAATATAGTGGCAAATTGAGCAAAAGGTCAAGGAAAAAGGCCTCAGGTGCTTATTTTTCATTTTTAGACCGTTAGGATTATATAAGCACACACATTTTTAAATAGTAGTGGGAAAGCAGCTAATATTTCCTGGTATGAATTTGCAAAAAGTATAAATTAACCAAATGATGGAGTTTGAATAGAGAGGCTTATTTTAAATACATTTATAGAATAGAGCACCAACCAAAAAACTGAACTGTTTTAATTAACTGAAAGTTCGAATTATAAGAGTTTGAATTATCACGAGCCTACTGTACCTAGTCCCTTTTCTTATTTCTTTTTAGAGAGAGTTTTCGTTAGTTTCATACTAGGCATACTACTTTTCCGTGCTTTTCAGTATTACAAGCTTTAGCTAATCGCAGTACTTTAAGGCAATACTGCTTGTTTCACAGAAGCTCCAGTTGCAGTGTCAGTGTAGTTGATTGTGAGAAAAAAAACTGTTCGGTTATAGTGGGGATCAAGCTCGGGACTTCTGTACAGGGAGCAGGTGCTTTTCAACGAAATAACGCATGTGCTATAAATTTGTTGAGAGAAACACTATATGAATGTCATTTAGTGTCAGGGGTGTTCTTAACACAAGTAATATTGCGAGTCACAAAAGTTTAGTTACACCAGGTGCCAAAACATGAGAATTGCTCAAGTTATTAGTTTATAGGCTGCTGATAATGATGATTAGTTTTGCATACACGCATAATTGATCATCATTATCAGCAATGACAGCATGTGCCGCTACATAGGTGCATATGCTGCCTTATGGACGCGCTCTGGGTACACCGGCCATTTGCAAAGAAGAATTATGGCATAGTGGGCCCCTTATTACTGTACTTGCAGCATGCATTCTCGGACAGTTTGAAACAGCCGATGTTATGCACAGAAACATTTCCTTCTTTGCGACACGATTGAAAGCGACAGAAGAGGGGTCCAATTAGACTATCGCGTTTTACTTTTAAAGGTAAAGCTCTAGCGTCTCTCAAGTCTTTTCATGATCCCACGAAACCTGTGTTGTTATTCTACGAGAGGTCCAGAGCTGGGCGAAGATACTCGGACAAGTACTCCGGAATACAGAATCTAAATACATGCACTGGAAGTCTAAAACACAGATACCGAGATACATTTGTCTTTGTCGTAACGGGATATTTCAGAAATAATAATTGTTGGGCTGTAATGCCCCAAAAGCACCATACGATTATGAAAGACGCCGTAGTGTAGGGCGCCGGTAATTTCGATTACCTGGGGTTCCTTAACGTGCCCCTAAATTTAAGCACGTGAGCCAACGTTTCAACAAGTGGACTTTTCTTCTAGGCTTTTCAAGGCTAGAACTGAGTTCAAGCCTTGAAGAATATACGTCCACTTGTCGAAACGTCAGCTCAAGCACACAACCCGTGTTTATGATATTTTTCATCAATACAGAACTACAAATATTTAAAAGTATCTCTGTAATACAATACTGCGCAGCTCTGGGGAGGCCCCATACCAATATTATCATTATCATTAGCAGCCTGACTGCGCCCACTGCAGGACAGAGGCCTCTCCCAGGTTCTACCGATCAACTCAGTCCTGTGCTTGCTGCTGTCACTTTATACCCGCAAACTTCCTAATCTCATCTGCCCACCTAACGTTTTGTCTCCCTTCACCCGCTTGCTTCCTCGTGATTATGACCATTTCTTCCTCGTGATTTCGACTATGATATCCTTAACACCCGTTTGTTCCCCGATACACTCTGCTCTCTTCTTGCCCCTTAAAATTACGCATGTCCTTTTCCTTTCCGTTGCTCACTGTGTCATCTTCAACTTAAATTGAACCCTCTTTGCAATCCTTCAGGTTTCTGCTCCATAGGTAAGTACCAGTAAGATGCAGCTGTTTTATACCTTCCTCTTGAGGGATAGTGGCAATCTACCATTCATGATTTGAGAATGCTTGCCGAATGTGATCCACCCCATCCTTATTCTTTTAGTTATTTCACTCTCGTGGTTCAGCTCCCACTGTTACTACCTCTCCTAAGTAGACATACCCTTTTACAACTTCAAGTGCACTGCTACCTATTTTGAAGCGCTGTTTTCTTCTGAAGTTGTACATTACTTTCAATTTCTGCAATTGATTTTAAGACCTAATTTTCTGTTCTCCTTGTCTAATTGAGTAATCATAAATTGCAATTCGTCTCTTGAGTTGCTCAGCAATTTTATGTAATCGGCGAAGCACAGGTTGCTAAGGTACTCTTGATTAATTCTTATCCCTAACTCTTCTTATTCTAGGCCTCTGAAAACCTCCTGTAAGCACGCAGTAAATAGTATTGGGGAGATCGCATCCCATTGTCTTACGCCCTTCTTTATGGTATTCTGTGGCTTTCTTTATGGAGCTCTATAGTGGCAGTTGATCCGCTGCAAATTTTCTCCTGGATGTTTATAGTACAGTCGAGCCCGCTTATAACGAACCTGAGCGTGACACGGCATTCGTTCGCTGTATCCCGTAGTAAATGAAACACAGCTTTTAAAAAAAGTTGCAAGTGAAAACAAAAGTTATTTTGCCCCAAAGAGTCCATGATGCACGTGTTTCAAAGAGCAGAAGCAATAAGGGCGGTCTCGAGTTCATTTAAAACGGCAGGGTGCTCGTTCGCCGAGGCCCATGGCATAAACTGCATGAGGCACTGGCTCCAAAGTTTCGTCGTTCTCGCAACCCGATTCCTCCAAATCGCTCTCGCCACGTACTTAATTCACGATGCCCCAATCCGCGCATGGTTCCGCAGTGTTGGCATCATCATCAGCCGTAATTAAAGCATCGCAACAGATGTCCCACCCGCTCTCCCAGGTCGGAGTCGATGACGTGCTGTCACAAATCACCGCCGCAGTTCGGAAGCTTCAGGCTCGGCATCGGGCCCAACGTTGACGAAGTCGGCCTTGCGAAAACAGTTTCGCACACATGTAGCCGTCACCACCGCCTACGAAATATTCACCATCTCCACAGCTGAATAACAGGACGCTCGAAGCGGCAAGTTGGCTGCCAGGTGGTCAACAGCTATGAGCAAGCGCTCCGCAACGCGGCACCTAATGTGCGGACTACGCTCAAGCCAAGCGGTCACACTTTCGACGTTTTGTTAAGTGGCAGGAGAAAGCCTGCTAGTCGGCCATCATGACCACACACGCACACCAAGAGCGAGTAAGACGCGCACATGCGACACATATGCCAGAACACGTGGAACAGCTCTGGGCCCGTTTCCAGTCAGAAAACGAAACTAATTCGAGCCAGCGTGGCGGGCGTCACGGAGCAGCGTACATGGGCAAAGGGGTTGCGATCAACAGAGGAGAGCAGACTTGCGAGAGAAAGGCAAGGAGTTGCGATAAAAAGAGGGGAGGATGCGGCGGGAGGGCGACCTTGAATACCAAAGCACACGAGAAGGAGGCAGGTTGGGTAGCTTGCTTGACAGGTCCTCGAAACTCGCTCGTAGAAAAACTTTTTCCCGAGTGTCTGCACGCGCAGAAGTCAAAGCATGACCGCCTGGATTGGTGCACGTGGCAGTGTTCGAAGAATCGGCAGCCGTGGTCAAAAAATCGTTTTGTTGCGCCGGCAGGTTTGCGTGGCCTCACGAACTTAGATATTTCGCAATTCGTTCTGCGCAAATTATCAGCTGTTTTCGCGCTTCCACACGCGCGCGGAAGGCATGCCGAGTTGAGAGCGAAGTGAGCGAGAACAAGTCCTAAACACGTAACGAATCGCAATTATCAGAGTCAGTGGGGTAGCGTGCGCGCATGCACTAGACGCAGACTATCAGATAGTCTGTGGTCAAATGATGGCAAATGATGTTGGCAAACGACAGTACCAGCGATCAAAAACAGGGTAGATGGCCAACCGGTCTTCGAAAGATCGGTGGCAGTGTGAAAACATGGGCCTCTTCTGGCGATGCGGGGTGCTCAGAGTAGGGGGGGGGAGGGGCAAAGGACGGAGGGGTGCAAAACAAAAAGCAGTCAGGGCATGGAGGAAGAAAACAGCTTTCCTTCCTTTATGGGTTGGGGAGAGCGGCAACTAGAGGGTCGTGGAAGCAGGGTCGGCGTTTAACAATAAGAATGTATGGGCACCTCGCCGATGCCTGATCGGTGGTCGAAATTGGTTTCCCGGGAAGTCGGCAGCCCGCTGACTTCGTTCGCTATAATCAATCAGTGGCGCTTGGAGACGTTCGTTGTAAGTGAGATTTTGTGCCATTGAACCAATGCATATTTTCACGGTCACGCAGATATTGTTCGTTTTAAGGGAAAGCTCATTTTAAGTGGGGCCGTTATATGTGGGCTCAACTGTATATGCTTTCTTGACACCTCGATTCCGCAGTGTCTGCATGACTGCTGATATCTTTACTGAATCTAATGCCTTTTCATAATCTATGAAGGCTATGTATAGTGGTTGGGTGTATTCTGAGCACTTTTCTATCACCTGACTGATAAATCATTTTAATATAACAATGTAAATGACAGATTTTATCACCTTCTGTTATGAGGTTATAATATTAGCAGAAGTTGTGAACCCTGAACTGTGTACAATTAATTATGGCTCTACCAAAGTGCTTACCTTATTGTTGGGGTAGGTGCCGTCCTTGTCTTGTGCCTGGACCGTAGTCACCTTGGTCCCCGCAGGCAATCCTTCGAGCACAGTCTCTTGCTCTCGCTCTATAAAGAGGGGGATCTCATCGTTGACGTCCTCAAGGACTATGTAGACAGTTGCTTCAGATGCCAACTGTTGGATGCCATTGTTCTGCAGAAAAGATAGTTGTCACGAGTACGGAAATGCTAGAGCAACACTTTGGTGTACAAATTATTAGGCTACAAAACAAGTACAGCGTGAATTTACAAGTGATGCTCATGAGAAGGAAGAACCCCACAGCTCATAGACAAATTTTTTTTTTAAATAAGCTCCACCTTCAATGACCAAGAATAAAAAAACAATTATGCAATTAAAAACTCGAGTAACTAAAACATTGGTCATATGTCAAACAGAGATAAAAAGAAGAGACTCTCCAATAGTTTTAACATCACACAAGAACAGGCACCATCTATAGGGAGACATTAAGACTCTCTTTTGTAATTTAGGAGAAAACAGAGCTTATCCCTAAAGAATTCACGATATTTCAAGGTAAACTTTTGAGTAACTTTAGCTTCACCAACACGACTTTACATTGCTTTAACGCCGTTTCACGAATTATTTGAAAAAACAAAATTGGCGTCCACCTCTTTATAAAATGCTACAAATGACTAGGTGGAAATTTTTCTACTTATGTAAACTTTTGCCAAACTTGCAGGCTTTTGCAGGAGAAATTGCGTTGAAAAAAACTGCTGCTGAATATCAGTGAAGCCAAACAAAAAAGAAATGAGCCTACCTCAACCCGAACGGTGAGATTGTACTGCTGGATGCGTTCATAATCAAGAGGATAATTGACCACCAGCTCTGCTACTGTGTGGCCATTCTCCACCTTCTGGTTCAAATAGAAAGTGTCCTTCTTGTTGGTCTGCTCAGTACTTCCTTTCATCAGCGTGTAGAACACATCAGGATTCTCTGGAATTCCAGATCTGAAAGAAATAAACCGCATTGCTGTGAAAACTGCTTAGTGTAGCCAATTACTTAAGGCAAACTATATAAGAAGATGGCAGACACTGTCCCCTGACATACTGCTGAAAAAAAAAAAGCATTCACACAGGGTAGTTACAACACAAGCACTGCATCATAATAGAAAGCAACCTACAGGTGATCAACTTTAACAAGCATTAATAACTACAGTGGTAATATTGATTAAGAGAGTAAATTCTTCCCAGTTATTTCTTCAAAAAAAGAAGAAACAATAATTCAGGCCATGTTCAGGCATGCAAAAATTTTAAAAAGTAGTACTATTAAGATTGTGGTAGGAAACTATTTCCAAGATTACCTTCAGTTTAAAATTGAAGCTAAAAGTGCCTACAGTGATCAAGTCCTCCAATTTCAGCACAGTCAGTATTGATTGATTTGTGGGGTTTATTGATTGATTTGTGGGGTTTAACATCCCAAAACCACCATATGATTATGAGAGACGTCATAGTGAAGGGCTCTAGAAATTTCGACCACCTGGGGTTCTTTAACGTGCACCCAAATCTAAGCACACTGGCCTACAACATTTACGCCTCCATCGGAAATGCAGCCGCCGCAGCCAGGATAGCGCAGTCAGTATTCTACACAACTCACCTAGCTTTGATAGAAATGACGCGGCTGCCGACTTCGAGGTTCTCCTTGATAAATATGGGACCATACACAGGCTGGTCCCATATGGGAGGATTGTTAGCCCTGTCAACCACATCAATGATGACTTCTACCGTTGCTTGGTGTTGAGGAACACCTTTATCCAGTGCAATGGCTCGCAGCTGATATTGATCACGCTGCAAAAAAGGACTGACATCAGGTGCAAGGAAAGTGCAATAGCAGAAGTTAAAAATTTTTCATGCTGCAACTGACAGCAGCTTTAAAAAATTGGCCAAATGTTATTGCAAAGTAATCAGTTTCTTATGTATTCTAAGAACAAAATTAAAATCTCAGACTTCAAATGTTGAAATACAATGCAGCACAGAAACATTAAGCAACTCTATAAATAATAGGTATTTCCCATATTCTAATTAATTTTCTTGCGTGACTGGCCTGACAACTGGCAATAGATACTTTCCTTTGAAATCAATCAGAAGGAAGAGAATGCCCTAACACTGTTAGCGAATTTTCACAATTTCATGTTACACACACTTCAAGCTTGCTGAGGTACAACAAAGGCACAACAGCGATACTGAAATAACTACAGGCTGAACCCCCCAACAGAGCAGAAAAGTGGCATGGGATGCCAGAAAGCAACAGCTAGGAAGAGTATGGCTCTTTTTAAAAGATGACATTGGTTCAACACCCTAAATAAGCTGGCAAGGTTGCAGGTTCACAATGGAGCAATAAGGTAAGACAAGGACATACAAGACTAGCTCTGGTTGTTCAATGAATGAATGACATATTACCTAACCCTTCAGCATGAAATACACTGAACAATAAATGTGAGCACAGGGTGCCTCGCCCAAGTGCACCTCCATATTTGACTTTCTCATTTCTTTACACGTTCAAATGCATGCTCCAAACATTTACAGCTTCCCAGCTCAGACGTGAACTCAACAATGCACAAAAAGGCACACAAGTCGCTTAGGAGTAAAACTGCAGGCCACAAATTTAGTGATTAGTCACACAGAGAACCTTAAATTGGTAAAACACTCGGAGAAAGCTTGTTTCATACATCATTAAATAAGCACACTAACTTGATGGTCATTTCTGACAATCCTTACGAATTCATAATTTGCTGCAATGAAAAAAAAAAACTGCAATGAAAGAAAAAAAATACAAGTGAAGAAATACTAACATCAAGGGCCTTTTGCAGGCTTATCCAGCCAGAGTCTGGGTTGATGGAAAAATAGGCCAGGTGATCAGGGTCATAAGGTGCTGTCAGATTGTAGACAATGGCACCATTATTATCTGCATCTTCATCAGAAGCAGAAACTCTCAGGATGTGAATCCCAACCTAAAAAATTAAACAAGAACATTTCAGACAAACATGGGGCACCGTAAAAAATATACTGCATAGGAGTGAATTTTTAAAAGTAACCAACCTGCGTATCCTGCTTCACATTTTCTCTATACTCTTGTCTGTCAAATAGAGGCGGGTTGTCGTTGATATCCGTTATTTCCACTTTGAATGAACAAACTCCTTCCAAGGGCGGGCTACCACGATCCGTTGCCTTTACTGTGACACTAACAAAGCGGCCATCATCACCTTCCCGGTCGAAAACCTGCGGTAAAGAATATGTCACAGTACAGATAAAGCACTTTAGGATGAAACTGTTTCCCCTTTGTATGTAGATAGATATGGATTCAACACTTCTCATCCCTGAAGCTTCCCATAAGTGCAGAGAAATGTGTGAATATTAGGAAAGTTTAGAGTAAGACACACAAGAATGGCTTCTAATATGCTGTTTATGCAGCTAAGTTTGACATTAACCTCTGGCATTAAGCTGGCTGGATACACTATACAACAATCAGAGTACTCATCCATAACAGCTACAACTACAATCATTATCAACCATAGAGCAAATGAAAATCTTACGTCAAGCACACATCCTTCCACTCAGAAATAGAGCATAATCGATTAATCCATCCACAATCTAACCTTTTACATTATTTACACCACCAGAGTGTATTCATAAAGCGCTCAAACACAGCACAGAAAAGTATGCTCTGAACTACCAGCATCAACAGTGCCTTAAATGCAGCCACATAACGTACACTTATTTCTACACCACCCCCTCCCATCCACCCACCCCTCAAGCAGACCCATCACAATGAAATTCAAATAAATTGTGAATACATTAAGAAATTATCGAGCATTCAGATATCTCAGACAATATAAGTGTAGTTCAGAACTAATTAAATATTTTGAGTTTGATATGTTCATATGTTCCAATTTTTACACTTTCATGATGACTGGTGCCTCTACTTGCAATCTGGTTGCCTATTGCAATCTAAGTAGGTAGTACGAACAAGCTGGTCTGTGCTTTCATACTTCTCAGTTCCCTCACTGCTGACAGATATGATCAACTGTGAAACAATGTATTTACTCAAACTTAATGCACCCCTTCTATTCACTGACAAAATGAGTCTGCAAATTCTCTGAGAAACTGAATCAAATAGGGAACTGAAACCATGTGTGACACGTTAATAACAGCCTCTTATTATAAAGATTAGATGCTATCCCATCACAAAATGACAGCAGAGCACATTTTGTCGAGAGTTAATTTTGCGCTCAACTGCCACTTGTGTGTGTTGTATCTGCTCCCCATGAAGTGCAAACGGCATACTTACAAATCTGGCAACACAGAAATCAGTGAAACCTTTGCAATGTGTAGGGGGAGCTGTGTTTTGAGCGGTTTAACTTTTACCTTTAATGACCATCTTGATCATGCTTTTACAGCGAATAATCAGAGCAACAATTCAATCACTGTGACCAGGCAAAAAATTTCCAAGCTTAGCTGGTTGTCAGCATCTCGCACGTATCCCTAGTGCTTTTTTGTAGCGATGTGGACCTTGATGTCAGACTTGCCACCATGCGAAATGTTCACATGAAAGGCACACATGGTGCAAAAAACAAACTTCTCCCCTTTCTTCGATGGCACAAAGCATGGTGATACCATCGCCTTTGCATAATAGCCAAGTTCAAGAAACCTGAATCCGAAAAACTTACAGAACAAGGGGGGGGGGGGGGTAGGCACACTGATTTACCTCACCGAGAAGGGAAAAGAGGATGGGGGAGCTCCCGAACTGCCCTGCAAGCGTGAACATTGGTGTAGTCGTTTTGTAATGGCTGATAAACAATGCAGGTCCGGTTTCCAATAGAACCTCCACGATATGAATCTCAAGGGGTGCAACAATATTTTTACCGGCCGAAATTCGGCATCGTCAAAAAACATGGAAAGTCGGTTTTCCGACCAGAAATTGATGAAAGCGGTAGTGATGAATAAGAGAATGTGTGTTCAGGGGATGCCTCCGTGAATAATTTGCAGACATTTCCAAAGAAGCACAGGATTAAAAACTGGTGATGGGAAGATGACAGTGTTGAAAAAATTGTCAACCACCCTTTCAGCGGTCAACTTGGTATCAGGTGATCATAGAGCTTCAAGTAGGTGCAAAGCCGAGTGCTCATGAAATGTTCAACGCACTTCTGGGAGAAAAGATTTGGGAAATCATTACTTGCAGAAACCCGCCTGTCACGGCCTGCCCATTGAGCCTACAAGCCGCCGAATGAGCTCATTTTTCTCGCCACATCCGGGCAAACAAAGTCAAGCAGAATCCATCAAGACTTTACTTAGTTTGTAGGGCACAGGGCAAAAAGTCCGAGAGCCAATGTGAGTGTGAAAAATGTGAAGTTCCTCTTCACATGCCTGTCTGCTTTAAACTTTTTCATACATGAAAATCGTACTGAAGCACCTGATGCAGTCAAACATTGTTAAGTGAATACAACAATGTTTGTTATTCTATGGCATCTCTTGCTGATTTTATTGCGGTTTACAAGCACCAACCAATGCTGCCGGGGGGGGGGGGGGGGGGAAGTCTTCCGGCGGAATGCCAGGCAGGAACGGCCATGGAGAGCACAAAAGCCAATGGTTTTAACGTGTCGTCTAATATTCAACATATTATAGGCATTCTTCTAATTGTGAGACAATAGAGTACTAAAAACGCATAATATTTTATCCCATAAACTGCTACTACATCTTCCACTGCCACTCTTTCAAGATTTATCATGGAAAAGCTTTTCAATTTCATCCCTTGTAATGTATACAATCTTAATTCCATTTCTGTAACTACATTTATGTGCACTGATGCAGCCATTGTGTTTTATTTCACAATTCAGTATAGTATAAATCTGCTTTATACAGAAATGTGAAATGCTACATTACCCTATCATCATGCTTTCGTACGTATGAGAGACATGTTACCCCCTACGCCCACCCCTCTGTTTCCAGGTAACAATTAAGGCAACGATTCACCAATGCCAACCTCCCATGAATCATAAAATGAGGAATTTAACATCAGCTTGTGAGCCAAAAAATAGATCTGGTAAAGACATATGCCTGAACATACATATGAGCACTCTTACCTTGTTTGTCCTGATTTCTCCAGTTAGCTCATCGACACTGAACTTTGTGCCTTTTTGATTAGGCTGCTGAACAATGGAATAGCGTACTTGACCATTGTGGCCCTTGTCAAGATCTTTAGCTTTCACCTAAAAGAACCCAAGCAGAAAATATGAGACCGCAAATTCAAGCCGCTGCTTTATCATATGATGTATAGGAGGACCTCCTCAAACATTGCACATTGCAATATTATTATGTCAACCACTCTAAATCATGTCAACATTGATGACTGAAGTATAACTATTACGACATTTTACAAATCAAACCGCGAGATGTCTGAATTCAAGCATGCACATCGTGCTGAAACAAAATGGGGAAAACCCCTGAAGTGCGATACTGACTCAATGAAATGGCTGTCACAACAAACTGCCCTGATAAAAAAAAGTGTTTTTTTTTTTTCATGTCTCAAAACTTGTCATTCAATGTAAAAAAAATTAGGGGACCCCAACACTTCGCCTTTAGAAGTTGAATGTGATAGCAACATCCTGTTCCTAGTACATACTTCAAACACTTAGTGCATGAAACCTTTTCTAATTTGCTATGCACCCACTACGTAGCCTTAAGGGAATAAATCGGTGCAGTAGCACGTGTGCCTTTTGTAGTAAATAAAACGGACCGTTTTGCATTGGATTAGTTCGAGAGCCTCAATGTTTCTTTTTGTGTATGGGTTTTTTTTCCACTTCAAATTCTTGTCAATAATATTACACTACAAATAACATCCCCTATACTTTTCTTGGCTTGGTATATATTCTGATGCCAGTTGGCAATGGATGCTTGACCACGCATTATTGTAATATTTCATGTTGTATTGTGAAGCATGCACACAGGACACGGTGAGTTTGTGAAGTATAAAAACTACTTTCACTGCATTTCTAAGCAGAGGAAGCTCTTTTCACTGTTTTCGCAAGCAGAGGCGTGGCCGTGTGGTAGAACATCCGCTTTCCATGCAAGCAACCCTGGTTCAGTCCCCACTCTTCTGCCCGATTTTTTTTATTATTTATTTATTTTACTTGCATCATTCTCTATTTTTCAGTCGCGTATAAGATGATTTATAGCTCACAACCAACGACGCCGACACCGACGCTGAAATTTCTGCGAAACGAGCTCTTTAACGCTATCGCGTTAAAATAGGGGGAAGGGGGCCTACAGCTATAACATTTCAATACACACTTTAGTGCTCTTAAGTGTTCTTACCAGGAGATTACTATTCACTTATACGTATACTTCACAGGAGGTGTTCAAGCACATCCAATCCATTGTGTATTGGTGTTGTTCATGCATTGGTGTCTTCAGTCTACTTAAACGCTGGATGCGCAAAAGGCTTACACAGCTTTCCAAGCAGTTAGAATGCAAAATTGGAAGTATATCGCAACTCTACTTTCTTGTAATACTCATCTCACTGTTCCAAGGCCAAGGCACAAATCAAAATCACAGAGCTCAACTAACCATGCAGATTCTGATAAAGAAGAGAAAAATTACTAGACAACATAATATCACTAGTAACCATAAACTTCAATCACATGCACCAGGCCTGTACAACACTGTCACAGACTGCTGCCACATGGGTTACCCACAATCTTTCAATATCTTCTACTGCATTTCTATTGAAAGGCAGGTAGAATGATTAATTTATCTACAATGTGACGAGCCTGACTATTTAACACAATGTTAACCATGACTTGCATGCGATGCCATGAACATTAGTATCAATGTAAACCAGAATCACCACACTCATTCTTGAATATATCAATATCATTCAATCAGTATGGCGTCAACAAAAATGAATTTTTAATGCCTTCAAACATCATAAAGCTCAGAATAATCAAAGAAAAAAAGATACTACTTGAATTATGGAAGTTTTGGTAACCTCTTCAGTTTGCCCCTCATACTCCTGATGCGTGGATAGAGTTTAAATTTCTTCCATAATTCTCAATTGATTGATTGATTGATTGATTGATTGATTGATTGATTGATTGATTGATTGATTGATATGTGGGATTTAACGTCCCAAAACCCCCATATGATTATGAGAGACCCCATAGTGGAAAGCTCCGGAAATTTCAACCACCTGGGGTTCTTTAACGTGCACCCAAATCTGAGCACACGGGCCTTCAACATTTCCGCCTCCATTAGAAATGCAGCCGCCGCAGCCGGGATTCGATCCCGCGACCTGCGGGTCAGCAGCCGAGTACCTTAGCGACTACACCACCGCAGCGGGGCGTGCAACGAACGTAAGACAGGCTGACAATGATTATGAATTGTCAGTAAGATTGAGAGCTGGGTTAGTTGGCGAGATATCATTTTAACATATAAAATGATATCTCGTCGATATCCCGTCAAATTTGCAATACTACACCATATATTAAAATGATGAATTGTCACCAAAGTTAGAACTCAACTTGAAATACGCAGAAACAAAAAGTTGGCTTTAAAAAAAAACATTTTCGTTTAGAATCTTCGCTTAGGTGACTATCGCAGAAGCAACGAAAAAAGGAGAATATAAGGGCTAGTTTTTTTGTTAAACAACATTAATGAGAACTAACAAATAACCAAGCCAAGAAAAGTATAGGGGATGTTATTTGTAGTGTAATATAATTGACAAGAATTTGAAGTGGACAAAAACCCATACACAAAAAGAAACATTTGGGCTCTCGAACTAATCCAACGCAAAGCGGTCAGTTTTATTTACTCCAAGTACCGCAGAACTGATTCCCGCACAAACCTTATGAAAGAAAACAGTATACCCACACTTGAAGAACGTGGTAAAACTCACAGGCTCAAATTTCTTTTTCTTTTAAATAACAACAAGCTGTCACTAAACCGTGATTTGTATCAGAAATCGCTTACGACAAGACAAACCCGGTATCGGCAAACTCATTCATTAACACCGCATTTCACCAGAACAAACATTTTCAAATACTCGTTCTTTCCTCGAACCATAAACGACTGGAACTGCCTACCTCAATCATTAACCGGCTCTGTAGAGGCACTTGAGCGTATTTAACCATGACCTATGTTTTTGTATCTTTTGTATATGATGTATCTTTTTATTGTTCTTGCTGTTTTACACCTGTGTGCAATGTTATGATCTTGCCCCTCCTGCTGGGGCCCTTAATGGGCCTGCAGTATTTTGTAAATAATAAATAAATAAATAAATAAATAAATAAATAAAAATAACTTGCTAACAGCAAGTACCAAACCTACTGGCTGCAAACTGTTTCTTGTTCACTAATTTCTTTTCAACTGTACTCCAGCTACTACAAATACCATAACATACCCTATACTTTTCTTGGCTTGGGCGTTGTTAGTTCTCCTTAACACAACAAAAGCAGTGCTTGTGAACTTCTAGACTTGCCTTGATGACTGATGTTCCACTCTGTGCACCCTCTTCTACCTTTGGTGTATACGTCTGGCACTCGTCAAAAACAGGCTTGTTGTCATTTACATCTGTTATGAATACAACCACAAGGGCTGTGCTTGTATGAGGGGTCAAGGCCCCATTACGACAGCAGGCACCATCATCTCGTGCTGTCACATTGAGCTCATACTTGTCTTTGTCTAGGTGTATGGGGCCATTGATGAGTCGAATAACACCTGTAAATAAAAGTAACTTTGTCACAGGATGCTCTGATGCAAAAATACGATGTTTTTAGAACATATGCGTGTTCTAAAGCTGAGCGAACAAAGGTCTCACTACTACTGCCGATACACTAGCTAATGATGTCAACATGTGAAAATGCAGCAAAACATGTCAAAATTTTTTTATTCGTGCAATTAGACGAGTCCTGAAAAATGTGAATCAAATGTTTTAACACCCTTGTGCAAGAGGGTAATCCAATATTGGTACAGTGGAATCTCGATAAGTAGAACTCGAAGGGGCCCGAAAATTTGTCTGAATTCAGAGAAGTTTGAATTAATGAAAGCTAAATAAACGGAGGGCTCTCCATGCAGTAACGTGCATTTGAGCTAACACACGAGGGGGAAGTTTCAGAAGACTTACATTTATTCATAGATCACAGGACATCTGTTATTAATTGAAGTAATCGGTGATGCGCGTCTGCACACGTTTGCCTTACAGCGAGCCAATCGATTTCGCACGCAGCTTGCAAAGCATTTCTACTTCAGCTTCAGCATTCTCCTGGCAAGAAAAGTTGCGCGCGGAAATGTCCAGCGCCGACACTTTCGACGACAATGCGCAGCGGAGCCTCTCCGCTACGCAGTCACGCAGAAAGAAGCAGATCGACAATTGAGAGAAAACCAACACTCCACGGCAGCTTTTTTTTAAATTTTTTTGCTCTCTTCGCACGCGTCGTTGAAAGGAGAAGGGTTACCAGGCAGGGATGAGAAAGGGGAAAGCATAGCACCAGCGTGTGCGACCCCCCCCCAAGGCGCAGAGCCGTGCTCCCGCAAGGGCTGCAGAACATAGTGCCTTTTCACTTTCTTTCAACCAACAATTCATTCAACCCAGCGACAGCATCGTTTTTCCTCTCTCTCTCTCTTCGCGCACAGCGTTGGAAGGAGAAGGGTTTTTACGTGGCAGGGACGGAAAAAGGAGAAGCGTGACATGGGCGCGTCGCAGATCGGCATTTGAGAGAGAGCAAACATTCCACCGCAGCCTTTTATTTCATTTTCATTTCCTTAGCGCGCAGCCTTGAGGTGTCGCAGGTGCCGCCGCGGGATTGGGCTGGGTGCTGAGAGCATTTTCGGAGTGCGGTATGTTCGAATTAACAGTCGCAAGTGCTTGCGCGTTCGAATTGCCTAGCGTTTTTGCCCATTGGAATACACATAGCTTTGACGGGACCTCTTCGTGAGTTCGAATTAACCGGAAGTTCTAATTAAGCGTGTTCGAATTAATGAGATCCGACTGTATTATGTCTAACCGAGTTCACAATAATGACTAATAAACAAGCACAAACATGAGCGCTAATAGGATGAACAAAATATTAAGAACTGTGGTTTAACATGCCAAAACCACACCCCGACTACGAAATACACCAGCATTGGGGACTCCGGATTGATTTAGTCCGCTTAAGTTTATTTAACATGGACCCAACCTACAGTGCACAAGAGTTTATGCGATGCGTGCCCCCATCAAAATGCAGCCACAATTGTCAGAATGTCACCCTGCGACATCATGCTTAGCAGCAGTGCCAAAGCCACTAAGCCACTATTGTGGGCAGGCACATAGAAGGAAACAGTGTGGAACAGCCGCAACGAGAACGAAGTTTGACATTTCAATTTAATCATTCCAATATTCCAATGTCCACAATAAGTAAACACTAATGATGATCTGGCTCCTAGCACCAATCAGCTGATACGGTATTAAAGGAAGCTAATACTAGTATATTTCAATGGTGGGAATGCCTTGCAGCATTTTGGAGCAGCTGTCGGAGCAGGCAAAATCTGCTTTTGGACCAACTGCCTGTGTTTGGAGCACACGTGGGCTTTTCATGACACACAAGGAGGAAGAACATTTAGTTTTAATTTAGTTTAATGTTTCCTCAGTTTACACAATCCTTTATACAAAAGCAGCAAGTCCATAAAATAAGCACGAAAAATAAACAAAAGTAGAATTATGTATAGAAGCAATGGCATAAGGTATTGGAAGAACACTGAACCAACAAGCTAGCTACAGCTTGAAGTTCATAGCAGTGCGTGCACACACACGTACACACTCAAAGCTCATTACAGTAAAACCTCACTAATAGTACATACATGCCAAGAACCTGTCTGAAACGCGGCTAACTTTGCACTAAACGTAGATTGCATTAACCACCAAGTACATACATAAGCATGCACAAGGTTCCCCTTCTAGGGGGGGGGGGGGGCGATGGGGGGCATAGGTTTGTGGCAGCACCCCTTCTCGCAATCATACCAATGTATCGGGCTGACTTTGAGCTTTGAGCCCCCCTCTCGAACCCATCTCTATTATGTCAATGTCCTTACTTTGCGCCCCACTTGACCTCCCCCCCTCCCCCGTGCCGTGCGCATGCCTATAGTACCTATTTGCATTTCTTTATGTGCGCCATCACCACTAAAGAAGGAATAAATACAGTGCCACAGCGAATCTTGTCTTAAGTGCCCACTACAAAGCCATTCCTCTCGTTCTGTCAATGTTCAGAAATTATTGGCATTCTCACACGACCGTCCGATGGCACGCGGTGGCGACACGAAAGAGCATTTCGAAACTATAGCGGAGTCTCGCATACGCAGCCAACACAGCAACTGACACATTCTTTGCCAATGGTTACCAGGAAACACACCGGCACATTCTTATGAAAGTCCGAAAAATTGATCGGCTGATTGCATGCTTTTTGCAGGAGTGCAACTGTCGCAAATGCAGCAACGCAAATGCACAAGATGGCGAACATCACTTTATCCGCTCACGATGCGTGTTGTAAGCATTGCTTTTTCAATTCCAAAACCACCTAGTGGCGCAGCAATGGCGCAAGAGACAAAAAAAGACCTTTTCGGAGCAATATGGCCCAGTAATTTCCAGATGGCACAGCTTGGCGCGATTGCCGCAGGTTTCCCACCACTGATATTTACACAGCTAGAAGTTTACAAATTAGACCATTTCACTTAATCTACGCAGCCACTTACCTGTTCTCTCCTCAATCTGGAACATGCCAGACGTAGTGCCACTGTTGACAAATCCGAAGAGGATGTTATCGCCATCCTTGTCACTGGCCACTACAGTAGTCACAAGAGTGCTGGGACCAGCATTTTCATCTACATTTGGTGTGTAGACATCCTGGCTGAATTTCGGTGCCTCATCGTTCTTGTTCTCAGTGTAGATACGTATTGTGGCAGTGCCTGTCAAGGGAGGCTCCCCTCTGTCCGTGGCACGCACAGTCAGCACATACGTGTTGTTTACATCAGCATCGAGACGCCGGTTGGAGTACACTACACCCCTGCTGTCAATGGTGAAATCTTCTTTATCAAGAGAGTATGTGAGCTCAGCATTACGGCCTGTATCCATATCCGTTGCTGACACTGCAAGAACAAGCATGTTTGTCATTACACATGATCTTTATTTAGTACAAACTTGAAGATTGTGACCAAAATGTAGAGAACGTATCAGAAAATAACCTTGGTACACTGTACTTCAGTGAAAATTACCTAGAATACTTCTATCTGTTGGGCATTGTGTAACACTTGCAAGTAAAAAAAGAAAACCCTCAATAACCATTAAATGAAGGCACCTGATATCACTAGACTGGGCAATGTACACTAACACACCATCAAATACAATGGTGTTCTTGCCATGTTACACTTTGGAAGTTTTATACGACCTAGAGTTTGAACAACTTTGCTGGGGTCATGACAACGGGAGAAACAGAGCATGTATAAGGGTTCCATTCAATCCCTAGCAATACTTTAAATGTCTAAAAGCTGATGTAATAAATTTACAAAAATTTTAACAATCTGCATGAATAACACCAAATTCTCGAACAAGAAAACATTTGTGCTTAGCATAACACAAAATACAAAAAGGGCAGAGTATGTGCTGCCCAAAGTCAGAAACTCGGCATGACACATTCATCCTGTACACAGCTTATTTTTACTTCACCTCCTGGGTTCATGGCATGACTTGTTTGAAACAAGCCAAAATCTTGTATATGGTCTACATGGTTATGCAGTCTTTCTTATACTGCACTTTTTTCTTAAGTTTCCACAGAATTTTCAACATGCCACTTAGTTCTGAGCACGTAAGCCTGCAACATGTAATTTACTATTAATGAGATAATTAAAAGAGCTAGAGCAAGGCATTAAGGAAATCATTTAACATTCATTGGGCTTCATGTGTCAGTATTTTGAGAATGCAGAACTGGGTATTTCTTTGTGAGCTGCGAATTCTCTAAAAAAAAAGCAGTGATGACAATACTTCGTAATGCAACTAAGTCCAGCTGCTTAGGTATTTTGATTTTGCAATATATGACACAAAAAATTTGAGAGAAACATGCATGTATGTCTTGGTTGTGGTGATGACTTTCTGGTTCAGCGACACAAAAGGCAGGGTCCTCTTGATTGCAATGCTTAGGTATTGCTTATGCAGTGCGAACTTCTGGCTCCTAGCACTACTAAACCAGTGCGCAGGCAGCTCGTTTTGCAGCAGCAGCAGCAGACAAATCATTTCCACCCATTGCACTAGTCTTTGTCGAGAGGCCGGTGTGAGCAGCTTGGCTGGCACAAACGTTATCAGCGAGAAGGCGGCGGTGCGCTACTCAGGTGCCACCTCTTAGCCACAGCAGCCAGGCACGTGTTCACGCTGTGTTGCATTTCATCAATCACTACTACCCTCCACCACGTTTCTCATCTCACTCTCTTTTCTATCACTGTCATTGATCCTCTACAGCACTTTGTGCTTGCTCACTTTTATCCCACACTGCTCTCTAGATTGGCTCTCTTCCCCCTTCCTAGCGCAAATAAATAATTCACGTGACTATGCCGCCACCAACGTGAAAAGACAGAGTAGCCACTGAACAGTAGCACTCTAATGTGCATGTGGTCAGGAATTTCAGCTTTGCCCTACAGTTCCTTCCCTACACTGGTTATCACAATTCATTGTGAAACAGCTGTGCAACACAGTGCCATTTATTTTACAGCTACATAACTTTTTAGTCATATATTTATTGTTAATAACAATGATTTAGCGAGATCCTCACCTTGAAGTATGGATGTTCCTACTGCTATGTCTTCATCAACATTGTGGGCTTGGTAATCCGGCAGTTCAAATCGTGGAGCATTGTCATTAACGTCAGTAACTTTGATAGTCAGCTGAAATAGAAAAAAAGGGGAGCATGTCGCATCAACAGGTTTGAAAACATGTCCCAAATATTTTAAACCCTATTCATGCAGCTTCACCTGAAGGCAAACTACTTAAAAGTGATAGCAAAGTTTAGCATTACATTACCGAAGGGCTCTTGGTATAGAACCTACATGATCAGTTCCCACTTTGATTTCCAGGCTCTTACGCTCGTACTCGTGAAAATTAAAAGTATCTTGATTCAGATCGTATGATTCGGATCGTACGCTTTCTTGGATCGTACATTTATTATCCACATTTTTTCGGGGCTCCTACTGTACTGGATCGATAGGAAGTGCTACCAGTGGCGCTGGAAGCACCAGACCTCAATGAACCAAGACCATCGGTATCTGTCAGTGCCAAGATCGATTAAGCTTCACATTTATTGTCAATACTGCCCAAACAAGTGTTGCATGGCGAGTACACAGCTGCTAAACATGAATGCATACACAACACCCATGCTAGCAGCAGAAACAAGAATACAGCCCCAACTCCAGCAAACTGAATAAGCAAGGCATGAAGCTACATCCACTTGGCTTTATAATTATTGCAACAAAATGTGCTGTGTGTCTATGGTGATCTAACCCTTCACATGCAGGCACTGAAACAATTTCCATACCCAGACAGCAAATAGAGACAGCTGCAATGAGTCTCCAGAATAATGTTATCACTGCCATCATAAATACTTCTGAGAGCACAACACTTGACAAAGGTGTCACTATGACACACTCAATATAATGTAAACTAGCAGTGAAGAGAACAGCCAAAAGTATTCAGTCATTAAACGCCACTGGAAATAAGCACAAAGGCCTGCAGCATATACGTCTGCTTGACGCATTATAGCCACAACTTTTATTTCCATACAATCCGAAATGAAACTACAACTTCGTACTACACACATAAGAACTAATTAGAGCTTTAATTGATTGTAGTACCGTCAAATGCCTAAATTATTAAGTGTGCTGTATGCTTGCAATACCGAGTTGAACACTATTATAAAGAAAAGAACAATGAAATCCCATTTAATAAATGAAGGTACACTTTTATGAATCAGGTATGCTGTTGTAAAGTCATGTATCTTTTCCAAGTTTTTTTTTTGCTCTCACTTTTGTACTCCTTACTTTGTTTATTTTTTTTCTTAGCTTTTTTTTTCTCAGGTGAACAATATTTCCTAATAAAACATTATTGTCACTAAGCACAACTTATGTATGTGGTCGTTATATTTTTCTATCAATAAACTTCTCTGCATATCTATAACTATATTTTTTCTATTGTTTCTTAACACATACAATTGTTCAAATATATAAATATGTTCAAATGTTGTATGTGTATAAATGCAGATATGAACGAGTACATGTATAGACTGCAATATGTACCGATGTATATATGTGAATATAGAAGTGTGTACAATGTGTATTGTATTTTTTTTATATACATGCTGTACTTTTGTTGTCAAACGAAGGGAGCAAGAACACCATCAGGCTGCTGCTGTGCAGCTTTTTATTCCTTGCCCTTGCAATTTTATGCTGTACTTTTGTTGTCAAACGAAGGGAGCAAGAACCCCATCAGGCTGCTGCTGTGCAGCTTTTTGTTCCTTGCCCTTGCAATTTTTTTACTTTTTTTTTGCTATAAAAGAAGGGAGAATGCAAAATAAACTTGCAACTTGGCTTCTAGCTCTTAACATAAGAATTTGAAAACTACAGTATCAATCTACTTAAGTTAACTCTGTACCAAACACAATAACATTTGAAGGTATCCTGTTAAAATACACCCATTACATAAGGCTGCATGGCCCAGTTCAGTTGTTCTCACAGCTCTAACATGCCCTTCATCCCATCACCTAGCCAATACTACTGAAAATGTGTCGGTAATGCCATGTGGCCTCGTGCAAAGTGCTTCACACAGGCAAACTTTTTCAAGAAAGAGGTAGGTCAGTAAGGGCAACAACTGATGATACGAGCTACACACAGCTGGGTGTATAGGTGGGGGGGGAGTGGGACAGATCTAGTTTTTTTAATGATCTAGATAAAATAGTAAATACAGTGAAACCCCAATAATACGAATTCAGGGGACCACGCAAAACCATCGTATAATCGAAAACTAAGAATACAGGCAGTGACATTCAGCCTTGCCTAAAAGACTGGTACAAACCACCTGAATAAGCCCCTGACACGACCTTGTGCTTCTTCAAGGAAGGTAGATTAAATTAATCTTGCCAATGGCAGCATTGCTTAGTTGAAGCAGGATCAAGCAAATCTTTATTCTCAACTTCAAACAATTGAATTTGACGAGCATCTTTATATCGTTATATTAAGTCCGAAAATCGCCTGCGAGTGAAAATGAAACCGGAACTGCGTTGCCAACAGCCTTTTGTCAGAAGAGTTAGACACAGTGTCATCGCCATCACATAATGACGACGAACCGAGAGTTTACGAGATTGCACAGAATGCCTTTGTGCTCGACTTAGCTGCACACATTGTATTTTGTTGCACTTCAGCTATGCCCCACTGTTATAATGAACATTGACGTCAAGTGAAAGTTGTTTGGCATTGTTAATATAGCTGCATGGTACCCTTTTGCATGCTCAAGCTTGTGACAGTGAGTGCCACAAACCAAGGCAAGAGATCAGCTGTGCGTCGACCAGGAAAGCCTTCCACAGACCGAAAACACGAAAATACCAAAATCTCTGAAACGAGCTTTTCAGCCAGCCGATAACTACTCTGAGCGGAGCTTCTCTAGGTAACGACCTTGCTTGCGCATGCGATCGATGCATATGCAGAAGTGCATGAACTGCCAGAAGAATAAATTTTCCATTCTAACAAGACATCCCATGTCTACTTTTCTAATCATGAACTTTGTGGCACACAAGTTCATATTTTGTATGCGTGAGTATTTGGTCAACACTCTATGTAAGTAAAGGTGATTTTCCGTTTCGGACAGAATCGGAAAGTTGTCGTAAGATACCGGTTCAGAGTAAAACTGCCTCGTATGACCAAGGTTTTTAATTATCTCTATGGGGAATTTGCCGGGACCAAACTGAATCTGTACAACACTGAATCTGTACAACAAAATAATAATTTTGCATCCCAAAACAGCAACATGACCATGCAGAGTAGTGGAGGGCTTCAGAAATTTCCACCACCTGGGGTTCTTTAATGAGCATCTAAATCTAAACACATGGACCTCTAGCATTTCACCTTCATTGATACGCAGCAGCTGTGATCAGGATTCAATTCAGTGACTAATACTGCCCTATTGTTCAATTCACCCTACACTGTGCAATACCTGATACATGCGTGTTCAGTACAATAAAAAGTAAACCTAGTAATTTCAATAATTGCTCACTTCAACTGATGTTGAGAATCCTCCAGAGTCTTCAGTTGCGGTCACAATCAGGGAGTAAGACTTTGGCTGCCTGAGGTCTTCATAGTCGAGCTCTTTGGCCAACTTCACCACTCCACTGGTAGGTCCGATGTTGAAGGTACCAGCTCCCTTGCCCTGGGCTCGCAGGGTGTACCGAATTTCCCGATCGGCAAAAGATTTGGCCTTCACCTCGATGATGCTGAAATTAACAAATGCAAAACAAACTTAAATTTTACTGTGAGCTTCACAAATAAAGGAAGAAATTAAGGCATATTTTCCCACTGGAATATTACATACTTTTCACAGTACAAATGCACTGATTACAATGGGCAAACGCTCCAGAAAACTACTGGAGTACATTCAAACCTTGATATAACAGCCCTGGATATAACATATATACAACAAACCCAGATGTAACAAAATATTGGTAATAAGAAAGTATATGAAACCTGGTCTTGCAATAGGTATCTGTTTAAATACAATAGATATTGTATTCTAATACAATATCTAATAGATATCTGTATGAGTAAATCTTTATAAATTTTTTTATATAACAAACTTCATTTTATGCAAAATGCAACTTCATTATAATGAGGTTTGAGTGTATTTGAGACAAACGCTGCGGCACACAAAAATTCAAAGCTACAGTAGCTCCTTAGGAGTACCAGAGAAGAAAAAATATATATACTTCAAGTGGCTACTGCCATTAAGTTGAATTCGTTACATACAATAATACACACTTATTATACGATATAACAAAAGCAAACAAATGTAGACTCTCTTCCAAGCATGCTGGAGTAACATATTCATGGAAAGACCTGGTTTTGGTTTTTGGAACAGCTTTTGGAGCAGAAAAACCGTAGTTTACATGGAGCTATTCACTCATCATATGCAGGTAGCAAACTGCATGACACTCCCACATTTAAATTCACATATAAACCCAATAAAGTGCCTGGGGGGGACAGCCGCCATGATAGCTCAGTGGTAGAGCATCGAACGAGTTATTTGAAGGTCGTAAGGTTCGATTCCTGCTCACGGCAAGTTATTTTTTCATCCACTTTTTTTTCTTATTTACATTACATTGGTTCTAATAACTTCCCCTATATATTTCCTGGCATTATTGTCTGTTAGATCTCATTAATATTGTGTCAAAACACGAGCCCTTAGGTATACACTTCTTTCCCTTATATATATACTTTGACTACAGCGTACTAGAATAAGGGTAAGTAGTGGACTCAAATGCATGCGGCACCGCCTGAGGCACCTCACGTTTCCTCCAAGTTGCCTCCACAAGCATTTCCCCTTGAAAGGCAATGTGTTTTTACTAGTTTCAAGCCTACGCTAAGCAGGCGTTGCGGGTTATTTTAGCGGACTGTTATATTGAAGCAGTTCTTACTATCCACGCGATAGGAACTGTGTCCATACGCATTTGCATTTTTTAAAGAAATACAATAGAAATACTTTGCCGCTACGATATCAGTACTGGATCGAGAGATGCCGGCTGCCTTCCCAAAAGCCGCCATTCAGTGATTGCTCGTCGCCAAAGTAATAAGGTTATAATTCGGAGGAGCGCGATTTTAGCCCATGTCTATGCATAGCTCTATCAGGAATTTTCTAATATTGTATGTTGTGCCTTAAATGCACACTCAATGCCTGCCAGGGTTTGGCGGTGATGACAGGCCAAAGATCAACAGAATTCACCCGTGAAGTTGCGGAGAACAGTGTGAAAAGGCATCTGCAACATCTGTTTGATTAGTCGAAAATTAATATCTTGAAATTTCAAACAAGCGCAACTCTAGCTACCTGTTTAAATCAATATAGTTACATTAGAGCACAGTTTTGTGGTAAACTGTGGTCTACGTAAACATAATTTTATTGTCAAGTGTAACATTACTATGTGCAACTTATTAAGGATAGAATTAGCTTAAACATTACACACACACACATCCATCAACCAGAATAATACACTTTAAGGACTGTTTAGAATCCAAAAATATTACAAATTTATGTGTTTAGATCGTTGGAACAGCGCCTTCCGGCATCGTCGATCTTCCACGAGGAATACATTCCTTTTCGCCGTCATCGGTATGAGTGTAGCCTCTGATGGCGAAATGCGGCCCAAAATGCCATTTCTCTTCCACTGTGCCTTCTTCTTTATTCATCTTGAGAGGTGTTGAAAAGGGACACTTTGAGCATGCTCTTCACACGACTATAAGCAGTCCAGCATCGCGATGTAAAACAGTAATTGTGCCACTCAGGAGGCAGAATTGCTTAACATAGGTCAGCATGAGCACGTCAGTGGAAAACTAATAGTACTGTGGCAGTTGTTGATGCAAACCGTGAGACCTCTCGATAACAAAAACCAGTCGACTGGTAGCCTTGTTTAACACGCACGCAGCAAGGGAGCGGCAGTGGCAGGAGTGGGCGCGCGAGGTTTCAAGACTGAACTGCAGTACAGCCCCAGCGGCTCCCTGTACTGGCGACATAAGCGGCTTCAGAGCGCCTCATGGGGAGCGTAGGGCTGAGAGCACACTACCCCCTTTAAGTACACTGCAGCTTTGACTCTACCAGATAATGGACAAGCTAAATTTACTGAATATGAACATGTTATATGGAAACCCAAGATTTTCAGAAAGTTTTCTTTTTCTTGCGTGATAAGTTAACATGACCACATTGAAGTTGAATTCACTATCAGAGCAACACATCCCTCAAGTGTACAAAATGAAGCAAATTACATTTTAAGGCTAAAAAATATAGGTAAGAACTGAAGTGAAATTAAAATTAGTCAAATTAACCAGCTGTAAACAGATAAAACAAAACTTAAAGGGACCCACAACCGGCCAGAACGGGTGATTAGATTTCGGTGGAAAGGAAAAGAGCATGAATTATGGTGACGGTGAAGCATACTTTTCGAGATCCTGAGTAGAATTTATATTTTTAAATCGCGTACAAAAGTAACCAAAACCAGCACGTCACGCCCTTAGCGCAAAAGCCATGAACCACAAATATGAAGTCCTTATAACCTTGCTGTGATTACTTAAAGCGCACCGGAATAAGGGCTTAAACTTCGAATATGTATGTTATTGTTCATTTTCGTTTGTTTTTATGTGCCTTACAAGGTAAAAGAAATACAGCCCAAAAAGTGGCGCTGCTTTCGTGGCCTCGGCAGGGAAACGGTGTAGTTGTGCAGGGAAACGGTGTAGTTGTGCATGCGCGCGGCCGCATGGCGTTTCCAGAGTAGCTTGATTACCATAGGGTCTGGCGCATTGGAAGAAGCATGCAAGCTTGGGAATGCGATCGCTACGGCACGCGAAATGCTGCTGACCTACAGCTCTGTGAAGGTGATGGTGGCAGTCCGTCAGATTCATCGCTACCGTTGTCGTCCATCAAACCATGTCGCTCTGGCGCTACTTGAGAGGGGTCTGAGTTTTGCGCTCACTGTAAGGGGGTATGAGGTCGATGGTAGGTAAGGCAGGTTTCTTTAAAGTAGCTGGCTCCCCGCCGTCGTCCCCATAGCCGATCCTCACCAGTGAGGAGACGCGTTCTTGGAGATAGAACGAAGGTTTATTTACATGATGAGAAATATGGACCTGTACAGTAATTCAGCGGAGATTCAACAATTATTTACACATTGCTGCGGCTTTCATAGCCTATCATCTCCCTCCACAGAGATGCGAAGAAGGCGGTGACCAGTGTTGCCACGAATCGGGTGGCGTGATGTCTCAGTGGTCCACCCGCCCGAAAGGGTGCAGACATTGGACCACTCGAGGAGAAGAATGTGGGTGAGAATGTCCAATGGTTATCATAAGCGTACCATACAAAGACGCACCCGGCCCACGCCTTGAAGGCATTGCAGGGCAAGGGGGTAGAGTCCGGAGAGGGAAAGTTGAGCTCCTCCGTGGAGATGGCCGCTGACACGAACATCAGCAGCGGTCCATGGCTGCTTTCAGCTACAGGCTTCCAGAACTCTCTCGAACATGGCAGTCCAAATGCTCGATCTCTGAGAACGACTACTTCGACGCCTTCCCACGCTTCAGAACTGTTGGAGCTTTGCAACGACCTCGCGTAGGCAACAATAGCCGAGTCGAGAGGTTGACTCCATGAGAAGTGCCACAGTGGTGCCGTCTCACGCTGTCCAAACCCGTTGCAACAACAAAAGGATTGTTTGCAATGGTTCCGTCGAGTTCCTTGTAACCCGACCACAGCGAACTGCCTGGCTCACCTGCAGGACAGCGTCGTGCTTGGTGCTTCTGACCGGGCGCCGATGGGGCTGAAAGCATTCTAGCAGACCGGTTTGCGCACAATGGCGTCTGCTGAGACGAACTGCCGGGCCAATTGTAACATCACATGCGAGCCAAAATTCGTTCCCCTAACTCGCTCAGGTTTTCAAGCGATGACGTATCAAAACCGTCTAACTACAACCGCACGTAAACTACTATGTGTAAATTGTTAATCACTTGTAAAGGCGTCATTTCGTTTTCGAAGACTTGGCTTAGCTCAACTTGGCTAAAGTCGGAAAAAAAACATATGACTAGTGCACGACTAAAAGTACTTGCATAAGAAGCCCCAGGAAAGTGCTGTAGCTCTTGTAAAACAATTTAGCACGCTAGAAAGCAGTGGTCGTGGGACTGCAGGCTTGACAAACACAACATTATGTATTTGTACTTAGGTTATCACTTTCCATCACTGCTGGCGTTACACTGGCGTATGAACATTCATATCAAAACACCTAGATGAGCATAACTTTTTATCTCCGTATCAGCATGGTTTTCGAAAGGGCTTGTCGACAACAACTCAGTTATGTACAGTCATTCATTCTCTTGCATCTGTGATTGATAAGGGCGGCCAAGTAGACGTCATATTCCTAGATTTCTGCAAAGCTTTCGACTGCATCCCCCATGATAAACTTATGGTTAAATTACAGCTTATTGGACTTCTAAATTTTCTATTAGCCTGGATTTTTAACTACCTGTCTGATCGCTCCCAGTTTGTGTGCATTAATAATCAGAACTCAATTCTTCTGCCGGTTACTTCAGGTGTCCCACAGGGCAGTGTACTCGGTCCCCTACTATTTTTGATATACTGTAACGATGTAGTAAATTGTGTAAACCCACCTGTTAACGTTCGACTTTTTGCAGATGATTGTATTCTGTTTAACACGATAACTAGTTCTAATGACCAAGCAGCTCTCCAGTCCACTCTAAACAATATATGTCTATGGTGCAATCAATGGGGGATGAAACTAAACTTGGATAAATCAGTTCTGCTCCGTGTCACTAACAAGAAAAAGCCAGTACTAACTGGCCAGTACTAACTGACTCAATTCTTCTGCCGGTCACTTCAGGTGTCCCACAGGGCAGTGTACTCGGTCCCCTACTATTTTTGATATACTGTAACGATGTAGTAAATTGTGTAAACCCACCTGTTAACGTTAGACTTTTTGCAGATAATTGTATTCTGTTTAACTCGATAACTAGTTCTAATGACCAAGCAGCTCTCCAGTCCACTCTAAACAATATATGTCTATGGTGCAATCAATGGGGGATAAAACTAAACTTGGATAAATCAGTTCTGCTCCGTGTCACTAACAAGAAAAAGCCAGTACTAACTGACTACACGCTCTCTAACCAACCTCTTAAAGAAGTTAAGGAATACAAGTATCTTGGTGTCACTCTAACGAATAATTTAAGTTGGAATTCCCACATTAAACAAGTTTCTTCAGCAGCTTTCTGCAAATTATGCATGCTAAGGCACAAACTTAAGGATGCTCCTACGAAAGTGAAATTTTTAGCTTACCAATCCTTGATTCTCCCTAAATTAGAATATGCATGCGTTGCCTGGGATCCTTATACTAAAGCTAACATTGATGCATTAGAAAAAACTCAGCGGAGGGCAGTTCGTTTCATTTATTCTCTTTACAAGCCTGGTAGTTCTGTAACTAGTGTAATGCTTTCAAATGGTATCACATCTTTGCAGTCGAGACGCAGATTCTTACGTCTCAAATTTTTGTACCAACTTTCTAACCGCAAATTTGCTCTGAACCCTGACCCCTACCTCACACCACTAAGAACACGCCAGACTCGGCATTCACACGCACTTTCTTTAACACCATATTTTGCTCGTACTAACTTGTTCAAATTTTCCTTCTTTCCTCGTACCATTGAAGAGTGGAACGATTTGCCTGCAAGCAGTTTACACTCTCCCGATCTTATTTACGCTGAAATTTGAAGTTGTTTTTCTAACTATTCCAACTATTTCCTCTTTTCCCTCCCCACTCTTTCCTTTTGTTGCTTTTGTATAAATATGTCACGCTTTCCACTTTTTACTCTCTTTATTGTTGATGTTGTTTTGAAATGTGTATGACAACTGTATTATCTTGTCCTTCCTGCTTTGGCCTCTGGCCAGCAGTATTTGTAAATAAAATAAATAAACACTATTGTGATCACATCCACTGTTTGCAGCATATCTCTTCAAGAGTGCGTAATTGTGGCAAATCGAAAATTTCTGATTATTAATGTTCTACAGTGTTCAAGCTCTAGAAATACCTACAACTGTGCGCAGAACAGTTAAAACGAAGAGCATGGCAAGACTGAGCAGAAGAGATTGAGACAGGAGAATCGAAGATGGTCCCCTCTGCAGCCATGTCTAAAAAAGTTGTTCTTACTATTAATAGATACAAAATACAAGACATGACATGCATGGAAGAGCTACTAAGGAGAAGTATAAAGCAGTACCAAAAACAGATGCAGACAATGGTAAAAACAGTATGCCATGGAGTCACATGTTCCAAAACACACATAAGTACATACAATATGTACTATAAAAACTGAAAGAAACGCAAACAGAGCAACATCCTCTGCTGTTTAGCAATTTTTTTAAACAGTTGCAGCCTTGATGGTAATAAAAACCTAAAATAGTCATCCATGATATAATCAAGAAGCATTCTAGCATCTTTTTATTGCCACCAAGGTCACATTGCTACAACAACAATACGGTACGTCGTTTGAGTCTCTTCCCCCTGTACCTCGCAAAGGCACCACCAAACCAAGCAGATAAATAGCAAACAGAAAAATATTGTGATACACTCAACAACAACAAAAAAAACCTGGCTACAGCTTATGCAGAGAATGGTTAAAATGCAAAAATTCTGTCCATATCAGCAGAGACACCTGCGGTATGACAACACATATTAAGGGTTTCTTTTTATGCCTTGAAAACCTATTGTGAATCAAGATTAGGCATGCAGGACTCCCAAACCAATCACCAAGTTAATACATACCTTAACTTACATGCTTCAATGACACTGCCGAGTCAAACACATCAATGTAGCCACTGAGAAGCTGAGCATGCTCACACCGTTATCGGTGCCAGAAACACCTCCAGCATGTAGCTCTAACAGTAATCTATAAGCTTAAAATCAATTTGCCTGGTTTGGTCACTGTGCCACCCCAGAGTTTCATTTTGAAAACCATTAGTATTCTTGTTCATTCAGCCAGTAGAGATTATGTGGAGGTTACAGAAATTTGTGCAGTCATATAACCTCAGCGCTGTCCTACCTCAGTGCAGCTGTGGTAATGGTAATGATATGTCGGAAAGCTCACTCATTTAGGCATTTCTTTTTACATCTTAGTTTTTCAAAGCTAAATGTGTCCCGGAAGGAATACTATCAGTTTAGAGGTGCTAAACAAACTATCTAAAGTCTATTTTACACAATGAAATTTGCATCAATGTGAAACCACTATTTTTTTTTTTTTTTCAAGCAGTAAACCACTATTAAGAATGGCTTACAGCTTGATAACAAACCCCACTTACACAACACATATGTGATAAGAGCTGTTGACATCTCTGTGACAGAGTGGAATACAGCACAGCCTGTACTGTAGTGTCTGTGTCTTGATAATGTAATAGCATGTTCAGCAATAATACTTTGGCAAGTTGTGTGCAAACTTACTCAGAGTCTTTCTTTTGATTCTCCGGTATCACAGCTTCATAGAATGGCACATAAAACTGAGGTTGGCGCTTGCCGCCCACCACTGAGAGGCGTTCTTCACGTGTTGATTGGTGCTGTCTGTCTCCAACCTGGCCATTCAGATCTTCAGCCTTGACATATAGCACGTACTCCTTGTCCAGCATGAATGGTGCATTGCCAAGGGTCACCACCTCGCCCGAATGCGGGTCCACGTCAAACCTGTTGCCACCTGCATTATAAGAAATAGGAGTTTATCAACTGATTCAAAATCTTGAAACAATGTTGTCAATAACAAAAAGAGCTTGCAAGAATAATAACAAAAAAGCTTGCACTAGTAGTGCAAGGTTAAAGGGGTACTGACAAAATTTCGCGGCCGAGATAGCCTGCGGTGTCAATTCTTGTGAACATTCATATCATCTGCAAATTATCAACAGCAAATAGCTTGGAAGGTACTTTAAATCAATCTTGAAGTTTGCGTGAGCGCACGGCTCTATCGTGCCACTCAAACCTTCGAAGGGGATCCTTTCGGGACCCCCTACTTCCCTCACATCCCCACGCTGCAGTCAATAAAACAAGTTTTGATTACGTCATGACCACCATTTTCCTTTTGTCTCGTCTGTTCCCGCAGTCTATTATTTCTCGGCAGGTGGTTGCGAGAGCATGGCCGTGGCACATGCTTTGAAAGTCTGATTTGTGGGGTTTAATGTCCCAAAACCACCACTTGATTATTAGAGACGCCGTAGTGGAGGGCTCCGGAAATTTTGACCACCTGGGGTTCTTTATCGTGCACCCAAATCTGAGCACACGGGCCTCCAACATTTCCGCCTCCATCGGAAATGCAGCCGCTGCAGCCGGGAATCGAACCCGCGACCTGCGGGTCAGCTTTGAAAGTCTTGTGTTAGGCGACACTGCAGTCCCGTTTCTTTTTGGAAAGTAATTTTTGATGCGGACCGTGCGGAAGTGCGTCACAGTTCTGAGTGGTGACGTGGTCTAGAGCTGCACACGCTAGGTGGCGATAGTTGCATCTAACAGGTTCTCGTTTTTGGAACTTTGTGAAACCTAAACTGAAACTGGTTGATAACAAAACCTGCAATTAATTATCTGTCGCATGCTGTAGCAAATGATGTGTCGTGTTATGACTAACAGACCCCAGCAACACATTACAGCAGAAAAACGCGAGACCAAAGTTCATGTGTCAGTACTAAAGTGGCAGAGCAGCTCATTGGTTCCTAACTGGTGCTGGCAATAGGAAGTGATGCCACGCGGTGCTAAGTTATACGAAGCAATAAGGGCCATACCCAGGAATATTGTTCGGGGGGTGTTTTTCTGCAGAACGGCTAATTTTGATAACCGGTGGTTGATGTGAAGGCATGTAAATGATTTAGTATCACCCGAAAAGTTAAAGCAAGAAAAAATTTCGGGGGGGTGTCAGAACCCCCTCAACTGCCCTCTAGTAACGGCCCTGGAAGTAATGGCATGTGATGCTAAGTTATACAAAGTAATGCGGCATAATGCTAAGTTATAGTCGAGTCCAGCATGTTGGCGCCACAGATTGCAACTCCTTTCCAGCAATGATGTACCGAACTTGGCATTACGAAGTAATGGCAAGTGATGCCAAATTCCAGTTAAGTTCAGCGCAGTAGCCTTTCGCTGTTTCGACTGTACTATGTCATTGACTACTTTAAACCAGTCCCGTGGAGAAGTCTCGCTTGGCAGCACACCACGATTCCCAAAAAGCTTCTTCCTCATCGGCAGTGTGAACCTTCTGCAATCTCTACAGTCTACAGCTGGTGCTGTGCACTTCAGACATGTGCCAGCTTTATACAGAACAAAAGAACACGTGCAGCTGGCCGTGATGTCCTGTCTAGCATGATTGAAAAAGTTGTGCGCAACGTCCAGGCATGTGGACTGGTGGCGGAGCAGTGTATAGGCTAGCGAAGCGGGTGCACAGCTGTGCAACCAGTAGCTAGGCAGTGAACAATGACATCATCACGGCACAAGTTCTTTTTTCTTCCTCCATTTGCGTAGGACAAATTACAGCTGGCTCAAGTAGCTCTGCAGTTGAAAATGTCAGCCCCATTTGGCCCCATCAGCTTAAAGAGAACACAACACTTTTTGAGCATGGCCAGAAAACACTGCGAGTCAAGGCTCACGAGAACACATGAGTCAAACATTATAGCGCAGCATGCAGCGTGGAATTTACGATTAATTATCAAGGGCAGCTAGAAATCGCTCCCTGTTCTATAGACAAATGATGCCATAAACCAAACTGATGGTTCCATAAGTCCAAAGTCCATGAACATTGGCTGACTTGAGCATTGTGAGCTGCATAGTTACCACGGCCACCATCGGATAACGCCACGTGATTGTGCACTTGTGCACAACAACAGTGAAAATGCCTGCGTGTTCAAAAAAAAAAGAAGAAGAAAAGAAAGTGCTCAAGGTCATAATGTGTGCCAACTAATGAACGTAGCTTCTTGCCCCCTTTTTATTCACCCTCTGAGTAGCTTTCAGCCTGCTCACTTAGGTTAAAGAAGAGAGAAAGCACTTAAAGCATGCATAAAATTCATGCAACTACCACTTGTACTTGACGAATGTTAAAAATTTTTCCAGCAAATGATTCGTGAGGCAATAAACTCCTAGAATAAAGCCATGTGATGATTATTTAGAAAAGTGTTGCAAGGACACCAAAGAGAAACAATGACTTGGTTTAGATTTATAAACTGCACTCTGAGAACTCTAATGCTATAAGTTTTGCTATCATAAGCTCATTGTTAGAGAATAAAATCAAGGTTGAAGCTTCGTTATTAAATTTCCCACCAAAATCTGCGCCTGACGTCTGAAATTTCAAAATGTATTTTTCGTATTTTCTCCAAATTAGCTTGATTAAATTTTCTGAAAATTTGTATGCTAGGCCTATGGCACCTACAGATGACAAAGTACTTCATTTTTATCGATTAGACGCGACTTAGGACCCAGTAGACGGCTTCAAAATATATAACGTCCCGTTATTCGGTGCGGGAACCTCAAGGTAACATCACGCACTTTCTTTTCACACGTTTTCTCGCTTGCCAAGCATAGTAGGATGTCACTGAGGATATTGCAGATAAAACGTTAGATAAGACATACTAAGTTTATACCAAATTTTTTTTTTTCTATATGTAGCTCAAAAATTAGGGGTGCAGCCAGAAATTTTTTTTAAGGGGGGGGGGGGGTCACACTGGCCCGACTGGGGGAGACAGGCATGAGCTTTCCTCTGCGACGTCACTACGGTGGTATTTTAAACAGATGGTATACATGAATATCAAGTCATGATATTCCTTTTTCCCCATGCGTATGACTGTGAAGAGAGTAAGTAAAAGTCCTCGAAGAATGATTGATTGAAACCCCCATATGATTATGAGAAACGCCGTAGTGAAGGGCTTTGGGAATTTAGACCATGCATCTGGGATTCTTTAACGTGCACCCAAATCTTAGCACAAGGGCCTACAGCATTTTCGCTTCCATTGAAAATGCAACCGTCGCAGCGGGGCTTCGATCCCGAACCTGCAGCTCAGCAGCTAAGTGCCTTAGCCAAAACCATGGTGGCGGGGCAGTAGTGTACGAAGTACTGTAAAATACAGTAAACGACAAGTACAATGACCATTTAGAGCAACCGCCTCTCGTCGCACCACTGGCTGGACTACTCTTCAAAAACGCATTATTGCGATGACCCACCCAATCTGAGAAGACATTGTTAATCGTTAATCTTTGTTAAGCGTAGTCCTCATCAGGGCGAAGTGCATTTGACAGGTCAAGGAGGGTTCCACTTATAATGAGGAACGAGCGGTATACACATGTTTTTGTACATTCATAATTACATTTTGGTTTTGCTTACTTTGCTGAGCGAATTTCTTACTGTCGATGCCTGTGACTGCATGCATATGGAAATTATTCTTATGTTAATCTATATATGTCAAGCAGCCCTGATGCAGTGGTATCTTTTAGTGAACATTTTTTTTACTTCACTGCGTGAATTCAAGCATGCTTGCAATATGCAATTTTTTTTAAAAGATATGCTGCACGTTTGCAACACGATTTTGCACACGTTATTTTTCGGGCAGAATTTCAGTTGCACTGCGACTTTTGATAACAATAAAGTACTTTAATCGTATAGGTTTTATCATGCAATCTGCGAGGGCAAAGTAATCATTGATGAAAAATGTTCACTTGGTCTTGATCGATAGTGCACGTGCGACCGGACTATACCTACCGACATAAAACTAGCTTGTTCGCTGCGCACATGCGCTAAAAATACGCGCAATAAAACGCAGAATGTTCTTTTTTTTTATGTAGCTTTCGTTACTCAGCTCCCTGAAACAATAGCGTTGCGGCAAGATGTATTCCTTTGTTTGCAAGCGTGCAGCGGAGATTTTTCTTTAGTCAACAGATTCAGAACTGTACAGACTATTTCACCGCGCAGCATATGTGCATTCATGTTTCTAGCACTTAAACCACCATGAACAGGAGCAGCCTCGCACCGCACAAAATCTTCAGTGATCGGTTCACCAGTGATGAAGGTATGAACTCCAGAGTTGTTCAGAGCATAGTGCAACATAATCCATTTCACAGAACGCGTGAACTCCACGAGAACTTCCAGCGCATGCAACACGATCTACTGTGCACCATCCATGCCTGTTTGTTTTCGGTTTCAGGCATTCTGATGCGAGTCGCTAGAATTTCACTGCTGCCACCAGCTCCTTCGTGTTCATTCACGTTTGTGGTATTGCATCACAACGCGACAGAAACTACCAACCTTCCATATGGGCGCAATCACAAGCGTGAGACGTCTCGCACACAGAGTAAGATATTGGGCCAGCGCGACCTTACATACCGGGCCAGCGCGCCTGAAGGGAAGCGGAGGAAATGTATACCTGCGAATATTTCCACCAAGCGAGAAACGAGCGCTAGTGTTTAAGGCGGAACTTTACCAGCAGACATGTATTGTTGCTAAAGTCTCGTTTCTCGCATTCAGGGTCATTGCCCAAACTTTGCTGTGTGTTGCTTCCTTGCAATGCAAAGTCACCCCCTTGAAATTCGCTGTTTACACGTATTGCTGGGTAGTTCGTGTCCTGGGTCGATCAGCGCCCTTCTATGAGACTCTGTCACGCCGAAACACCGTACGGTATAACGCTTGCTAATTATTTCCCGAAAGGCGACGCTGCTCCCAGTGCACACTTTACCACTGGCAAAAATGAGGATACCGCTTGTCACAGATAGGCAGCTTCACCGACGTAACATGCCAGTGGCTAGCATTGAAGGCCACTCTAGGGTTTCAGTATTGCTGGCCTTTTCTGGGCTATTTATTAGACCAGTTCAATGAGCGCCTTAAAAGGGCTCGGCACACCTTGAAGATTCTTTCTTCCCTTCTGCCACAGAATATTCCCGAATCTGCCTCTCTTCCCACTGCCCAGAAATTTGCCGACGTGTACTCAAACATTATCTCAACTTCGGCATTGCAAGGGGAGTTAGCAGTGTGGCCTGCGAATTCAGAGCGAGAGAAGCGACAAATGCTGAGCATGTTTGCTATGCAAGCGGTTGCCGATTGCCCAAAAGTATTCTTTCCAGACACGCACCACCTTCTAAAGATTCTGGCAACTCTGCCAGTGAGCACAACTGAAGTAGAACGCTCTTTTTCATCTGTGAGATGCCTAAAGTTGTACCTGAGAGCTACAACAACAAATGAAAGATTATTTGGCATAGCTCTCTGAGCATCCACCGTGAAATACAAGTCCATCTGGAAGACATTCTGTTCTTTACCGGGAATGTAGACGGCTTCAGCTAAATGTGTGTGTAGTACCAACCATAGGCGTCTGCTAAAAATCTAGGAAGAAAGTTAACTTAAGTTTTTCTTGGATTGAGATTTTCTGAACAACAGTAAAAACATAGCTGTTAATGATCAATTGATGGCGTTTAACATCGCAAAACCACGATGTGATTACGAGAGACTAGTGGAGCGCTCCAAAAATTTTAACACTTTGATTCATTAACATGCATCTAAATCAAACTGCACGGGCCTCAAAAATTTTTGCCTACATCAAAAAACGACTGATTCAATCCCGCTACCTGCGGGTCAGCATCAGAGCACCATAACCACTTCGCCACCTTGGTGGCTAGTAAAAAGGACGGTTTTGATAAAATCAGTATGCGCTACTTTTCGTCCAGCAGGAAGAAAGTTCAACTATATGAGACATATTGCTGAAAATCACTTTGACACCATGACAGAGTGACTAAGTTCTCTCCTTGCCTCCTCCTTGTTTTTAAGTGGCACCTTTCACTTGCAGATGTGGTTCACGGATACGAAAGGTTTGAACGGCAATGCAACAACATAAATTTACATTGGGCGATTCTCGCATATTTTGGGTAACATCTGGGGCATATATTACGACATGTAATGTGCAGGATAATCTTCGTGTCGATTGAAAACGATAATCAACAAGATTCCGCTATGTTTTGTGCCTGTTTGCAATGTTAGACATTTCTTGCACAGAGTTTTTACAGCAAAAGCTGTTACGAGATCACTTATCGGGTCACGCGTAGTTGTCCACCGCCGCCGGTGTCCGTAACCACATCATGCGAAATTACAAAAAAAAAAAATACTTGCACCACAAAAAAAGTTGACAAAGTGAAAAATGACAAAGTGGGGCTTGAACCCGGGTCCGCTGCATGCCAGCCCAATATTTTGCCATTGAGTTACGCTGGTGCTTATAGAGGAGAGCACGCCTATCTCGAACCCAGGCGCCTTCGGCGATATACCCTCGCTCCCAGAGACGCCATGCAACTGCTAAGGCGCGCCCCGCTAGCATGAAATGCAGTGGCTCTGGGAGTTTAAAATGCGAAAAAGTGCCTGTTCAAGCTCCGCCTGCTCATAAACTGTCATCTGGGTACCACTGCGCTGTCATCTGATGCGACAACAACCAGCCCAAGAAGAAGAGATTGCTGAGCACTGCCTGTGAAGTTCACAACGAATCGCGGGAATCATGCCGGTGCGATGTTTTTCGATTACAGATTCCCGTCCACAACGAAAAACGCCGAGCTCCACAGCCTTAGGATATAATCGCAATCAGCAGGAAAAACTATGAGCCCTGTGAAGTGTACGAGTAAGTAAACTTATTGTGTTTATTCAAGCACGACTCCAGCTCCTTCACTTTACAGCAGCGATTTCCATGCAGTATGCCTGTAGTATAAGGCACAAAGCTACTGCCGTACTCTTTCGCAGGCCGCATGTCAATAATAGAATATACGTATTACGACTCACGCGTGGCTGCACGCACCGTGCATGTTTATTACAACTGTAACGGCCTACTATCGCGATGCGTGAACGGCGCGGAAAGCATGATTTTCGACCCGGTCAAACTGACATGCCTTGACCGTCACTAGGCGAATCTACATGTGCCTTCGGCCGGCATCACCGTAGCATTTTAAAATCTTGTTCTGGCTGGCACTTTTGCCCTGCACGTATGTTCCGAGTGCCCCGCAGGACTTGCAATTGATACACATGCGGTGCATGAGCGTAAGTTGGAACCAGATTATAGTGTTACGCTGACGCCGGCTTACAGCACAAATTCTGCCTTGTCATAGCTAAGGCACGCCGCAGTTCGACTGAGTCGAAAGCAACGCTTTCCACTGTTCGCATTTCTTTCAATTACAATAGTACGTACCTGATCAAGCTGCTTCCGTAGTCTGCAATGCACGTGCTGCAGACATTCCGGACTGTCGAGGAAGGTCTCAATGTTTCACACGGCATTAGCATAAACTTTCAGCACAGGAACGGCGCGAAACATGCTTACAGCCGGACTCGAGTTGTGAAGTTTCGCGTTTGATTTGCAGAGCGTCTGCTCGCCTGGCAGTTGAGAGTGTTGCTTCACCGCGCTTACAACAGACGGCACCACGCGCTTTTCAATATGGCAGCAAGCATCGAGCTCGCTGTGTTCTGGTGTATAGCTTGTCAAACTTGCCTTAGGCAGGCATGACCTAGCACCAATGGCACAGTGGGGCTCGAACCCGGGTCTGCTGGGTGCCAGCCCAGTATTCTACCACTGAGCTACACCAGTGCTTGTGACTTGTTACACGTACAAAGAGTCACATTGCAATATGCTTGAACGCGGCCTATAAGTCCTTGGAACTTTGGCTTTTTCCATTAGAGCGAACCTCGGTGTATTAAAAATGATCATAGTGATAGACTCCGGCGAGATCTGTTCCGGCGGGTACACGTATGACCACCCCTTAAGCATAATTCCTATCGCCGAGCCAACTTAAAACACTCGCGGCCAAGATTCCTGCCTAAAGTCTCAGAGTGCCGAAGCCTTGAGAAACACCGCAACACATTTTTCCGTATGCAGACATTATTCATTGTAAAAGCACCCAAGAATGATATTGTGGTAGTATTGGCGCTTAGTTTCTAAATCGCAAAGCAACGAAAAAAAAACGCCGGGCCTGCATGGAGGGCGCAGCACAGTCACAGCAAAAGCTAGAAGAGCGACCTTTCAGAGCCTTTTCAAAACACTCATTGGGTAACAACTGTAAGCACACTTGCTTGACACACAAGAGCATTAATAATAAATTTTTTGGGGTAGTAGGCCAGCATTCACTATATTTTTTGTCATTCTTTTGAGAAGTGTGGTATCCACTAACCATTTACAAGGAATTTTCTGCCGATTGTCCATGCAGTGGCTGACGACGATGAAGAACTATGGCTGAAGTGGGTGTGCGCTACAGTTAATAGGGAAGAACAAGCTTTTGTGATGGTTTGGACCATTGGCAGCCCACTCGTTACGCTATTCGCATTGTGCGACTGGTTGTTCTTTCGCTGTTGTAAAACGTTTATAAGTCGTATTACACGATTGCTTTCTCGACATCAAGCCTGCCTAAGGCAAGTTTGACAAGTCACAAGCACCGGTGTAGCTCAGTGATAGAATACAAGGCTGGCACCCAGCGGACCTGGGTTTGAGCCCCACTGTGCCATTGGTGCGAGGTCATGTTTGCCTAAGGCAAGTTTGACAACAAGTTCTAAGCATCGACGTAACTTAGTGGCAGAATATTGGGCTGGCACGCAGCGCCCCACTGTGTCATAGGTGCAAGGTTTTTTTTTTCTAATTTCGCGCGACGTGGTTACGGACACCGGCGACGGCGGCAGACAACTGCGCGCGACCCAAAAAGTGATCTCATAACACCTTTTTCAGCAAAAAAAAAATAAGTTGGGTAAGTGGGAGGGGGAAGTGTTAGAAGAAAAATTTGGGGGGGGGGGGAATTGAACTTTTCCAACCTCCCCCCTCTTGGCTACCACACTGTCTGAAATGGTGAGAACATTCAATTGACAAAACAGGAAAGTCATCAATCAGCATAACTTGTGCCTCTTAAAATTTAATGAAAAATGCTGAACAAAATCATCATATATGCTTGATAGCAGTATGCACCATTCAACTAGAACTACAAAGGGTAAAGGGACTTACTCCTGTCGCGCACAATAGAGTAGCGAATATTGTGGTCCGTGTCCGGATCCCTGGCCTGCAACTTGAAGACAGGAGTGCCGGCCGGGGCATTCAACTGTACAACAGCCTGCATCGGAATCGGCCGGTTGATAAAGTACGGAGGCTCATCGTTCACGTCCGCTATCCGGATGATGATTCGTTGCCGCTCCTTCTCTGCATAGGGTAAATAGAAAACCACGAGCCATCAGCATCTAGCAGTAGAAATTATAAGAATCTGGAACAAACACTACAAATCACCACTATGTGCTGCTACAAAAACTGTCTCAGATTCAACAATATGAATAATATGTAGACACAAGCAGACAATCATAGAAATTATGCTATATTTAAAATTCATTTCCTAATTCTGTATAATACAAGAATAATAACACTGTTGAAAGGTGTTAATACTTGCAGTATACACGAAACAAGTAAATAGAATACAAAGGTTAAATAAGAAATCCCCATGCACTTTGAAGAAGCGCACCTGCATTTCCGAAGGCTGTTACAGACGACTTTCTAGTAGACATTCAAGCACCCATCACCTGTCACAACCATCGGTGTGATAGCAAAATTACTGTCACAGGCTACCCAAACAGGTGCTTGCATAAAGAAAGCTCTGTGGCTAAAGTATTGACTGGAGCAAAAAAAGGCTTGCTATTTTTTTCTTTGTCAACTAGAAACAAAATACGAACTGTTTTTCTTCAGTGACGTATCTTACTTCTGTGTGTACAAGATATGCATATAAAGCAACCTGCACCAAAGGCACAACAGATGGCAAGTGCTTTCCAATAATGGCATACCTAATATTAAAGGTATCATACTTCTTACAGCTAGTGCTCACAAATGCACTCACATAGTCACTGCCATCTAGCTTGAGTGACTGTTTTTTTTGCAATGCAAGAAGCAAATTGCTTTTTTTTTTTTGGCCTTTTGATATGACTTCTCACAGAGAAGCATGAGAGACGTTTACTTAGTGTTACAGGTCTTGCTGCACATGATAGTTGAACCACAGGGCAAATAGAAACGAAGAGTTCCAAGTAAGAAAGAGGCAGTCAGTGTAAAACCTCCACTCAGCACAGAGATCACCAACAGGCACAGCAATGTCTCCCAACATGTAAACATGCTCCACTAATGCCTTTATACCCAAGGTACAGTTGAAATATGTACTACAGGCTGTGCTTTATTGTGACAAACAATGTTAAATGCTGAAAGCAAAGGGCAAAAAACATTTTCTGAAATTTGTGTCTCTATTAGCTGTAGCCATTCAGTTCAATACCTAAAAAAACATTCTTCCTGAACTGCTGCACGAAATGTCAGCAGTGAACATTTCTTTTACAGATTAATTTTTTTTACTATTGCGTGTTACTGATAAGTGCATTTCAGCTATGATTTGTTTCGACCTTTTAGAATACTGCACCACTTCCAACTTAGTCTTATGCAAATGAATTTGAGGTGGAAATAACACCAGGTAAAATGTTTCGGGCACAGCTATCAATCTGTGGCATGTTACAAATAAGCAGTGACTACATGTACCGCGATGCGCTGCTAGCCCAATGAGGCGTGGCTGAGTAAGGAACTGAATTATAGTAGCTAATTGACACTCACAGTATGAACAAAACAAGGACACTAGAAAATGAGTGATGCAACATGAGTGTGTAATAAGAGGCCATCTCAGCGCTTCCTGGGTCTGGACAAAGCTACAATTGATACTCAAGAAATACAACTGTAAAACATTTCATATTCCCCTTTCTGATGAAACATTCCCTTCTTACTAATGCCTCAAAACGCAAAAGTGACTGTTATTAAAGCAATTAAGTTTTTTTACAAGTTTTTTTACACTAGTTGAATACGTTGCAGAAAAGGTATGGATGCATGAGGGTACAAAAGAAGGACACAAAGGCTGATAATTGCCCGAGCTTCGAAGTCTTAAAATACAGTAACATAAAGCGGTCTTTGCACTAGAAACACCGAGCAGCCAAACTTTTCAAAAGTAAGTTGACTCAACTTCAATTACAAATTACTCAAGCTTCAAATTTTCAAGTCAGATTTTCAATAAAATGCAAAATGGTCGATTAATGAAATAACAAACCACCTTTCTAACAGGCTTCTTATAGTATTTCAAGCCCTAACAATTCAGTAAAGCAAGTGAAACTGTTTCCATCCACAACATAAAGCAGAAACAGTACAAACATACAATGGAATGAAGACAATTATCTAAACATAGCTGGCATGAATGAAGTTAGGTTTCAGAAGCAAATAAGTAAAATATTGCCGCATTCAATATTCAGCATGAAGAGAACAACGAAGGGCACGTGCAGCGAGAGAGATAGACGAGGTTCTCAACCAATCAGCTTGCCAGTGTTCTGGTATAATTAAAGTAAGTTGTCCTGCATTTGACTGCTGGAACTGTTCTATACTAGCCCTCAAGGCTAGTATAGACGACATTTGACTGTTGGCGACAGAGTCCAAAGCTCAAAATGTGTTTCATGAGCGAGTCTTAGCGAGCTCCCCAAGTTTCGCTGACCTATGCCTAGGAAACCTCTGGGGGCAATTTACTCATCACTGCTAACACACCACAGCAGACTGCTAATACACCACAAATTTCCGTCTCCTCATGATGCCACACTTTCATAATGTGTACTTGAGAAGGAACCCCTTCGATATCAAAACTGAAAGTTTTTTTTTGTTTTTTTTTTTCAAGATGGTATTAAAAATATATATGATAGATACCCCGGCATCACAATACTCTTTTTTAGGGTTCCCAACACCAGTGTTTTCATTTTTTAAACAAATATTTTAATAAAAAACTATTTATTATTCATGTCAGTACTCCTTTAAAGCATTATATATTTTAAATCATAAGCATACCATAAATCTTTGCAACTTTAAGACATCTTTTTCTATTTCTTACAACCAACAACCAAGGTTGAGAACCTATTTGTGATGGTGACCGCAACCTAATACTCTAATTTTCTCCTTCTCTGTGCAGTCTGATAGCGTTCAAAGAGCTTAATTAGGCTTAAATATTTCGTAAAATAAACTGTCTATCCATGCAGCAAAAAATTTGAATAGAAACTAGAGAGCTGGAATGACACGGAACAAACGAAAAAGACGAGCATTCAAGTGCTACACTACTTTCTAATATGTCAGATACACCCCAATAATAATGTTGACTCAAGCAGCAAACTCTTCTGGAACATGCAACTCGTACTACACTGAGAAAATTAAATTAGAACTGAGCTAGACACATGAGCTTTAAGTTAGGCTGCCTGGGCTAGCTAGAAAGAGAAAATCGGGCACTATAGATGATAGTAGGGGCTGAGCAAGCTTCGAACTTATGTCTAATGAGACTAGCAATCTTTAGCTTTTACCAGTCACCTTTAATGTTGATGTACAGTACGGTCCACTGTTAAAGGGAACAATTGAATAAACACCATCAATTTTGCTGGCCTTCTAACAGCAAGCGGATACAACCTTCGTGCACGTCACTAGTCTGTTAAAAGGACTCAGAGCTCCCAACCCCACCAGTCATCTTATGCAGATCAAAGCCGCTATGCCTCTGTAAGATATAAAAATCTAAAAATGCTGTGCATACAGATGTTCCCTTTAACAATGAACGCATCAGTACCTAGTCTTGAAAATACAGCTCACTTACCTAATTCATTGTAGACTACAAAGAAAACTGGAATCGCCTACAAAACAACTGAAGAAGCTTCAATTGTAACATACACATATCGCAAGTGTCCTAACTTATTTTAGACAGAAATAATTTGGCTCAGAGTAAGCCAAGTTACAAAGCTTCAACAACTGCTACCAGTAGATTCTATGGGATGCCCACTGAACTTTATTGAACCCTAGTTTTGTTTTACAATGTTTCAACCTCATGACTGGCTCACACTCACAAAATCAGTAAATGACTTTTTATCCACAAATTATGCAAGTTCCTCTGAGCACTTCAATTCTTTTTGTCATGCCATACCAAGGGTCATTCACTGTCAGGCATAGCCCGACAATTGGTAATTCCTGCAGAGTAGATTGCCAGGTGGTATAAAAACTGGCGTAGGAGAAAGCGTTAGCACAAGGTTAACACCAACACCATTAGTTCAAATAAGCATCAAGCCCGTAAAGCATTTATAAGTAGAACTTCATGACCCATTTGAGTGTGTGTGTGTGTGTGTGTGTGTGTGTGTGTGTGTGTGAGTGTGTGTGTGTGTGTGTGTGTGTGTACACACACACACACACATCTATGAGAAAGCTAAGCTTTGAGAAAGCTACACACATCTATGACAAAGCTATTCTTTACTTTGCTGTAATCAATAATGGGTTATATCCTAACCAAATTCATTATTATCTAGATATGAGTGAGTGTGTGTGTGTGTGTGTGTGTGTGTGTGTGTGTGTGTGTGTGTGTGTGTGTGTGTGTGTGTGTGTACACACACACACACACACACACTCATATCTAGATAATAATGAATTTGGTTAGGATATAACCCATTATTGATTACAGCAAAGTAAAGAATAGCTTTGTCATAGATACCGTGTTACGAATAATAGTTTACTATTTTTGGCTATAACAAAGCATTTTTCTGGCAGATGTGACTGTCATAATGAAGTCTTAGTGTGTGTCCCCGTAACGACAAAAAGCAGAACTAGTATGCAGGGCCCGAAGTTTTTTTTTTTTTTTTCGACAAAAAATCATACTTGAAAAATATAAGCTAGAAAGATATGAATCCCCCACTATGCTCTAAAGTTTAGAGCATAGTGGTGGATTCTATATCACCATAGTTCAGAGGAGTGTATCAAACATCAACACTGTACACTTAAATGTAATTAGATGCAGTATTCAAAACAGCAGAGTTACGAAATCACGGACTCCACAGTTATCTTTATTTTTCAATTTCAATGTACTTAATCCTTTTTAAAAAAAGACAATAGTTTAATTTTTAAAAATCCTTACTACAGTAATAGTTTATTCTTTCAAGTGCAATAAATCAAATTTAGTAAAGTGGATTGTGAGAAACAATGTTCCCCAAGTGTCATGTATTTAAATAAAAACCTTGGAGCAAAACCTTCTTTTTTAACGTCATACGGCAAGAAGAAGCAATGTACAAGCATTATTTGTTTATGAATATAACATATACTTCCTTCTCCATCAAAGTGAACATTCAAGTAAAAACCAGCCTCTAAAATACTTTAGCACATGCTGGTCCTTGAGTACGAAAGCTTGTAGACATTTAATTAGCTATGTTTAGTATATAAATATGTCAATAGCACATCACACTTCTAATATGTTAAGAACAGTAGAAAGCAGCTACAGTGTTAAGTTAGTCTGCACTGCCAATGGCAGATGTGATGTTCAGGTGATGTTTTCTCAGTGAGAGCTGCCGTGGGCTTGTATCACTATGAGAATATGCTTCCACGAGTTTGAATTGGTGGCTGACAATTTCATGCATGCCTACAATCAGCAATAATTTCATTTGCATCAGTAGCAATTTTAACGACATATGAACAGCTTGGAACAAGGATAGACTGTCTTGTCATGTAAATATGACGTCACAGCATACATAAAATTAAAAAAAACATTTCCCAGACAATTACCACATGATGTGAATTCTAAGAGAGCAGCTTCATATTGAGGCAAAGCCAACTATGTAGTTTTTGCTTTCCACGAAGTGTCGACTACGCCACAAATCATAATTTATATGAAGTAGGACAGCACCCACTATGCCATTAATCGACTTTCTGCGAATAACTGCGGTACCCGCTACACATAAGGTATTATGTGGACTTTGTTAATGCTGGATGTCCCTGATAATGAATTATGGATGAACACTTTGCAGTGAGTGGAAAGCATTAGACCACACACTCGTTGCACACTTAGCATTGTGAGATGACTGGTCGTTACTTTACACTCACGCCACACTATATTACATTAGTTTACACGATTCCTTGTCAAACGTGGCGATTGTATAGTGTCTTTTTTTCACACGAGTTTTGAGCACCAGCGTGGCTCTGTGGTTGAATACTCGACTGCCACGTAGAAGGCCCAGGTTCAAATACCATTCGATCCTGGGCAATCTTGTTTTGAAAGTTTATCATGTCTAACTATTATGCCACCGAAGGTGAGGGCAATCCTACTTATTGCAAGATCAAGCAGAACTGTGCTCTAAAAGCTGGTGGAGTTTGGGGGGGGGGGGGGGGTCGTATCATGGATCCACGCATATTAATACAGGATGAAATTGTCCCCCAGAAACTATTGCAGATCACAACCATCACAGCATTAAACGCAGAGACAAGCTTTCCATGATGAAAATTTGTACTTTTACAATGTTCCCTGCCAAGTACGAAAGGAAAGGTAATTTGGTGCAACTACAGTAGGTACCAATTTCATTCATTCACAGCCAGCTAGGCAAAAATTCCTTATGCTTTTTCTGAATTTTATGAAATTGGCCAACCCCTTGAATATTGCAAGTTCCCCTTTATTGTAGACGCTGCTAATGTGCTACCAACACCCATGCTTTGCGATGCAACAACCGAATTATTAAAAAGGAAAAAAGTTTAGGATTGTGCAAACAAGCCATTTTTTAAAGAAAGTCCCCCAAATGTCCAAGATGTGCAAGCCCATTTGCAAACAGTGCTCTTAAAATTATTTTACCTCAGCTGGACATGAACTCTTCAGATTAACTAGTCATAACCATTTGCCACAAAAGATAATCCAATTCCAGAAAGCTGTTTCACAAACTTGTACAGCAGACCTGGAAGTGAAGGAAGAATAAAACATAAGCCCATCTACAGGGGCACTGAGAGAAACATCTGTATTATTAACTCATTTTAGAATGATTAAGTTACCCAGAAAAACGAAAAATAAGAGACAGGTGGCCAAGCCACAGCAGCTCACTGCAACATCACAGAGTTTATATATTTCTACTATTAGGGCCTACTAAGGCATCTACTCAAGCCTATGAATTCCTTATTGGTACAATTTCATTGCACTATGGTCTCACAAAATACAAAAAGAAGCAACACTTTAAAAATGTGACAAGGTGGTGTACCAGCACCGAAATCTTGGTATGCAAATGAATTAAACGGCGCTTCACTTCTGATAATGAACCTATGATCATGAAATTGACTGCAATGAAGTTTCCAAAGGCCAATTCGCTAGCTTAAACTGTTTTAGTTTTTCACTTCAGTGTCCCTTTATAAATGAAGTTAAACTACGCTTGTGTGAATAGTAAACTTTAAGTACAAAGTGCACTCAAAGCGAATAGTGATTAGGTCAAATAATTCCAAATTGAATTCAAATAATATATATTGCATATTAAATATGAGCATATTTTTCATGACCCAACCAATCTGCACAATATTTTGCTTTTTATTAAAACAAGGTATGTTCAAATCTCTTTTTTCATGGTTCAAAGGAAGTGGAAGCAATTTAGGATTTGACATTCAGTACAATGATAATGATAACCCGTAAACTATGTTACATTATAAAATTAAGTATACTCAGGACATACAAGCCGGAATAACAAGCCTTTAAACTTAAAAAATGAATCAATGCAAGGATAATATGTTCATTTAACCTTGAAGTAGGGCTTTACAGCAGTGCGTGTTTCTCCTGGATCGGTGTATTCACAGTAGAGCACCCCTCCTTTGCCGTAAAACCGCCTTGCCAAGGGGAGTTGCATGTGGATATTTATTTGTTCATTTCAAATACTTCAAAAGTCTCAATAATTTGAATTTCAATCAAAGCCAATTCGAATACTGTAATATTCGTTCGGAAATTCGAAGTGTTCGAATACTCGCACAAGCCTACATTATACTTTAGCATAAATCAATCAGTACACTTAACTTGCACCAGTATTATTTATACCTAATTCCGGACAAGCGGTACATGCTGTATCAATGAGACTTAGATGTATCAATGAGACCATCAGCATATCAAATATATCACTGATAGATATGTGAGGTTTAACGTCACAAATCACCATAGAATAATGAGAGACTCCGTAGTAGAGGGCTCCGAAAATTTTGACCACCTGGGGTTGTTTACCGTGCACCCAAATCTGAGCAAATGGTCAAATTTATCACTGAATACAATTTATGGTATCAGTAGTATCATATTCTATCAATGAGATTTGATTGATTGATATGTGGGGCGAAAATGCAGCCGCCGCAGCCAGGATTCGATCCCGCGACCTGCGGGTCAGCAGCTGAGTACCTTAGCCACTAGACCACCGCGGCGGGGCGGTATCAATGAGATTTAACGAGCACATAATCATTGGCATTGGTTTTCAAGTATGATGTCACTGTTGAACTCAAGACAGTATAAACGATTAACTTCAGAACAATAAAAAAAAAACCGCAAGTTTCACATTCAGAGGTCTGCACCAAGGAAGTATAAACCTCACCATCTAAAAGCTGCTCGCACAGCCCACTTTTTTTTTTCGAAGAGCAAGCTTTTTAAAGAAAACATTTCGGATTTACACGTTAAACAAAGCTTAAAGGCAATACTTCAATCTTGCGCAAGTTCCGTGCTAAGGCACTACGTTTTAACGAGACAGGTCTGAGTTGCCATGTACCGCACCTAGTGCTCGTTCAAGGACAGCTACGCAAACAAAGAAAAAGTCAGGCGGACTATATGTAGGGCGCATGCGCGGGCTTTAATGAGGCGCGCCAAGAGACTCCGCAGGAGGATTGGCAGCGGTTGCCCCGATAAAGAAGGGAAAAAAAAGTTTGGAAAAAGACCAACGGCTGACAGGAAAATCGAAGTTTCCGAGTCCTCAGAGGAGCCCGGAAGGGCCCCGGAAATCGGTCTCAAGCCAAACACAGCATTCGCTGCCGGCAATCGCTGGCGCACTCGCTGGGCGATGTTGCGCCTGGCCGCCGCGACGGCCACGGCGCCCTTTGTCCCGCGCCAAGAGTGAACAACGGCGAAGGGGGCACTCCAGCGAGATTATTGTTATAGGGCGAAAGAACGGGGGAAAATGGCGGGGGGGGGGCGGAACGGGCTTTGTCAACGCAGCCATTACTGAGTTTAGCACCACACGAAAGACGACGACGCGTCCCTCGGTGCAGTGTCTTGCGACGCCAAGCTCGCTAATGGATCGATACCAGCTATTCGAAACCTGGCGTTGCTCGGCGCACACAACGCCCGCAAACACGTGCAAAGTAAAAGCAAAATGACAGCCGCGGGTTTGCAAAAAAAAAGAAAAATGCCGAACGAGACAGCATGCCTGCAGGACTAGCCGAGACCGAGTCGCAAGCAAGGTGGTCGGAGGGAGCGCGCTTGTAGGCGTACTCGTCAGAAAGTGCTTTGGCGCAAGATACGCCAGGTGCAATCGATCTCCGCGAAAGGTGGTTCGAAGTCTGAAACCCAGTGGGTTTCCTTCTCTCTCCGGAAGGAAGAGAGACCTGCGCAAGCTCAAGAACGGACCGAACAAGGGGCGCTCGCCGTGGCTGAGCCTTGACGCGAGCGGAAGCCGCTTACGACTACGTATATAGCGATGGCCGAGACTCGGGTCCTCCACACCTGCGCCTGACGGACGGCGCTCATGCTATTTCGTAATGCTGCCCAATGGGCTCGACACGCTGAAGAACAGTCCTGCGAACTAACAAAAGAAGTCGCAAACGAAAGGTTACACGCGAAATCTCCTTTGAGAGTTGTCCAAGTGATGCGCAAGCCTAGAGCTTTTATTGCATGAAACTCCACGGCGGGGGCCTCCACTGGAACGTTGCGAGACGGCATCGGCACGTAGTCTTTCCTGCTTTCTAGCATTCGTTAGAGTGAGTAGTGGCCAAATAGAAGGCGCACCTCGAAATCATCGAAACGCGCGTCTGGCATTAAACGTTCGCGAAGTCGGAATTTTCCGGATGTACGCTGTCCTAGATTGCGCTTTTAATCCACCACCACGAAATACTTTTTTTAAGAAGCCTTCAAAGAAAGTGTTCTACTTTTACATTCATCTTGTACCGCCGCTGCAACACATTTGTAAGGTCCAGCAACACATTTGTAAGGTCCAGATGCGTTAACATTTTGAAAGCGTGGTAAGGCACTCGCCTTTTGAGCACCCAGGTTTTTGGAAACCCCAACACCACAAAGAAAATTTATTTTGTTTTATACATTCATTTCCTTGCACCGATCCGTCTAACGGAGATGAGGAACGGAGAGAGATGCTTACGCATTTGAAAAAAGGCACAACGGAACTCGCGAATTACTTGTCTAGCCAGTGTAGCCAGCCTGAAGATAAACTAAGAATGATCATTTGTCCACCGTTGAATCACGTGGAGGAGCATCAAAAATGCTGAAATATGTGCGTTCCACAAAAAGAAATGACGGTGCGAATACAAGCAACCTTGAATTTGTGACTCATAATGTATGTGTGTCTATCACACATACACACAAGGAGAGGTTGAGCACCCCATTTCCCACGCCTTTATGAAATAAAATCCTGTGTAAGCCTGTCGAGTGTTTGAACGCGAGAAAGCACCAAACGAACTATATCGGAGAAGCGTTCTTTCCTATTTCAACCGTCGGAAGGCGGCCGGGCATCGACCTTCGTGCTCCGAAACAGAATGCAAAGCACTGCAGAAGATAAGTCAAGCGAGCTAGCGAAAAAAGAAGAAGACACTGACGGCATGGAAAAAGAATCATTCAAGTGTTTTTCAAGTGCAGCAACAAAACACTCGTACGAGTTTCCGTGTCAACGCGCGTACGTACAGCCAAGGCTCGAACAAGACTGTAGCGTTGCGCTTCCGGACATCCACTCTTGCAGAGTTGAATGGCTAACAGTGGCCGAGGCCCGCCTGCTTTATTATGAAGGAATACTGTTTTCACTTTCCGGCGAGATAAAATGACGTGAAAGAGCTACTTTCTGGGTGCTAATATGGGAATGCAAGGACAAAATTAGATAAGACACCACCCACTGCTGCGAGGTCTGTCTTGCGTATGACCCTCCCCTACCCCAGTAAATATGGAATGTTAGACTTCATTCATCAACATATTCATTTTGCGCACGTTCCCGGCCATACTCGATTTCCCACCGCCGTTATTACCGGTATGTATCGGCTGTTGCGGTGGATTGTGTCTGGCCGCCACGGCGGCGGTTTGGATTCCCCCACACCGATCTGAACGAAATTTGACGGTACAAAATCATTTTTCCAGTGCACCAGTGGATTGCATCCTTTATGAGAAGAAGGTTTCGTAATCTGTATGACAGCAGAAGGCCTAAAGCCAGTCAAAGGATAATATGAGTTTCGACGCCCCAAAAGCAACCAGCCAAGGAAAAAAAGCCAAACACGGAAATACGCATAATCCAGTCCTACTGGTACTTATAGCCGAAGTATTTCCGCAGAATAACGACACACACCATGTTCACACAATACATAACGACGTTGCTTGGCCGCCAGAGCGTGCTCGCAAGTTAACGCACCTATCGCGTAAACGGATCTCTAGCGCTTACATTACGCCAAAATGCATACATGCACTAGGTGCCGAACAACTTGCACTCGTTCTAATGACGAGCAAAAAGCAGTCACGGGCTCACTGCGAGTGACGCAGCGCCCACAGCGTATACACTCGTGCGCTGCGATTAGAGATGCGCTGCCCCGGCCCTTCCTATTTCCGCCAAGCGAGGGGAATCCCCTCGCGAAATACCCCCTCCGCACTCAAGGTGATGGTGGAGGGGGGCCGTCGCACCCGCCGCTTGGCCGGAAGAAGAGGCGCATGCCTGCCACGCTTACGTCACGGCCGCGAGCGACAAAGCGGGGACGGCGGGATGCCGACCGCGCCAACTTGTACCGCTTTTCAATTTCGCGAATAAAGTCGGCCGGGCATTTTATAGCAGTGATGCGCCGTGCGGTGCATGTTCGACAGTGTGGCCCTCCGCCAATGCTCAAACAAGTACGACAACTAAAGCTCCGGCGGGCCGTTTCGGCGTGAAATGCACTGCAGTCAATGCTATAGCGACCCATATAAACACAGCGCGTGGGCTCTTCAAATGAATGAACGGCTACGTGCAACGAGAGCAATCCTGCATGGTGAGCCAAGTGACTGCAGTCCTGCGCGCATTCGCGTGCCTCGAGCCACTCCGTCGGCCAACCAACGGGTAGAATCCGCTTCCTCGAAAGCTGATGTCTGCCCCACATTTTCCGAGAACTGCTGGCAGCGTAGTGCGAGCGCTTTGAGGCTCACACGGTAAGTGCGTCGAAGCATCAATGACGAACATGAGCAATCATCTGCCGAGTCAATAGGTGCCACCGATGTCGCGGATGTCTCAGCGAGAGGAATAGACTATTTTAATCCCTACCCGGTCCGTGAGGGCACTACAGACCTGCTTTAACGGGCGTGCTGATACGCCGAAATGACACAAGAACACTTCGTATAAGTCATCACTCGAATACGTGATGAGGCATACAGAATCTGCTCAACGAGCATTCGATGCGGTACCTCAACAAGGACCCTTCTGCAAACTCGCTAAGTTTTAGAGAAGACTTCGATCCGATTTAAGATTTAAACAACCGACAAGGGGATGGCGTGCTGACGGTGACGCAAGAAAGCATGGAGCTCACTAAATGTGGCAAATGTGAAGCGAGACCAGTTACTGATGAAGCCGCAATCCGATCGTCTCTTATAATCGCTGTGAGCACCTTGCAATCAACGAATGGGACAAAACAATGCCAGCCGAAGCGCTGGCCCACTCTCCGCCTGAGCGACTCGAATTGGTGGCCTTCGATGGCCGCGTCAGGAGGCCGGGCTAACCGAAGGACCTTCGCAAGCTGACGCGACATTCCCCGTCGCAAGTCATCGGCGTCCTTGGAAAGAGGCAAGCAACGAAGAATTGATGCGCGGAAAATGAATACTTGCGAGAGGACTCACCTAAATCCGCAGCGGGGCTTTGCAAGCGCAAAGTCTTGACGGGACTCTTCCGATTTTGATATAAGTCCATTTGGCCAGGTTATTTTGATCACTGTCTCCGCATTTCAATCACTAGCGTGACTGAAGCGCTCGTGATTGAAAACCCTATTCAAATCACAAAAAAAGATGCTAGATTCCGTCACGACCTTTCCACTCCCACCAGCGTCTTGTGACACGTTCTGGTCGGTCGTCAGTCCCTTCAAGCCCAACTTACTTCCCTCGACATACAAGCCTCGTCTGTGCCAGCGAAAGTGGTCGCTGTTGCATACAAGCACCCTTGCAGCGGGCCGCAGTTCGCAATATAAATACAAAGCGTGAATCTGAGAACTGTGCTTCTTTTTTTCGACAGATATTTGCGGAGCACTACCGCCAGAGGCTACACTTCGGTTGTACGATGGGTGTTTTATCCGAGAACTCAGTAACAGTTTATTATTGGCACTGTTATCCTATTCGGAAATAGAAGACAGACGATTCTGCATTGTTCTCGCACCAGAGCACTGACTCGACAGCGCAACGACAGAAACCACCGAGCAGGCTCTGCAGATCTGTCAAGCAAGTCGCCTCGTCCCTTAACATGAGTACACCCCATCGAGTCTGCAGCGCTCTCAGCATTCCCGCCTACGTGGCGTAAACATCAATTTGATCGACTGCGTGAGGCCGTGAAATGGTCGCAAGAGCAGCGTCAGCTCATTGAAGCAGTAATAAACTTCCCCAGCAAGTAGAGCAAACGTTCGGACACACTGATGTGCTGGCCAACCGCCTTTGCCAACGCTGCGACTAGATAGCCGAGACGGTAACAGTGAGATGACGCCATACGTTTGTCTGAGATGCCAAGTAAACAGGCAGCCATGGTCCGCAGCGCCCACAACACACAAAGGGTTGCGTAGAGAAAAGAACAAAAGGAAAGGCGGGGAGGCTAAGCAGAACGCCATGTCCGGTTTCTCTCTGGAGATGGAGAGAAAAATCAGGCGGCGATTTTTGGCATGTATTTCGAAAGCATTCTGCTTACATGCGGCACCTTACCGTTCAAAAGAAAGCTCTCAGAGCAATTTGGTGCGCAAGAGCAGAGAAATAAAAGCGCGGTATCGCAATACGTCGGCTCAAGAGCCCGCCAGCATAGGCGAGAGAGCGAACCAGTCAAAACGGAAGAGGAAATGATGTCATCGCCCAAGAGCAATAGGAAGCGGAGAAGAGGAACGCGCCGGCTTCCCAACGGCAGCACGCCGCCGAAACCCTGATCCGGTCGTAAATAACCGGCGCCCCATTAACCGTTCCTATGGAAAGGCGCCGGAACGCGAGCTGCCCGCGGGCCAAGCGAAAGGGGGATGTGCGGGGGAGTCGGGCGCCAAACCATGGAAACTGGCAAGGGACCCGATTCTGAAGGAGACGAGAAAGAGCACTTCCCGCGCTTCTTCGCTAACGTCGCGCGTCACTGTACTACCACCGCTGGCGCAATGACACGCAGGCGGGCGAAGACCGCTGCAGCGTGGCGGCCAAGCGTGTCGGTGAATGAAAGCGGGCGGAGATGGCGCAAGCTAGAGAGTGGCGGGCCAGCCACACGAGCCCTCGGGCCCGACCGAGTCGGTGTCGGAATGAAGACACGCGGCAAGCTGAAACACAGCGTTAGCGAAACGCTGCCGTCGACGCTGAGAAATCTGCGTCCTGCCATAATGCGGCCGCTACTCCGCGGAAGCGTGCGATTCTTTTTACGCGCATTGCAGACTCACAACCGTACACCTCGCGCTTGAAGTACCAGTTGCACTCCAGAGATCTCGAATCCTGGTCCTGTATTCGGGAAAACGATGCCAACGCAAGAAAAGAATACGTTGACGCGGAAGGAATCACGATGGGACGCCCACACGTAATCGTACGGCGACTCGGAATCGGGCCTAATTAGCAAGTGCCGGCATCTCCGCGATGTTCTGCGTTATGCCGCTCCTTCGGCATTCCCATAAAACATAAGCAGCTCGCCTTTAACGAACACCAGCAAACTGGGGGTAAAATTTAGATAAACGAAGTCAAAGAAGCGTTCGCGAATATATAAACAGCTTCGAAAACTGCGAGCACGGGTATACCCGGGTTATCTATATATATATATATATATACCGCAACGCAACACGAACGCAAAACACGCCACGACACACAACCTTAGTACCGCAATATACTGCAGTACACTTTTTTATGCAAAACGCGCTTTCAACCTTCATCGGACCTTCGCTACGTCAGCAGTTATGCATGCAGCCTATTGCCGAATGTCAAGAGGAGTAATATGGGTCATACGACCCACAGCGTCCAAAAGTAACATGCCAATCGCCGAATTACTTGAAGGCCGACTGGCTTCTATGTCGCAATATGGAACAAGCGGTCAGTTTCAAGCGAACACGCATATTAATTTGTGCGCATAATATAGTTAAGCATGCAGGAACAGAGCGAACGGAACAGGATGTAACACAATCAACGGCGCAGTTCCTTATTGATGGACAGTTGAGCGTGCGCGGACGCAACCCGAGAGTCGTTAAACAGATTTAATTGCGCGTCCGCAGCAGCCGTACGGACGCAGCCTCCGATTGCGAATGGCCTGTCTATTAATATCTGTCTATTAATATGTCCATATTTCGACCATGCTTTATCAAGTCACAAAATTACAAGACCATGAATGCACTGGTTTCGGTCTTATGCTGCACAACATAGCTGGTAATTATTTTGGGCCCTGTATTTTTTACAACCTGATCCCCCGCTAAATTAGACGCGCCATGCATTAACAGTGCAGAAATCCACATTTGCTATGCAAACTATAGCATCGTAAGCTTTTGTCGCCGGGTGTATTCCTTGTACGTGCCCATTATCGTTAGCAAAAAAATAGGGGGGAGCGGGGACGTTGACTGCGCCATAAAACGCAATACAATAGTTATTCAGCTATTTAGCCTATTCGAGCGCAGTTTGTACAGGCTGCAATGTCGAGCTGCCTGGTTAAATAAAATCCACGGTTTTACGTCCCGAAACCACGACATGATTATAGGCGACGCCGTAGAGGGGACTCCATCTTGAATGTAACCACAATAAAACCTAACGTAGTTTTGGTTTTTTTTTTGTTTTTGGCATTTCGCATACACTAAAACGGAGCAGCAATGACCGGTAATCGAGGCCGCTTTCTCCAACCGGGCAGTGCGAAACCTAAGTCGCTAAGCTATATCAAGGCGGGCGGACAACACGCTTGCACACTGCTCACGCGACGTAGAAACGTCGTATTGCATATTATGTGACCTAACGAATGCTGAACAATAAGACGACCGTCGGACGTAATTCTCGCGCGCACGTAACGTCGCCGCTGCCGTTAAAAATGTCACAGCCAAGGCTCCTGCTTCGAGCTTGCCAAGTGTCGAAGGGGCACTAAACAGAAACAGGAAGTTGATATAAAATGAAAGAGGAACGTTTTTGATGGGCGCAAAATGGTCACTAATTAGCGGAGACATTCGTAATCAAACACCACCTCTCTCTCTTCCTTTATTTATCTCGCACCGGACTGTGCGCTGTATAAGCACCGCGAATTTCATAGCGAACCAGAAGGCGCCACGATACGTCACCGTGTGCGCCAACGGTCACTGCACGGGCATGCAACGAAGGTCTCGACGGGCCGAAGATCGTCGAGATGGTGGGCGAGTGGTGAACATCGTGTATCCCAAATACAACGTAAATTACACTGTACCATCCAACGTGCCCGTCCCGATTTGGAAGTGTCGGCACAGAGAGCTAGGACAAGATTTCTGGTGCACACACGCAATTCCGAAAACTGTCCAGACTGCTTCCTGTGACGCGAGAAAGGCAAAAGCAACTTGGACTTTTACCAACACAGGTGCGTCATCTACTGCGTCCACATTGGGCGAGTCCTGATAGCGAGCCTGGCGTTGTCGAATACGCCGAACCTTTTCCCTGTCATCGTTCCACTTATCTGACTGATGTGTGAGGTGTAACGTCCCAAGACCACTATGTGATTATGAGAGACGCCGTAGTGGAGGCCTGCAGAAATTTTGACCACTTGGGGTTCTTTAACGTGCACTCAAATCTGAGTACACGGGCCTACAACATTTCCGTCTTCATCGGAAACGCGGCTGCCGCAGTCAGGATTCGATTCCGCGACGCGCGGGTTAGCAGCCGAGTACCTTGTATGCACTAGTAGACCACCAGGCGGGGCCGTTCCACTTATCTGACTACAGAACAATTCTTATCAGTATTCAATTTTACTCGTTTATTCGTTTCCACCGCCTTTTGACCAGCAGTACATGCGTACCTCGATATTCAGAACCAAGACGGGCACTGTATCTTACACAACTGTTACCCAGCGCCTTACGCGACGTTTCTGCGTTCAGTTCTTCTGCACAATGGCCATTCTGAAATACCGAAACACCCCCCACTCATTAATCCATCTCCGTCTCGCACCAAACTAAAATATATTCTACGTTTGCGGCTCGAATCGGCGGGTCAAGCCCGCATGCGAAAATGATGCGCAGCGCATTCTTGATCCTATTCTGCCATTCGCCCCGCCGCGGTGGTCCAGTGGCTAAGGTACTCGGCTGCTGACCCGCAAATCGCGGGTTCGAATCCCGGCTGCATTTCCGATGGAGGCGGAAATGTTGTAGGCCCGTGTGCTCAGATTTAGGTGCACGTTAAAGAACCCCAGGTGGTCGGAATTTCCGGAGCCCTCCACTACGGCGTCTCTCATAATCATATGGTGGTTTTGGGACGTTAAACCCTACAAATCAATCAATTATTCTGCCATTCGCAGCTACTGTATTCGCCGCGCGAGCATGCGATGTCAAATTTGTGATGCAACAACGCCGTCCATAACGTCACCATGGCGTCACATATCGTGACATGGCATGACGACGTCATCACGCGACGACGCCTCTTGGTCAAAAACGGACCGATCTCGGAGGTATAGTGCAAAACCAAGCGAGTTGCAGAAAGGTCGCCATGCCACCGATCCTGGAGGCAAAGCCACGCTACGGTGCAGCAGAAGGCTTTCAGAGGGGGACGGGGGACATCGACTGAAGAAGATAGCTTTCACATTCCAGTCTTTTTAGGCAAATGTACAAGTGAGCCTGGGAGTATTCATTCCATTACCATTATCATTCAATTTGAAAAATAAAGCAATTAAAAAAGAAGGAATCGGAGAAGAGAGGGATCGTAATATCTTCCACCTGAGAGGTATTTTAATTGAAGCAACCCCTTTCGCATGGCACCTCCAATACAAAGCAAAAGCTGGGTAAGAGACGTCCGTCACACGCCGGGCAAAGCAAGTCGACACGCATGTATAAAACTCATCAATATTTTCGCACGTGCTGAACTCTCAATCAACTCAAGACACACGCCTGCGAAAGCGAGCGGGAATTTATGAGCCTTTCTGTGCAGTAATATTGTACTTGCCTACCGAGTTGCGGAACACGGCGTAGATAGAAATGCGGGAGCCCAGACGTACATGCATTACAACGCAACAATAGAAATTGAATAAAAAGAACAAAAAAGCAACCAGGCGACCATCTCAGTTAATCACACTAAGTGATTTTTTTTTTTCCTCTACAGCATGGTCAACGACTTTCAACCCAGTGATGAATTCGCGAACAGTGCGACGTATCGCTTATTTACGGGAAGCGCGTCATTCCTTTCACCGCACAAGCTTTCACGGCCAAGTTATCAATCGACAGCTGTTCCGCCCCCGATCCTTTACGAAGAAAAGGAAACACGAAAGGGGGGGTCTTGTCGGCCGCGAAGAAGGGTAGGTCCTATACGCTCGTAACACGTGGTTAGTCCGAGAGCGAAGCACGGTCCATGAACGTCAGTATGTTGCAACCGGGCGTTCCACGCGTTATCACCTTGACGTGTCCGTTCAAACGCACCCTGAGCTAGGTCAGTACAATGTCTATAGAAGTCATAGCATCAGAGCTAAATAAACAATCGGCGAAGGTTCAGCAAAGCGTACCCTTTCGAAATTCCCCTTCGTGTTCCGCTTATCTCCAGAGTTCTTTGAACAGCGTAGAGCTAAGGTCGTACCATGCTGCCCCAGTGAGACCCGATATAGCGCGGATCCTGCTGCTGCTGCCAGCGAAATGCGAGCGTGCGAAAGAACACTCCAAACGCAGGCAGGCGAGCAGCGTGTGGGGTTCAGCGAAAAGGACACCGCCCAGCAACACCGAGCTTCGGGAGCAGAATTACGCTAACCATCGAGGGAGCAGCGACTAACCCAATGGGAGAACAGTAGACGAATCAACAAGTGGCAAAATTTTCGAAACTATATTAGCGTTCTTCTCCGGAAATACTAACCGAGGAACGAGACTTTAACTCGAAACATATTAAGAAAAGGCATGCACATAGCATCGCCAACACCAAAGATTAAGCGTCCCCCGAGCTCCTCTTCTGTTCAAATCTCGTACAACTGTTCGAGCCCTCACCAATTCATGCGTAACGCTGCAAGCCGTTCACAGTGGACTAGGATGCAGCTACCGGCCATGTCCGCCTTTCGCGGCGCGCAGCATAGGCCGGACTGAGTAGCGAAAAAGGGGCTGCGGCGCGCAGTGGCTGGGAGCGCATCCTTCCGGTGGACGGGCGGCCAGCGGTTCACCTCGTCCCCGATGGACGTGATCGAGGCGGCCTCGCCCTGTTGGCGCCGTGAAATCCACGCCCACCCTCGCTGGCCGGCCTTGCGAGAGACGGTTCCGCGCATACGTGCATGCACGGCGCAGCCCTCCGATAGGGACAGCTCGCCGGCGCCAATCTGCATTGTCGCGACGGCAGGAACTAACGCAGCGGTCTTACAAAGAAAACGCGCCCTATCCGATCAAGTGCGTGCGACGGTGGCAAGGGCAATCTGCATGCATAAACCATGCGCTCGCCGCCGAAGAGCAGGCGCCCACTTGTGAAGCAGTCCCGCGTTGTTACCAAACCACTTCCGCGACTTCCTTTCGCTCTTCCATCCAGATTCAGTTGCGGCTAATTTCATCTCGGCCAATGCGATATGTAGACGTTAGAGATACTCAACTTTTTTAGGCCTGGCCACGCCCTCTCTTTATGGAGAGTCGCGCCCTCTGTCTCTCTCTATAGAGAGAGGGTGCGGCGCAGCGTGGGAATAACCAGAGGTACGTGTGGTCAGGCCTTTACAATAATAACCTGGAAGGCTAGCGGGCGAAATTCATTGCTGACAGGCCAATAATGTTCACTGCTTTATTTTGCCCGCCAACCACTCGCACACCGAAACGGGCAAATGACTTGTGTAACCACGCTGAAAATTTCTAAATCTGGAGATTATCATTACGCAGGAGTATAGCGGCAAACACGAACTCGAGTGCCACGTCGCCGAGACAGCGCTTCGGCACTGTTTGTGGGTCTGCCAGTGAATGGGAAACTACAATCGCCCAACTGAGGCGACTGCGTCCGCAGAACCTGCCAAGGCTGGGAACCGCCCCGCATATCGTCCTTTCTACAGCACGTCACCACCGACACTCACGGCCGACTAAGGCCGTAACAGCACTGCAACTACCGGAAAAGAGAACAAGTTGAACAGGGGCCTCGGGAGAGCTGAAGCGGGTATCCCCATTGCATAGGACGTCCGGATCGCATACATGCAGCCAGGCCACCGCCAGTTCGCACGCCGCCACTGTTTTGTCTCGCCTTACCAAAACAGCCAACGCTGACGCGATGAAAGAAACCGCATGCCGGTTCAGTGAAACTCGCTCATGCCGCCAAGATCGGCAGCGGAAACGGTGGCGGTACGCACGGAGCGAGCAGTAAGTACGCAAAGTTCGAAAAGCTTCGAATCGCGTCCGGGAAAGTAAACAGCTTTTCTCGCAATCTTTCGTGGTCACCGCCCTAATATTATATTTAAGGCCTGGTTTCGCGAGGCCTCTCCCACTTGCTTCCCGTCACGATGGCTTTGACGAACACTGTTGATAACTGAACTAATTTAACTAGCAGCACTGGACAAGTACCGTTTATCTGCTGTTATAACATTACCTTCAATCTCCAAATCATTCTCGAGTTAATATAGAAGCGTTTTTTGTGTATGCGGGCGCCTTGTATCGATATGCTTCACACACCGCAGCACACACGAACACATGCGCTCCTCTTACGCGTTCTTCATAAAAGCTCCAAAGAGGAAGAGATGAGCAAAATAGGGGACATAGTAAAAACAACAGACACTCCGATAAAGCAGCCGTGAGACGAAGGTGTGCCCTGCTCCTCATCTCCAGTCGCTAAAGTTCCATGATCAGCGCATTGAAATGCGCGAATACGACCACCTACAGTGCCTATCCCGCCTGATATTTAGCAAACCACTGCCTTACAGCATCCGCTGCCGTGACTCACGACACGCGGAGCAGTGCCATTTTGCAAACGGCAAGTTGGGAAGCGCAGTCTGCCCGCCGGGCGAGCAAGTGGCATTCCAATGACGCCGGCCACGAGAAAAACGGCACACACGAAAACGTCTCGGAAGGAATGCAGGAACTTGTCTGCTATTGAGTGACTAAATTAACGCCTTAAATACAGCTCAATTTTTTTTATTTATATAGAGAGGTGTGCGTGCGGGGGGTGGGGATATTAAGCACCCTATAACGCTCTAAGAACACGCGACCTCCGTAGCCCATGAACGCCGAAACGCGCATATTCGGAGGATTTGCAGTTCAGACCACAACGGCGGTTACGTGCAGAGGCACAATGCGGGCGGCCCCGAACGCGGCGAAAAAAAGAGGGGACACAAAAGGGTCTCGCGCCGCGCGACACTCGACGCGCAACAAAGCTGCGAGTCACGCTGCGCTCGAAATGCCGCACGACCCCGATTCGCTCACCGCGGGCGCTTGTGCGGCGCCGCGCACTGCGAGCAGCATCTGTGGGGCGACCCGAAGGCACGAGGACACTGTTAGCGGGGGCCCGAAACTTACCTTTTCGACATCATACGGTTGAATATTATAGCCACCTTAGCAGGCACGTTTTTAAGCCAAGAACTGATTCCAGATGCGATAGGAGCGAAACAAAAAATAAAGATGAGCAGCCCTGTCACGCATGACTGGCCCGCACCGCGAACACTGCACGCGCAGCATTGGGCCATGCGTTCCACGATCCAATACACGCGAAACACTTTATTTATTCAAGAGGCCATGCATACAAGGGTAAAAAAAGTCAAGTATGAACATGTAGATAGAGAATTGGCCCGCCGTCTGCTATAGGGTACTTCCAGTTCGAGGCCTATTCATTCGCTGTTTCAAGGTGCATACTGCACAGTGTAATCGGGGAGGAAACACGTGAAAATTCTGTGACGCGTTTCTTGCCACTTGTTCAGTGATTATGTCTTTTTTTTTTAATTGGCAAATGAATAGACGATATTTCGCGCATTTCAGGGGACGAAGCGAGAAGTGGAAAATGGGCAAACGCGAAGAACGATAAGAGGCGGGTTTCGAACGCAGCATGCGATTATGCTTTGATACATGCAGTAATCTCTTCCAGAACCACCTCAATTTATTATTTTCGAGCACAAACGTTTGATTAATATGCGGGGTTTAACGTCCCAAAAACCACCATATCATTATGAGAGATGCCTTGTGGAGGGCTCCGGAAATCTCGACCACCTGGGGTTCTTGAACGTGCACCCAAATCTAAACACACGGGCCTACAACATTTCTGTCTCCATCGGAAATGCAGCCGCCACAGCCGGGATTCGAGCCCGCGACGTGCGGATCAGCAGCCGAGTACCTTGGCCACTAGACCACCGTGGCAGGGCTTCGAGCACAAACGGCGACCACTTCAAAATAACTCACACTTATGGGCACATGCTGCTAAATGTCAACATACTTTCGATGGCAACTGAAGTATTCGAACTCTTATGGAAACCGCTGAATGTGTAAAACCCCCACACAAGGGTCGCTCTATTGATGGTATCGTGGGACATAAAACGATCGAAGTAGCTTTTGAAGCAACGAGCAGCATGATATGGCGTATTCAGTGTGTCAGACTTGCAAGCGTGAAGTGCCGATAGGCTGTGTTATGTATGTTGTGTGCGTAGAATTTAGCGCATATTCAAACACAGAGTTCGATTGCCTGAGGGAAAGAGATCTCATGTTAGGAAGATGTAAAGACGTAAAAAAGCCAGAAAACGACGAGTGCATTTCATTTACAGAATAACAAGCAGTTTACTATTGCCATTCACTATATCGAACCCGGGATGTTGTCTTTGTAACAGAATAGCAGATAAATTATTGTACTGGTAAGCAGCACTAAAACAAATGGACGAATATTTTGTGATGTTTACAAAATTATTGTATGTCACAAAAGAGACGCGTAACACCCTGTGCAGCAAAACAACAAGCACGTGCCCGAATGTGCATACCACTTGAATGAAGAAATGACCACTCGCACTATCTCGTAGCGACTGCATTTGTAATTCAACTAAACTGCATTGCTATCCAAAGCATTATGCATCATTCTGTGAGAAAAGGGCACCGTGAGTTCTGGGTGCAGAAAGAGATGGCACTGGCAAGAATTCCCGTACGGTGGCACGGCAGCTCGAACCGGAAGTCCATGCAGACCGGCGCCGTAGCCCACAATCCTTTGCGCGAGCCATGATTTCCCTATAGCGAAATTTCAGTGAAGCGGTGCTCGAGGCGGGGGCTCGTTATCCGGCTCCAGGAGAATTTTTCAAGCGTGCACGTTCCTCCTTATTCTGTCCCGCGCTGGGAGCTTTGAAGGCCCAGGCTGTAATTTTAGTTCCCCCAGATTACTAATCGCTAACTTGGACACGTCGAAGCGGTCATTGCGCAAGGCAACACGGACGAGGAACTCAAATGATATAAACCAGCGCTAACCTTCGACTGAGTTTATTTTCGGAAATACAATATTTACGAACAAGCACACAAACGACTGAATCATCGCGCACGAAAACGAGCAGCGTCCAGAAATGCAAATTCACTTTCAGTCAGAGCAAGGGCAGCTGACGCGTCCATTCTCCACTAGCAGAGTAGCTTTAATTATGGTGTACTGGAATGGGGCATGCAGTGTGCCGTCTGGCGCCCCAGATGTGGGTCTTTTTCGATGACGGCCAGCGCTGCCGGAGCACACCGTACTGCTGTGTCGCCACCTGTCGGCACCACCTGAAGCTGAGCAGCTGAGATGCAAAGCCTCCGAGATTGGTACTTGTAGTTGCCGTGCTGGTCGTAAAATGAATAAAAATTAGAAAAAATGTATAGAGAAGTTACGTCCTTGAGCGTCATTTTTTTTTCAACAGCGCGACTGCTTATTATTCTGGCTCATCCAGGTAAGCGGTGGTCATGTAACTCGCCCGCTGATAAAATTATCCTTCAGTGCCTCCTCGTTTGTTTCGTCGCACATAGTTCGAGTTGGTGCGATAGCTAGGCAGGGCTACATATAGATCAAATGAATAGCGATGCGATTTATTTTATCCCTTCTTCAGTTGAAACAGTAAGCTATTTTAACCGAAGAAGGGTCCTGTTTTACCTAAGTTGTTTTTACTAATCTGGGTCCCTGTTCTGCGATAAGATTTGTGCGAGCTCGACTACGCATAAGCAGTACTATTTATCTCAATAATGCATCCATCTGCATTGAATGTGTTTTGATCTAACAAATACTTTTAATTTCAATCGTGTTATGTGACTACTTTACTCAAAATCTACACAAAAGTCAGCAATGCGAATTTGAATTACGCGTGCTGGGCATACCGTTCGATGGTGACGCCCGACTAGTGGCGTCATCGCAAAAGCGACCACCACTGCCCCATTGGTTTGTTGCGAGGAGGGCACACTGCCCCATTCCAGTACACCATTCCTTAACTATTATTCTGGTATCTTTATCTGAATAGATAGTAGTGTACATAAAGGCAAGTACTTCAGTCTTTTTTGTCAATAGATTTCGCACGTAGATGACTATAATTTAACTGCATCCAGGTCATGCTGCCTTTCACACACTGAAACGTTATTTCAACTGGCCATGCTTGTTAGATATCTGCACAACGCAGGCAAATAAATTTCGCAAACTCTCGAGCACCAGCGTTCTACTACATCATATATGCACAAATGTTATGCGAACTTGCGTTTCGTTAAAACAGTAACGAATCGGCTTCGCAAACACGATGCGTTTTTTTTTTTTTTTCACAATGCCACGGCGCCTGCATCCTTCCCTAACGGAAACAGTCGCGAAACGCTTCTCAGAGGCTTTCGTTTTGTCCATACCGGTCGTCCCGGCCCCTGCCGAAACGAGGGCAGCGCAGGAAAATTAAAAGAAAGCGGACTGGCTACGTATAGTTGCCGTGGGTTTTTCAAGCACAAGGCGACAACCCCCGGCAGAGTAGCGCACGCAGAATGGATGAGTTCCGCCATTTCGACAGCGCTACGAGCAACTCGACTTTGGCAAAAGAACGGCGCGAGAAACAAACCGGTGGCTCGAGATTACGCAGCTCGCCCCGCACGGGCGATTTCACGGCAGCCGCCAATCGCGTTCCACACACTACTCGCCTCTACGCCCCCCCCCCCCCCCCAACTCGCCGACACCCCTTGCGGGCGTTTTCACGCCATGACGTCGCCGTACGAAGCGCGCTGACTCAACGCCGCTGGTAGGCGAATACTCGATTTTCACGATTATTATGTACACGTAAGCGAAGAGCGTAAGCCTGTTTGCGGTATAATGATTTCAGATTACTTTTTTTTTTTCTGCGAACGGGCTCTCGCTTCAAGGGCACATTCAACACATGTCCTCAATGCGACAAAACGCCGTAGTGTTTTGTTGTTTTTTATTTAGAGGCACGCCACGATGGTCGTTAAACACCACAATGCAAAAATTGATGACTCAACGCAGTTGAAATGGCGAGTCAGTTCATATACGAATGATAATTGGTGGATAACAAAATCCCACAACGAATGAATTGAACCTTTATTTCATAAAGTAGGGCGGGCCGCAGTTTGGGATTAGGTGAGACCGGGATTGTTGGGCGACCAACGTAGGTGTAATGAGCTATATATAGGATAAGCTCATGTGAATCCAGCGAATCCGACAATTAAGTCATGGGAATGACCAACATTTACATTTTTAAAAGCCACGCGCAGCGGCCAGCTCATGCTGACGAAACTTTCCCAGAAAAACGTGGTCTGGCAGCTCTTATCTGAATAGGTGAGGTAGTTACCTCCCTTCCCTCCTCTTCTAGCATACGTCGACAACTGTGAGAAGACGCCCGGCGATAAGCTGAGCAGGAACTTGGAGGCAAATCAGCAAAAAGAGAAAAAAACGACAACCTTGTATGGCAACAGGAACGCAGACCTTTTGAAACGAACCGCGCCCTTGGCAAACGCACAAACGACACAAGCTGAATCGCCAGTGTCTGACCTTTTTGAACGCGCGATACCAAAAACCAGATCAGCGCCACGAGCTAAAGCACAAGCCAAAAGACGGAGCGAAGACCCTGAATGGTGCACCCCTGCGAACGAGCCATCAATCCCCGCTCTCCGGCAGTCCTGATTGATAGATTGATAAGTGGGCGTCAACCTCCCAAAACCGTCATATGGTTATGAGAGACGCCGTAGTGGAGGGCTCCGGAAATTCCGGCCACCTGTGGTTCTTTAAAGTGCACCCAAATCTAGCACACGGGCCTACAGCAAAATGCAGCCGCCGCAGCCGGGATTCGATCCCGCGACCAGCGGGTCAGCAGTCGAGTACCTTAGCCACTAGACCACCGCGGCGGGGCTCTCCGGCGGTCCTGAAAATTCTGCAGCAAAGCTGAGGAGCGTTTTGAAAGTCGGCATGAACGCGGCCTGAGGTCAGGCAGCCGCGAACGTCGACCTCCAACTTGTGCGCTTTGCGCTTCAATTCGGTGCATACCCCGGCTGACACAGTCGGCAAGACCGCACTGCTAACTGGATTTATTGCAGCGTGATCAATTGTTTAAAGACCCCTGGCAACAAAAGTTATGTTTGCGGTTTTTACAGTAATTTGTAGCTTTGCGCCTGGTAATACCGAAATTATATCGTAAATGCTTTAACGAATCGTATAACTAATATTAGCGGCGTTAATTCAGAACGATTTTGCGTCAGTTTGAAACACCCACCTAATACAGGAAGAAACTAGCGCCCCACAGTGGAGCAGCGCGTGAGACTTTTCAAACAGGGGGACTGGCATGTGGCGAAGAATGAAACGGTGTGGGTGCTTTGAGCGTGTCCCTCTCAGAAAAAAAGAAAAGCATTCCTGGCGTAGGCAGCCGAAACCACCTCGAGCGCAGCCCGACAAGACAGCGAGAGGAGTGACGAACAATAGTCCCCGCCAGGTGCCAGTCTGGGTATTGTGCGCGCCCGCCCCAAAGGTTCTGGACCTCTGCAACGTCACAAGGGGAGTCCCGGTCTACGTGAAATCGCAGGAAATGACGATTGCACCAGAATACTCGGAAGAGCACGCATCCTTACCTTGAAACCAAATTAAAATACCCTGTAGCCTACGCTCGCCACTAATAATCGGTCAGAGGTGGCCCCACATGCAGGACTATCAAACATCTCAAGTTTCCAAATTTGGTGTCAGGGGTCCTTTAAGGGTGCCAGAATGCCTTTTAATTTATTCAAACTAAATTGATACTAAAAACTATTCCCATGACATGCGCTATCAGATCTGTCCGTTCCCCGTTCGAAGTTTATTCATTTTATGACCAAAGCAGCAGCTACATTTTCAGAACAATTTTCGTTTTGGCGAAAACGTTTATGCATTTCGCAAATAGGTGTCGCTGCTCACGAAACCAAATAGGTCAAATAAACTGCACATATTTACGCAATTTGGTTGATTATCTACTTTGCACATTCAGTAATCGGTTGGATACTAGTTGCACTGGTCTGAGCACCCAATCAAGAAATTGACCAGGGAAACCGACCGAGATTTAACTGAAGCAGCAACAGTTATACGCATACGAGCGGGCCAGCACCGGGGCACTGGACGATACATCCCTTAATATTTTAAACAAAATCATTCCGACTCCGAGGCGCTTTGTGGTACTTCTGGGGATTGCCAGGACAAAAAAAAAAGATATTGGGCAATAAGTTTAGCTGAGATAGTACCGAATACGTATGTCCCATGTACCGGAGCATGTATAGGCTCGACTGAAAAAGAAAAATCGAACTGACTAAAAATAGCATGCTACCCCCGTTAAAGGGTCCCTGAAACGTTTTTTTCACATTCCGTTTTTTTTTTTATTAGACCACTACTGGAGCAGGTCATTGGCACCAGAGTTCAATCGAAACACCCATTATTAACGGAGCTACGAGTACTAAAAAAGTAGCCTCCTCCACTTCGCCTTTCACCCTCAACTCTTCTTCTAGCGCTCGGGGCTAAGCTCCAGCTTCACGGCGCCTGCGTCACGATGTGGCGCGAGGCCGCATACGCGTAAATCCCGCAGCCGATCCGATACCGGCAGTCTGTGCTGCGCGTTCCACAGCCAATCAAATCAGCTGGAAACGATGACGTCAATGGCGCAGAGCATGTCGCTTGGTGTATTGGCGGTTGAAAACGCGTTTGGCCGAGTCGCCGCTTTAAAGCGTTGTAATAAATTGCACAGTTTACGCAGAGAGCTCAAATAGGTCTCTGAATTACCCTTGGGACTTGGTCTACCGACCAAATGTGTTTGTCGAAATCATCAAAACCGTTTCAAGGTCCCTTTATTACGCCATTAACAGGTTTCTATGGCAACAGCATGGCGGAGGCTTTACGGTCACCTCGGCGACGGTGGATGCAGTAAGTGATGCTTTATGCCCCGTCTACAACACAGGAAATTGCCATCATATGTAGCGTTGTTGGTTTGTGCGTGCGTGTGTACTCAATACGTCGCACGGCTTCACGTGGTGCGCGGAGAGGGCGACTGCAAGGCTGCCATTCGAGCTGAAGCCGTTCTCCTGTAATCCACCGATGGCCCCGAAGCGCTGGTGAGGTTGTGGACAAAGGAACCACGTAGAATCACGAACAATGCAGCATTGGTGTCTGAATACTTACGTGAGCAACACTGCAGTCGAAAACTAAGCCAGCTCGTAAAAGATACCAGCTGACAATACTGGCACTCCGGGCTTTATGGCGTTGACTGGCGCGTTCAGAACAGTGTGCATCCCTGGGAGGTTTCATAAAACATACGCAGTCTCAGCTGAAGATAAAATACTCCCAAGAAAATCTATTTTCATTGAGCTTCGTTCGCGTATATATGTTTTAATTATTAATCGCTCGAGGTCCACCACTTCTGAAGGCAAAAATGAGCAATGCCTCTGATGAACGTCCTTAACGCGACACATAGGTGTCTCAGACCGGCTGGCCGACGTTTCAAGCTCTGACAAATGCGCCTCGTCCATCCTCGGGATGTTTCAAACACGCCAAGGATGGCAAGATCAGTCCGCCTATCGAAACGCCGGCCAGCCAGTCTGAGGCGCATATTCCTCTTCATGTACAGTACGTCGCCTTTAGATCAGTCGCACCTTAGTTTTACCTCAGACTTCCACTGCTCAGCGTTGACATATTCGAAGCTTCAAATCACGCATCTGCAACCTCTTTCCGAGTCACGGAGAAAACTTGTACAAGCGAGAGCTACTACTCCATCAGGGTGCCGCGAACCATGAGCGAGCCGTGCGAGTCTCCCTGTACTATCGAAACTGGCAGAGGGTTCTCTGGGATAGGCTTCTGCGACAAACGCGCATCAGTGCACATACAGCCGTTTCAAGTTAACATGGTGAAAAAAAAAACGAGGAGGACACGCACGGACGCACGGTGCGCTACTCGTTTATTTTCAGCAAAAGAGCATGTGCATTTACAAATGGCATGAATCAGTGCGCAGTGCATGGACACAATGGTAATTTTCTTGCTACAGGGAAGGCATGCCAGCGCGTTCACCACGTAGCTGTCGTCGTCGCGACTATATTAGCACATGCAGGTCGCCCCCTCCGACGTCCCTGCCAAGCTGAAACATTGGCTACGACCAGACTCGCAGCTCCTTGGCCAAACCTGGGGCGGTCACCAGCGCAGTCGAAGCGATGCCCGCAGGCGGCCCACATTCGGCCACACAAACTTCCGAGGCACGCGCACTAAACGGAAACCACACCAGCAGAAGCGTCCGACGGCGCTTTTAAGACGACCTCGTTCGCACGCGCCGGAAAACACAAGGGTGCGCGTGTTGCAGAAGGCGCCTTCGATCGCGCAATGCAGTCACGTCAAGTCGTAAAGAAATGGGTCACGCCGCGTCGGCCACACCGAGCGAGGCTCAACGGAGACAACAAGGCGAATCCCTGTAAGCAGCAGCCTGCCGTTCCCGGTTCAATCAGCCAAACGACTCGGGCGTCCCAACATTCTGGACAGGCGGGCCACCGCCTAGGGATCAACCGAAGCCGGGCTCTTGCGCAAGGCACTTAGACAAGAGGATGCCGCATAAATCACGACATCTAGTCGCGACAGCAAAACAACCAAGTGGTGGTGGTGGTTAGAAAAGGAGAAAGGCACCTAAGCACGGCGCAGTGCCTGCCAAGTCAACACCACCTAGTTCTAGGTGGTGTTGGACAAGAGAGAGAGAGAAACAACATTTTTCGTGCATCCGGCGTGCGGGAAGTCACCGGCCGCGCAGGGCGCGGGTATTCCCTATCTAAAGACTACAGCTAATAGTCCTATAGTCCCAGGCCCTAGATCTTGAGGACGTTGTGCTCTGGCTAGGCATTGGATACTCGGGCTCCTCCGCTCCCGTTGTCCGGGGCGTCGGTTCCCTTTCTCGTCTGCTTTGCCAGGGCCTCCTCAAGCCGCTGGATGGCCCTTCGTTGTGTGTTTAAGTCTTGGGAGCGTATCCATGCTCCCACCTCTTCGGGATACGTGGCGTCCTGGCACTGCCCATTCCCATTGTTCACACCACTGTTACACCCGCCCCACATGATGTGGCGGAGGGTGGCTAGTTCACGTTCGCACGCGCTACACTTCGCAAACGCATTCCGTTTGCAGTTGTCGGAGCTTCACTGCTTCCGCACGTGACAGTTCACGATGCGAAGTGCGCAAAGCCGATAAGCTGCTCCCATCGGCACCGCAAAAAAGCTCCCGCGAGAAGCACACAAGGCTGGGCCACAGCGCGGGTTACGAACGCAAAGAATGCTCGCACAGCCGCGCCAAGGTCGACCGCAAGCAGGTTCTCACAAGCCCGCTTCCCATTGTGCATAACTCCCGACAATATGAAGAGCGCTGCGTTCTTGTGGGGACACCAACCCGACTTCCCCGACGCAGCGATGAACAAGGTCGCCAAGCTGCACCGGACACAAAAGACCCGCGTTAACGGAACGAGAATTTATGTGCAGCTAGCAGGAGCGATCAGTGAGCGTTTCCATGGCCTAGCGGTGCGTCAGCAGTGGCGACGGAGGGACCCTCAAAGCGGTTTCGAGAAAAACGGTCTTTTCGGTGTTCAGTGCGGACACCGCCGAGAACACGGCCCATAGGAACGGCCACCGCATGGGATACCTTATCCGCAGCGTCACCAAAGACGGAACGAACCGGATGCGTATAGGCGCCAGCACGCAACGCAGCTGCGTCAGAGATGCCAGCCACGTAGCGGCCGTATGTGTTGCCACCGCTGAAACGCATGTAGGTACGGGAGTTATGTTAATGAGATGACAACTGTACATAATGTAGCTCAAGGCGACGTCGGCGCGTTACTTCGGAGGCTGAAAAGGGGCACCCTCTCACCACATGTCTGACGACATAACGACGAGGACGAAATCATTGGACGCGCCCAAAACCACGACCACGGCCCACTCATTCTCATTGTTATATATATATATATATATATATATATATATATATATATATATATATATGAGACAATCATGCCAAGGAATGTAGCATCGAACGCGTTATTCGAAGGTCGTAGGTTCGATTCCTGCTCACGGCAGGCTATTTTTTCACCCTCTTTTCCTTCTTCCTGTTTACATTACATCGATTCTAATAACTTCCCCTATACATTCCTTTGCATTATTGTCCGTTACATCTCATTAACATTGTGTCAAAACACGTAAAAACGAGCCCTTAGGTATACACTTCTTTTTCTTATAGAGAGAGAGAGAGAAGAGAGAGAGAGAGAGAAAGACGAGTGACTGCATGCTGCTTCTTCAGCGACAAAAACACGGCAGCGAGAACTTCATGCTGCGCCAATTATCACATTCCGCTTTCAAACAGACCAGCGCTTCCCAGGCGCGTATGCACAAGGCGACCACCTCCTCACGTTGCAGTTGGGCGTGAAAATTTCGCTTAACGAACCCTTCACTCCCAACATACTATTGAACTGACTGGACGCGTACAAGCGACAGCCGCTCAATGGGAGACTACGACGTTTATGTGAAGAGAAGTAAATAAAATCCAGAGGGTGCGTTTCCCGTGGTGAATATGAGAGTAGGCAGGCTTGAGAGCTGCGGAAGTTTTCTGCGGAAATCAATTTTATTGTCTCGAACCGCTTCATTTGTTTCCTCCGGTGCCTGCATGCAACATAGTTGGGCTTCATCGTTACCATTTAGTCGTCGCTTTCGAGGTGGCGTACGCTGGGCAGATGGAAATCAATGGCAGACGACAGCATCGAGGATTGTCAGCTTGCATGCGTTTAGCTAGAAGAGTTGCTGTCGCGGCATGGATGAACGTTGGGTTGTCTATTCATCCTTCATCACATGGTTGGTGCACATGTCGATCGCGTTCAGTCGGTTAAGCCTAGCACAGTCGCCGAATTCGTTGCTGTGGCTACCAACCGTCCTGGTCCGCCGTAAAGGTCATCAAACGTTCATTCCGTACACTGTGCACGCACAAAAACCGATAAGGAGCCACGCGGCGCACCATCAACATTGGAACATTCCCTTCCTGAATTGCGAGGCGCGTTTTCCTTTACTCAACCTTCCAAGAGAGCCCGTAAACTGTGTGGGCAAAAAGATTACGTATACTACACTAAATATTGGCAGTTTAACAGCGCAAATATACGGTCACCTGCTCGCCGTTTTTCTCAGGTGTACAGTCGCTCACACCACTTAGGCGATCGTGCTTAACTGCTATGTCCGGATTGGATTCCATTTATGCAGCTTCTTTTTTTACTTATCTGAAATTAATTTGAATTTACGGAGCGTTTCTTCGATATGCGCGGGAGGAGAGTATCGGCAACGTAAAACATGCCGCTATCTTAATACGGTCGCGAAATCGCCGTGTTGAGATCTTTGAGCGAAACCACACAATGCTGGGAAACAATGGCAGTCATCTACAGAAAGCCTTCCCCGTTTCCTTCAGGTCGACCGACGCTTATAGGCGGACTTTGCCACCGGGCTGCACAAGGTGAGCGCGGCAGAAACGGTGCTGCGCCTGGTGCAACAATTCCGTCACCTGCGCGCGCGGCCCCAATATTTTATTCAAAACGAGACAAGCAGCCGAAGGTGGACAGACGTCGCTTGCCAAAAACGTTCACGCGAAAGCACGTGCAAGCCCAGCCGCGGTGGTCTAGAGGCTAAGGTACTCGGCTGCTGACCCGCAGGGCACGGGTTCAAATCCTGGCTGTGGCGGCTGCATTTCCGATGGAGGCGGAATTGTTCTAGGCCCGTGTACTCAGATTTGGGTGCACGTTAAAGAACCCCAGGTGGTCGAAATTTCCGGAGCCCTCCACTACGGCGTATCTCATAATAACATGGTGGTTTTAGGACGTTAAACCCCACATATCATCAAAGCATGCGCAAGCCGAAAAAACGCAACCACCGGACACGCGCCGCCTCGTTCTTTTCGCGCTCTATCAGGGAAAGGCGACATTAGAAAGCCGCTTCTCTCGGAGGAGCGCTGCGCGGCGGCAAGTGTGGGCGTCCCGCGCTTAATCGCGAGCCGGAATCGATGCTCGCCGGCAGATGCGCCGGCCGCGACAAGCACCGCACATGTGCCATTCCGAAGGGGTCAACGCCTCGGCGTGGAACAAAAACTCCTTCGGCGCCACAAATGCAGCTGCCCCGGAAGAATGCCCCGCTCAAACTATATAAACACAACGGAGCGACCAACCAACTCGGCGCGACAGAAGGCGAAGCTTCTTCGGCTGCACGCCGCGCAATCAGATATGCGCATAACCAATCAATTATTTTTCTTTCATTCTTCCTCGCTCACTCGGAAATGTCTAATACGTTTACAAACTATGCTCATTATTTTTATTGACACGTAAACATTTTTTTTGCTTCACGGCGACAAACCGGAGCGCTAGTGTGTGTTCTTGTCCGCAAAGAACGTTTTTTTTTTTTTTTCTCAATGTTCGCCGCTAATATACGGTGGCCGAAGAGCGCGTAATAAACCGGCAGCACTTTCCGACCGCCTAAGTACGCCTGTTACCAGGGAAACACGTCAGCCTGGCAACCAATCCAGGCTCTGCCACCTGAACCACCAGGTGCCACCGACTTCTATCACACAATTTCGGGCGTAATTGGTGCGTACTGTACCTACCGATTACAACCTTTCTCTATTTGGCATAGAAACGTGACATGTTCGGGCGTTTTCTCTGACAATAGACTCTTTCCAAACAGCAAACGGGGATCGGATAGCTTTATTGGCGCTTTGAAAGGATGTATTAATTCATCAGATGCTTAGACTACCCTGACATAGTGCCGAACTTTCGCGATCGCCTTTCTAGCCGCATCCATCGGATTTTCAAGTACCTGCCCATTAGCTCGAGGCTCTGCCGGTAACCTCCGCGTCAGCACACCACGCCTCGGAATAATCGACTTAAAGCAACCGGGGATGACGAATGGGAACATTGTACATCTATCAAACTGATTGATTTATATGTGGGCTTTAACGTCCCAGAACCACCATATGATTACGAGAGACGCCGTACTGGAGGGCTCCGGAAATTTCGACCGCCTGGGGTTCTTTTACGTGCACCCAAATTTGATCACACGGGCACACAGCCTTTTCGGCTCCATCGAAAAATTTGTCGCACAAGTTTTCGAGGTAATACAAGTTACGGGCTTGGTTCCGACATTGATATCACCAAAATACACCCTCCGAATATTCTAGACTGCCGACCACCGGATCCGCGCAGAAAGCACATTTCCCCCCGCCCCGTCGTGTGTGAAAGACCCCGTACGAGCAGGGCAACATGCAAAACGAACGCGCGGCGGAGTTGGGGGTGGGGGGACAAGGCCGTAAAACACGCCGGAATTCTGAAACGCTCGAATGGCTAGAGCCGGGAATAAAGAGAGCCAACAAATCTGCATGCGCGCCTGGCAAAGCGTGTCGTTGGCGGCGCGGCTGACGTGCGCAGCGAGGACGGTGAAGCGCGAAGAAAACGGCAGGCAAACAAAGCATGGATGCCGGCTCGCCATCGGCCAGGCCGCCCGGGTATCATATGCACGCACGGACACTCGCCATTACCGAAAAACGACGCCGGATAAAAGGCGCATCGCTTGAACAAAAGCAGCCAGCGAGAACGGCTGGAGAGGCAGCAAAGAAATGAAAAAAAGATGCGCCGCACAATGACGGGAAGGAAGTGGGCGCCGCGAGGAACAAAAAGCATCGCGGCGGCCAGACTGGGAAAGAAGGCCGACAGCTCCGGGGCACCTGCGGCCGCGACAGGCGATGCCCGGCGCTAGGACGCCACCGGACACCGGTCAAAGGCATCTGGCACCAGGAAGAGACGCTCTTCTTGTGGGCAGTTTATGTTTTCACTCTCTCTCAAACCACGGCGAATAGTGCCAATGAAAAGGTGGCTGCTAGAGCAATCAACTTTCGAAGGGCCTTAAATTCAAAAGTCATAGGTCTATACTTTGCTTGAACGTTACACACTGACCGCATGAACTCTTGAAATTGCTAAGGCTTGCTGAAAAATGACCATCAATAGAACCGAGCAGAAGCACCGTGGAATAATTGCAAGCGTTGCTGCAACTGCATTACAGAAAACAGCAACGCACTTATCAGCAGCCCTCTTCCAAGGCTGACCAATGATTATACGTGCCAAGAACAGCTTCTCTAGAAGCCAGCAGTCTGCACTTATTTCTATGCACACCTGTGAAAGCGACAATGAATTATATTCAATGGATACCACATCATTTGCATAAGCATGTTCTAAAATCGGCATATTGATGCATCAGTGCAAGAAAGAAAGCAAAAAGTGTGCCCATGTGGCAGTAGCATCCCACATCTTGATAAACAGGCTCGATAGCACTCTGGCCTGTAATACGTACAACCTCCCACATGCCTTCCAAAAAATGAATGCAATCAGTGCAGGTTGTCCCAGTGAAAGACTCAACCAAAGCCCACTTTTGGTTTTCCTGTCAGTGACACAATTGTGAAGAACCAAGTATTCAGGCTGCGTTACTGCATACACCTGTCATAGGCCACCAGCACTCTAACAACAGACACAAATGGTTAGTACTTCCAAGAGCTGGATATAGCTACAGTGTAAATGTGCCAAACTGCCACATTGCCTTATCTGTTTGTCACTGTCCACCTCAATGATTTCTTGTGCGATGCTACTAGCAGCAAACCACAATATGATACATCCCTCTCTGTTTCATCAGCATACAAAAAAAAACGCAATTCTGCTCACATGAGTGTTTGATTTGCCTTGTCACAATATGATAAATATATACTAGAAGCAGAGATAGCATGCCATTAAGCATTCATTGCTAGTCTCAGCCTAGTACTGTGCCTTCAGTGAAATTTTTTGAACTGCAAATAATGTGGCCCCTGTTGACAGCGACACCATGTTTCAAGGTGCCAATAAGTCCCGGCACATTAACCTGGTCAGCAAACTGAGAAGACACTTAAAATATCATCCCATTTTAAAAAGTGTTACAATAGTTGCCCACTTTAATGCTCTGCCATGTGTATCATCCAAGAATAGAATTCCACTATTCGCTAAAATATATCGTGATGATTTGACTTGTAATTGAGAGCTAGTCTCAAAGCTACAACACACAGCAGGCATTACAGCATTCCAAGAGTGCAGACAGGTATAGCCCTATGCTTAGTGTTTTATTTTCTACATTTCTCCGTTGACGGTGTAACTCAATATTCAAAACTACAGTCGCACTGGCATTTCTGTGCATACTAATGTAGCCAGCTTCTTCTTGAAGAATTTCCTGCACAAAGCAATGTGCAGATTTTAAATCTTCCAAGAAAAAGCGAGCTTTTTTTTATGGGGTCATGCCATGTGGCCAAGAAAAATTGTTTTTGCTTAGAAAGAACACATTTCTTCAATATAGCAGCACTTGATCATGCTAAGGTGGGTTTGCATTACTAATGCATGACATCATGGAACACATGCAAAGAACCTAATAATAATGACCGGGAACTGTGACCAGCGCGATCGTGGGCTGCCAGAACAGAAAGGTACAGAAAGATGGACCGCTTACCAGCTCTTCCAGGGGACCTGGCCAGCACCCAGAAGTCGATGGACTTCTCCTTATCCAGCTGCTCGTAGTCCCACTTTTCCTTCACGCGAACGTCGCCGTTCGGGCTGACGTGGACCCAGCGATCGGCCTTCTCGAGCTCGAAGGTCTCGTCGACCGCCTTCTTGTCGAGAGTGAAGACAGTCTTGTTGACGTCGCGGCCCTTGGTCTCCTCGAAGCGGTACGTCTTGGTCGGCCGTATCGTGACCGTGGAGCGACGCACGCGCGTCTGCGAAGTTTCCAGGCTGCGCGGCGTGGGCGGCTCGAACACCTCCACCTTGACGGCGACAGCGCGTCCGAATCGCCGAGGCTTGCCGCGGTCGCCCACACGCAAGCTCATCAGGTACGACTTGGGCTCGAGGCCGCGCGTGACCATGAGCTCGCCCGTCTTGGGCACCACGGTGAAGAACGGGTGGCGCTCGGCTAGGCGAAAGCTGACGCTGTCGCCGTCCGCGTCCGAAGCGCTCACGTTGCCCACGATGGTGAACGGCTCAGAGTCGCGGGAAACGCGAAACACGTACGCTTCCCTGTCCGCCACCGGGTCGTTGTCGTTCACGTCCAGCACGTCAACCAAGAGGCGCGTCAGCGCCGAGTCAACGTCGTCGGAGGCCCGAAGAGTCAGCTCGTAGCGGCGGCGATGTTCGCGATCCAACGGCCGGCTGGTGCGAAGAGCCAGCCGCGTAGAGTTGGTGTACAACCGGGACACGCTGAAGTCCTCGTGGCTGCCGTCCTCGTCGGGCACAAGTTCGTACTTGACGCCGCGGCTGGCGTCCCGCGTAGCACCGTCAAACTCGAGCACCGTCGTCCCGGCGCACTCGTTCTCGAGCACGGCGCCCCGGAGCTCGGACTTGGGAAACTTGAGAAGCTGCTGCTTGGGAAGTACGTGCACGAGCAGCTCTTGGACGCGATGCGTGCGCGGCCAACTCGGAAAGTCTGTCTCGGTCACAACCAACTTGCCCGGCTTCCCGACCAAATGGGACACGTTGGTGGCGACCATGAGCAGGCCGTCGCTAAGCATGCTGAAGCAACGGGCTACTCGGGGTTCTCCGGTCAGGCCAAAGGACTGACCCAGGTAGGGAAGCTGTTTCACGCTAAGGCCAGGGTAGACGTCATCCGGTAGGACCAGCACCTTGTCTGAACTCGTCTTGCTGTGACTGGGTACCCAAAGCGCGACCAGTACGACTACGGCACAGATCAGTCTCGGGGGAAGCGCCATCGCGAAGCGTATCCCCGGGCGCACGGTCTACCGGAAAGCCGGCTTCAAGCGCCGTTCCACCGAGACTCGCAAAGGCGTCGCTCCTCCGTCACCGTCGAACCTGAACTCGGTGAATAAAACGAACAGGGTCATCAAAACTTTTCTAGCGACAAGCGTTGAATGACGCATCGCTAGATGGTCCGCTCTCTCATTCACAAAACAAGTCAATGCACTCTACCGGAGCTCAGTGACGTTCCGGCGTCCTTGTTAACCCTAACGTTGATTTTGCGAACATGTAACCGACAAACGTACAAATTCGATTTGCACAATACAGCCACGCACAAGACCACTCAATCCTCAGCAATTAAAAGCGACGCAATGATAGCTCAACTAACTAAGATACGGTAACCAGCCAAGCACACGCAAAACAAGAACTGCAACAAGCAGAAGCAGTAGAGACCTTAGAGGGTCAAACGAACGGTTGCTTTCCTTTCGAACACTCCCTTTCGAAACTCGCAGCGCTGCTACTCACTACACATTCAATAACTTTGAGTGCAGTGAAAACTGGGGCACATGCATTGAAAAATAATAACTGTGCACTCGTATTCTCGCAACGATGGGGGTGTGAAGCACAGCATAATAAATGTCACTCCGTTCGTTCCGGTGCCTCGCTCGGCTACGGATCGCACGGATGCAGTCGATACGCGCGGAACGTTCAGCCATCTTTGTAGAGCGAAATAACAGACAACGGCTTACCTTTCCAAACGGAGATTAGATCCATAGAAATTTAAACGCGCGCATTTGCTCCCAACACCAAACACACCACCGAACCACGCCAAGCCGACTCAATAGACAACGGCAGCGGCGGTGGCCATTCCGCAAAACAGCGGCACTCCCTCTCTATTTGAAAAAAAAAGAAACAGAAAAAAAAAACAAGATTTCTCTTTATTAATATGCTTGCACGCTTTAAAAACTATGCAATATTTTATTATAAATTTTGTACTCCTAGCATAAAAAATACGTTTTAATGCAGCTTTTTTTTACGAAGAAAGAATTTACGGAGGGCGCGCGGGTGCGTTCGCAGCGGGAAACAGCGGCTTCCGGCTGCCGCTGGCGCCATTGCTCGTATCTTCTTGTGCAAAGGTGCAGTGTTGTAATACGTCGAGCTAGTTTAGCTGTATTGTGAATTATTTTGTTATCAACTGTTTGGCCAGCTGTACTGAATATGAACCACAGCGTTGTAGAGTGTCTATGCATTCTTGATTCATTCAGTATTTATGGTAGGAATTTCGCAATGGCTTGCAGGCCTCCTCTTATTCGATTTTTTTAATCGATCTATTCATGAAGATGTGATAGCTACCGTACTTTTTTTTTTTTAAGAAATGACATGAAGTGCCGTTTTGCATGTAGACATACATGATAGTGCTGCGCGCCGCGTTTCCCATCGGCCACTCGTCTGCTGTGCTCATTTATTGATTTTTCATACCAGTGTTCGCGCTCAAGCAGATAAGCAATGCGCAGGCTCTAGCTATGTTTATACAGGCCTGCCGCTGTTATGGTTGACAGAAAGAGTATCAGCAGAATGTCAAGCTGGTACAAGTGATTCTGCAAGCATAAAATTTCAGTTCCTCCTACCATTTGATTGGATAAGTCGAGGTGTGGTTCTCTCCAAGTTCTGTGGTCACTAAAGTGTTAAGCCAGTTGAAAGAAAGAACAGGTGCTTACCTTGTTCTGTTTCATTGTCTTTCTTGCGAAGTGACGTGTGTGCTATCAATGAATGTATAATTGCTCTCTTAAAAGTGTAAGAGCGCCATTATATAATATGTGGGGACCACCATATGGTTATAAGAGACGCCGTAGTGGAGGGCTCCGGAAATTTTGACCACCAGGGGTTCTTTAGCGTGTAACCAAATCTGAGCACACGGGCCTATAGCATTTTCGCCTCCATCGAAAATGAAGCCGCCGCAGGTGGGATTCGATCCCGCCTGCGGTCCTGATCAGCAGCCGAGTACCTTAGCCACTAGACCGCCGCGGCGGGGCCATAGTTATACAAGTACGAGAGGGAGGTGTCGCAGTAGTCCATATTCAGAAACACTGTCTCTAATAAAAAGAAATGGTGGCAGAAAGACTGGTAGCAAGGACCATAGTTTTGTTAAGCTTGCTTCTATCATTATCAAGTGTTCAAGAACATTAGTTGTTGATGGGTACTTCTATTCAGATGCTTTACTCAGTAGTCTTAGCTTCCATTTTGTGCATACATTCTCTGCCAAGTCTTATAGATATTGCACTTAGCAACCATTAGAATTGCCCTATTGTAGTTGAGTGATGGTGGTGCTGTTCCATGGTTTGAATAGCTTCTTCTTGCTTATAATGACAATGGGGTAAAGATATGCTCGGCCGCTGATGACCAGGCAGCTTGCAACGACAACTAGTGGAGCAGACGCCATGTTTTCAGCAGTCGGAGAGATTAACTACAAAGGCCATCATGTTGATAAGTGTCAGGTCAAGCCAAATACAATTGGCTTATTCAGAGAGGTACACATGAAAGTGGAAATTGTCACGAATGATATTAGTCACTATGACATCAAATTTAATAGGGCAGGTGCTTAATTTTGTTTCACAAAATAAACGTGAATAATTATGTCCTAGCACTGCCATGCTATTCTTGCCTTTACAGCCATCAAGTCCCCATTTTGAATCGGCTAAAGATGTAAAACTCTGATGCGTTTATTGAAACCATAAAGGCCTGTTGTTTGCTCTGACTGTGCCACTTCATATAGTGTTGCTGCAGGAGCGCATCTTGCACTGTTATGGTCAATACTGCAATCAGCCGAGCTTACCTGCCACACGATATATGCAGAATGAGCCTGTTTAATTTCTTGAGCGATGTGCTTGGTGCTCTCTGTACTGTTTTGCAACTAAGCAATGAATGAAGATTTGTTTAATTTTAGTAAAGATGTATCGGTTACAATACGTTAGTTAGCTCTGTGGCATGGAAAATTGTGGTTTTCTATTTAAGGTGTTATATAGCACTGTTTAAAGACACTGTGTATGGGCATGTTACACGGGATGCACAAAACAACTGGCGTCATTACTGTAATTTTAATTTCAAGATGTCCATCACTAGGAAAATCAAGAGCTTTTAAGTGTGTTCACAATACCAGAGAAGAACTGCAGTGATGTATTTCAAACTATTGTCCGAACAGTGGGCCTAAATACCTGTTTATACAATTATGCTATCATACATCTCAGTCAGAAGTGCCACTCAGCCTGATTGGCTTATAGACACTGTGCCATCACAACCTCAACTTCATGAACTGATGATCACTATCATCATCAGCCTGGCTACGCCCACTGCAGAACGAAGGTCTCACCCACGTTTCGCCAGTCAAGTCGGTCCTGTTCTTGCTGCTGCCACTTTATACCGGCAAACTTTCTAATCTCACCTGCCCACGTAACTTTCTGTCTCCCCTTCACTCACGTGCCTTCTCTTTGAATCTAGTCTGTGATCCTTAATGACCAGCCATTCCCTTGCCTTTGCACTACATGCCCTGCCTATGACTATTTCTTCTTAATTTCAACTGTGATGTCCTCAACTCCTGTTTGTTTGCTGATACACTCTGCTCTCTTCTTGTCCCTTAGGGTTACACCTATCATTATCTTCCATTACTCGCTTTGTCGTCCTCAACTTAAGTTAAACCCTCCTTGTAATCCTCTAGGTCTCTGCTCCGTAGGTAAGTACCGGTAAGAGGCAGCTCTTGTATGCCTTCCTCTTGAGGGATAGTGGCAATCTACCATTCATGATTTGAGAATGCTCGTAAAATGGGCTCAACCCCATTCTTATTCTTTTAGTTACTTCAATCTCGTGGCTCGGCCCCACAGTTACTACTTGTGCTAAGCACACATACTCTTTCACAACTTCAGGTGCACTGTTACCTATCTCGAACTTGCACTTCGTCGATGACATTGCATAGGTGAGTTACTCAGGGGGCGAATTGCAATTCGTGATTACTGAATTAGACAAGAGCAGAAAGGTAGGTCTTAAAATCAATCAGCAGAAAGCGCAAGTAATGTGCAAAAACCTCGGAAGAGAACAGCACTTCGAGGTGATCACTATGGTAATATCCAAATATTATTCCTTCACAACTTCAATTACAAGTCATACTCCTCGGAGCAGATATTCAAGTGCTTTTCAATGCAAGTGGCCATCAGATGCTTAATTTTGTGGCCATATGCCCCATATATTTTAGTCTACATGAAATACAAGTTGAATTTTACAATTTTATGAGTGAAAAACAAAGACATTATGTGGCATATTGTAGCGGAGGCTCCACGTAAATTTTGGCCAACCTTTACAGGCACTTTAAGAAAAGACGTATTTGCATTTGGCATATCTGAATTTGGTTGCTAATTGCACGTAACAAAGTGAGAGCCCGCGTACTTCACTTGGGTTGTGTTACATCTCAAGTACGCACTTTCCAACCATGGAGCATTGGTGTTGTAATTTCTTCAATGGCTTGAAGCTGTGATTTATTAATGAAAACATGAATATACGGATGAAGATAAAGTGAGGCTAAGCCTGCGCTCTTCTGTGTTTCCTCATTTTACCCCTGTGGTGGCCCTTATGCTGTGCGCTCTTTGTGATGCCTCCCCAATTGGCCCAAGCAACCACTCTGTGAGAGTTTGTTCAGAATTTTAAACTTTTTTTATGTGAATAGCCTTCTTGGGAAACTTAATCCGCATCCAGCCTTCCTTCAATGTGTTAGAGCACGACAAGGACAAAGGCGTACCCACGACTCCTTAATAAAAAAACAAATGTTAGCCATTCCACCCTGTCAATATGGACAAGCAGCAAAGCTGTTGGGTACAATATACAGTGCTCACATGGCAGAGGCGAGTCCGTTAAATAAAGAAAAAAAAAGCAGAGGCCAGTCCAGGATCAAACGCCGGGCTGTGCTCACATCTCTCTGTAGAGTCTACGCGACACATGGATGATGACACCACTATCAAGGTGCACATGAAGTGACATTTACTTGCCAAGTCCACCTACAAGACAACATGCTCCGCTTCATGACATGAGTTGTCTTGCTTGGCGCATTTCATGCACGATCTTCAAATGTGTTTTCCGCCTGCTGATGCCGTTTAGTATCTCGTAGCTGTTCCCTTCGTCTAGTCGGCTCATCATTCTTCGGGAGTGCTAACTATACGTGGCCATACCATAGCTGCTGCAGAACATAATGGGCGGCTTTTCAACTGGTTGTTCAGTTGGTTTTACTGTGCTCCAGTGTGAAGGTTTTTTCTCTGCTGTAAGTAGGCTTCACAGTGCAGCACACAGTGTGGGAAAGCCAGCTTCGAAATATTAACCTTACAGTGATGCTCATAAAGTTGTCTTCACTTTTAAACGCGAATGCATTACTAAAAAGATATTTTTGCCAAGTAAAAGTAAGCCTTTTATCTTTTGTGTATTTTTTTCTCAAAGTTCCAATTTGCGGACTTTACGAAACCTCGGATCTCAGCCACATGAAGCTTCGCTGTAATGAAGGAACTCTGGATCCTCATACACGATGCTCTGGCATTTTACCACTCACGCGAACAATTTACACGCATGTCGGAGAACTGCAGTATTAGCGACAATGTCGGGAGATGGCGCAGAATGTCCAGGAAGAGAATGGTCCCACTCCCATTCTTCAATGCATGTCTCATGATGCGTTTCCCTATTGGGTTGTGTAATAAGGCCGGTGTGTCGCAACATATATTCATAGATTGTTGTGGCTTTAATGAGGACGTCGTCGCTCGTAGGATGGAGTAATATCATCGGGCTGTTTGTTCTTCTGTTTAGCTTTTATGAGTTCGTTCTTAGATTGAGCGTCGTCCTTCGGCTTTGTCATAGCCAGTAACTCGAGCTCCGTCGAACATCGGGCTCTTATTGTTTCGCTTAAGCCAGCTAAGCGGAAAGGAGAAAAAATGGAAGCACTTGCAGTGAAAAGAAGTACGGAACGAAAAATATATATGTAGTGTTGCCTGTCACTGCAGTTAACGTTGCCGGAGGAGAAAATAAATTGGGGAAAAAATAACAAGGCAGCTCGCACTACCAAGCCTAAAGAAAGCGCGAAGCCAGGTGTCCTTCTTTGTTTCTTTTTATTTTTTTATCTTTTTCTTTTCTCTCTATTTTTTCGTGTCCCTATATCTATTTCTTCCTTTCTCTATATATGTATTTTTTTCCTCTTCATGTTTAGCATTTCTCTTTCGATTTTTACATTTCTGTATATCTTTCTTTCTATGCTGTGATTTACCCTCTTTTCCTTGCCACATCCCTTTCTCACCTACATGTTATGTATCGTTCCGCTAACGCGTATAGAAAGCCGCGCGGTTACGTGTTCGGATCGTGCGATCTGAAGGCGTCGAATTCCGCTGCGTCAGGATATTTTTAAGCACGAATTTCTTCCCTCCCCACACCAGGCACATGGGGAGGGAGAGAGGCAGCACATGACGAAGAGAGCATGCGCTATAGCATAGTTGTTTTGCGTTGCACACGCTACAAATGTGGAGGTCATTCACGTGCATGATTGAAGATATATATTGTCACGTAGTCGTGACGTAGACAAATGCAGCAGACTCGGTGTTCAGCTCAAACTGTTTATTCTGCCACACCAGCTTGGAAATCTGAAGGGCAGATTACATGAACACACGGGCACTGATAGCGGGGAACCGAACGTCGGCCGGCGACCAATTGACAAGCGGTGATGCGCGTTGGCATTTATACAGGTGCCGTCGAATATGCTGGCGTTATCGCCAGCGGCCACGTCAGTTCCAGAATAATCTGTATTGTTCTCGAAGCGGGCGTAATCTTAACGAAATGATCTATCACAGCCCCGAAGCTTCTCGCTGTTCGCGCTGAGCATTGCGTGCAGTGTAAAATAACAAAACTTGTGCAAAGAACGTGACAATATACTGAATATGAACAGAGGTTCTTCTGGCTGCCGTAATAAATATTTTACACTCAGAGAGTAATGCAACATAGGAAACAAAACAATATTTAATTTATCCGAACAGTTTCGGCTGGTGGACCAGCCTTCTTCTCTTACGTCCTCAGAAGAAGGCTGGGCCGCCAGCTGAAAGTGTTATAGGATGCACGTACCTGCATAACACCACTATATTTGGCAGGCGAAAACATGGACGTCGCGATAGCCTGGATTCCAGTATAGACGCAGACGAATACGCTCGTCGACATTCCAGATAGCTGCGTGTCTGCGCGTTTTACGAACAGTAATATCTTCATTTTTTTTTTCTTTCACTGAGTCGGCCTATGCAGGTTCACGAACTTGTAGCGTTATGCCGAGCTTGAGTTTGGCTGGCCTAGCGCGTAGTCAGCGTTAACGCACGTGATAAACAAAAGAGAGATTACAACGGCTTATGGAAAACGCGCAAGTGCGGGCAGACTGCTTGTGAATCTCAAATATACTTAATCATGGCTCGCACATTTGTAAAGCTGGCTTCTGCCTTCAAGCACTTTTTTTGTGTGTGTGAAAAAGCCAGCATCGCAGAGCGTTGGTGAACCACCGATACATCGTGAATGCATTGTATGCGTGCGCATCGAAAGGAGGGTGAAATAAAAACGCATGACCCCCCACACTCCTTCAATGAACCCCAGCATTCGCCTCTCTAACCCTCCCCCTATACGCTACGATGCAACTAGTTTTGGATCCCCTCCGAGACAAAATCCTGTTCACGCGGCATAAATATAGCCGGCGCTTTCGAGAAAACTGTCAAAATGCCTCAAGGTTTGATTGATTGATATCTGGGGTTTAACGTCCCAAAACCACCATATGATTATGAAAGACGCCGTAGTGGAGGGCTCCGGAAATTTCGACCACCTGGGGTTCTTTAACGTGCACCCAAATCTGAGCACACGGGCCTACAACATTTCCGCCTCCATCGGAAATGCAGCCGCCGCAGCCGGGATTCGAACCCGCGACCTGCGGGTCAGTAGCCGAGTACCTTAGCCACTAGACCACCGCGGCGGGGCAAAATGCCTCAAGGTGAAGTAGTGGTTGAACACAAAATACCTATATCTGTTTGTTGTCAAAAAAAAAAACAATTGAGAATATTAGATACAGCGTCCCCCACCATGGAACGGTAACAGGTCACCTATTGCAACTTTGAAAGAATAGCTGCTATATATATATATATATATATATATATATATATATATATATATATATATATATATATATATATATATATATATATATATATATATATATATAAGTCTTCCTGGATTCGGTCGAATTATACGTCATCAGATGAAGTGGACTAGCAAACGAAAAACGATGCTTTATTGACAACGTTACGGCCGGGGACCGGCCTTCGTCATATGCCCTGACGAAGGCGTCATGATCTTAAATAAGAGGGAAGAGAGAGAAAGAGGCAAAAAGAAGAAAAAAGAGAATATAAGCTGGATTCCCCCGAGCGCCCCTATTCACTCTTCCTCCACCTCCCTCTCTCTCCCTTTTCACCTTTGGATGTCTGCGGTCTGTGTATCCTTCCTTTCACTAACACATTGTTCCCGACCAGACGGCAAGAGCTTTTGTAAGAAGTTTAAGCCTTTAACTACTCATGGCCTCGTCGACATCTCGTCGTTGAAAGAGGGGCGCAGCGTATTGCCGCACAGGCTGGCAAGCGGGTGTAATGTCAATTCTAAGTAGTAGTTAGGCGATCTTTACAGAGCAAGCGGGGCGAAAGCTTCCCCTGATTCAAGTTACCCACACGGATTCTGTGAGAACACAAAGACTCCTGTTCAAAAAGTGCTCATAGAATTCTTCAAGGCATGCCTAAAGTAAGTACTATGTGTATTCTGAAATAAAAGTTTACATTTTCTGGCCGAATCATCTCTGCTTTTTGCTAAAGACTAATGTAACAATCTATTTTAGATAAATTTGTTTGTTAGCAATCTGTCGCTATACCTGCTCTACAAACGTGTACGTAGATATTGATTTCTTCCTTCCTCCGTCGAATCTGTCGTGCATTTCATAAACCGTTTTATTAATCAATACATCTTGAAGTTCTCCTCTGCATTCTCTGATTTTCGGGGACGGCTTTAAGCTCTCCCATTGTAGAGTACCTGGTACTCTAAATCGTTACCCACTTTTCCTACCCCCCCTCCCCATAGTAGAGTACCCTGTACTCTAAATCGTTACCCACTTATTCTGATCTCCCCCCCCCCCTCCATTCAAAGCTCAGAGCGCGCCCATAGTAGAGTACCAAGTACTCTAACTCATTAACCACTTATTTTATACTCAAAGCATTGCGGGACGGCTCTCCCGAAGTTGAGTACGAAGTACTCGAAATCGTTAAACATTTTTTTTTAACACAAAGCATTGCGGGACGGCTTTAAGCTCTCCCATACTAGAGTGCTCTAAATCGTCACCCATTTTTTCTATACCCCCCCCCCCCTCTTCGGGACAGCTTTGAGCTCTCCCATAGTAGAGTACCTATACTACTCTAAATCGTTACCCACTTTTTCTAAACACTCTTCAGTGTGAGGCCCACACGATGGCCTAGTGCTCTCCCATAGTAGAGTACCAACTACGCCAAGACATTCACCAGTTTTTTTCTAAACACGCGATCATCATGTATTCTATGGCTGTATTGGACGGAATGGCTTTCGACTGCGTTTTATCCATCCTCCAAGCTGCGCGTTTTGTGTATTTATGAGCCAGCCCAAGCAGCCATGTTTAACAATTTTTTCTGTGACTTCGACGTGTATTTTGCAACACGTATAATCTGACTGTGTTCCGTAAGTTGCAGTGATGCCAACCAGAGAGACTTATCCTTACATCTAGGGATTCTTTTACCTCATTTAGAGATCTCGCGTCTTTTTTGTTGAATCTAGAGAATTTCATAAGGCTGTGGAAATGTCACATTTCACGGCTTGATTAAAGGCATTACTAAGTGACCACTCTCTTTCACCTAGAAAGGCTGTAAAAAATGATAATTTCGGCTATGTCTTTTTTTTTAATTTGAGGTAGCCTTGGGGTTCTTATGAATTGTGTGAAGGGGATAGCAGCTAGTTTTTGTAATGTGAGATCGTTATAGTCTGATATTGCGGAAAATTAAGCTATGTAGTCGTAAGAGTTGAGCACGCGCATATCATGAGCTCCCTGAGTGATTGCTGCACTGTGAAACAAAGGTAAATTTTGTCTTGTAGTGAATATAAACATATGTCAAGATTACGCTGACTGCGTGCCTTCACAGAGTGAAGTCTCCATGTGAAATACTTAGGAATATTATAGGACAGAGCTAAATAAGAAACTGAGCGTAAAAGTGAATAAATTTAGATTTGGCCAAATTTAGGTGGAGCTGATCGAAAGCGCAGAGGGAAGGCGTAGCTATATCAGCCAGGAATAATTGATACGTAGGGTTTAATGTCCCAAAACCACCATGTGATAATGAGAGACGCCGTATTGGAGGGCTCCGGAATTTTCGACCACCTGGCGTTCTTTAACGTGCACCCACATCCTGAGCACACGGGCCTACAGCATTTTCGCTTCCATCAAAAATGCAGCCGGAATTTGATACCGCGGCCTGCGGCTCAGCAGCCGACATGGAGGAAGGACATGACAGCCGAGTACTTTAGCCACTAGCTAGACCACCACGGCGGGGCTATCAGCCAGTAATAGAGCGTCCACTTACACACCTTCCTCCTTGTACTTACATCATATGAAAATTGTAGCAGGCATTGCAAATGTGGAAAATTAAGAATAGCACCTAAGCTGTCAAGCTGCAAGTACAAGAAAGGCGCGACAAAGTTGCGGTTGACCGAATGATCACATATATTCTTCAATGCGTGTGCAAAGCGGCAACAGGTGCCATTTGCAAGCACTTGGCCACAGAGCACATTATCTTAATACTTTTTTAAAACTCAATTAGTCTGAATAATGACATTATAAATATAATCTAAGAATTTTTCTTGCAATCTAGGGATGTTTTGAGGATCAATCTAGCGATAAAATGCCTCCATGGGTTGGTCGTGCTCAAAGCAGGTGTTCTGTGGCTGAAAACGCTCGTGTCACCCAGGACAGCAGAGGCGGCCGCGTGCTCTATGATCTATGATAGGATCTATGATAATATTCGGGGTAGTTCTGTACTGTTTGAAGCCAGGACGGGTGTATTGCGAACCAAGACTTATCGGGCCAAACACAAAGGGGTATGTTAGAAGTGTGGCAGCTTGGGCTAGTTGGTATGGCATGAGTATGGCATAAGTCATCAGATGAGGTGGGCTAGCAAACGAAAAACGATGCTTTATTGACAACGTTACGGCTGGGGACCGGCCTTCGTCAAAGCATACATCATGGCATCCATGTGTGTGCCATGATGTATGCCCTGACGAAGGCGTCATGATCATAAATCAGAGAGAGAGAGAGAGGAAAAAAAGAGAATATAGGGTGGACTCCCCCGGGCGCCTCCTTTCACTCTTCCTCCCCTTCCTTCTCTCTCCCTTTTCACCTTTAGGATGTCTGCGGTCTGTGTATTCTTCCTTTCACTAACGCATTGTTCCCGACCAGACGGCGCCGCTGGGCTCTGGCGGTTCGGTGTGGGGGAAAAGAACTTGTTTTAAGAAGTTTGAGCCTTTAACTACTCAGCGCCTCGTCGATATCTCGTTGCTGAAAGAGGGGCGCCGCGTATTGCCGCACAGGCTGGCAAGCGGGTGCAATGTCAATTCTTGCCCGCTTCTGGATTACGCGTGCAGTAGCTAGGGGCCTCCCAATTGTGGACAGGGGTGCTGATGGGCATGTCATGCTTGGCACAATTGATTGGATAGTAAGGTAAAAACAGGACAGAAACATACGACAGCTGTACTTAGGAAGAGTAGTTACACTTGGAAATATTTTGAGTTGTCCATTGTCTTTGCAGCTGCAGTGCCGTGAACTCAGATATTATTTTCATTATTGCTGTTATTGTTTTCTAATGCTTTAATTCCTACAAGTGTACCCGGATTCAAGGGTGTTAAATCGGTGGATAAGGTATGACTCTCGTTGTTCACGTTCTCAGTTTGATTTAAATCCCGTCTCTAAGAGTGTTACTGATAGTTTGTCGAATGGATGGTCGGGAAGATTGAGATGTTTTGATAGAGGTAGACTTGGGGCTGATTTCGCATTGGCTCCGTGATTATTGAAGCGAATCCTAATTGGTGTTTCTGTTTGTCCGATGTACTGCATACTGCGCACGTTGCATTCGAGTAGGTATACCACATTAGAGGAATCGCACGTTAAGTTTCCTCATATGTAATTATATATATATATATATATATATATATATATATATATATATATATATATATATATATATATATATATATATATATATATATATATATATATATATATATATATATATACAGAGGTAGAGATATTTATTCATTGCTTGATTGATTCAAAGTCACAGAAGTTCACTAATAAATGCATTGCATTTGAAGTTAAACAATTGTCAAAGGCCAGCTTTTATTAGTGTAATGCATGAATGTACCAGTGCTCTATCTGGCTTATTAAATGCATATTATTTAATTTATTGTTATATAAATATACAAAACACACCTATTTCATTTGGAGAACCCTCTGAGGAAAGTAGCATGTTGTGATCGTAAATCTGTGGTGGCTGGATGGCTCACAGGGATGTTGTCACCCTCTAACCACATTGCTTGTATTACCTCTGTTGGCAATAAAACGCCAATGATAACCCAATTTCTTTCATAGACAGTGCCAAGTTTACTGTCTACATCCCAGGTCAGTGGGCTTCGGCTGAAGGCTGCTGTTGCGAACACGTGTTGCCACTTGCATTATATCGTCAAAAAGTGTTGCAATATCAAAAAAAAAAGTATTTTTCGAGTTCAAAAAACAATACCTCCCTGCAACTTCACATATCTTTAGCTATTATATATAACTTTATGTATACTCTTAGTCCACTAAGTGACCAGCAAATTTGGTTTTCATTGAACACTGAGCTTTTATCTAAAAAAGAAAGCGAAATTGGAATTCCTTTTTCTGACGAGACATCTTGAGCACCTTAATCGTTTTTACTTCATAGCATGTTGAACAGGCTGCTTTGACATTTTATTTGTGGCGAGTTATTTTGATGCTTTCACAGTGAATATCGAATTTCACAAATTTATTCAATTTGGCTCGTGCCAAAATCACTTAATGAGTTTATATACATAAATAAGTAATTTATTTATAGTTACATTATCACATTAGCTTGCCATAAACACCATTTTATCGTGGCTAACCTCCCTGTCCTTCCTCATTTATTCCTCCTCCTCCTACATTTTATCGAGTGCATCCCATAGACGTCCTTTGAATGAAAATTGTTGTTTGATACTCTCTAGCTGAGTCTGCGAAAAGATACAAACTAGCACGAACAGGCAGAAAAATTTCCGTCTACAGAATTTAGCAAGCAGAGCAAGTTTTAAACACAAAGAAAAATGTGGTGATTTTTAAGCCAGATTTTGCAAAAAGCTGTTGGAGAGTGAGAATCATTTTAATGGAGAGTTGAGATGTTTTTCTGGCTTTTTGTCTGACATGTTACTCCAGATACTGGGTGATAAGTATGATATATGCAGTGATAAACACATAACACATACACTCACACACGTGCACTACACTATTTACAATGTTTTTTTTCAGATTTGGGGTCCAAAAGAATGTCAGTAGCACTTTTGTGGTACATAACGCACTGGAGCTACTTTGCCATGGGATTAAAATATCTGGTGAAGTTACATAGAATGAGTCTCCTTAAAAAGTATAAGTGATTTTTGTCTAAATCTAACAAATTTTGTCATTTTGGATTATATTTATCATAAAATTTATCTCGTGTTTGTTAGATAAGATTTCGCTGTAATTTTCAACAATAAAAACACATTCCCCTAGAGTTATTCAAACAAAAGACCAAATTGAATGGTACTGCGCGATATCACTTGCACTTTTCAAATACTTTCACACCATTAATTTTGACACGTCAACTCTACCATGCTGTGTCCAAACTTTTAGTGCATGACTTCATCAGTGTACTGTTATAATTTACTTTAGAGTTCTGCCTCTAAACTTAGGTTTACAGACATTAACAAAGTAGTACGACCTTTTCGAGACAGTGTATTGCAGGGCTCCAGACAATTTGAACCCCATTGGGTTCTTTATTGTGCCCTAGTATTCCACCTGACATGGTTCTCTAGGATTTCACTTCTACAGAAATGCAACCGTGGTGCCTGGATCAATCAAAGCCGCATCTATTGGGCGAGTACTGTACGAGCCACTGAAGCGGCACCACCTCTGAAAATACAAGCGCATACATGTGCACCAGCCTATACATGCAAGCACTTCTCTTGAATAAAAAATGATTTTTTTTGTGGCTGAAGTATTTTCTTCCTATTTTTTTCTTCAGGCTTAAAAATAGCATAAAAAACATTCACAAACTTTGTGAACAATGACTAAGCAGCCCAAAAATTGATAGAGGAATTTCATTTCAAAGGGAAAGGGACTTTGGTGCATTAGAATTGTCATTTACTGATTTTATTGCAAGAAACTCCTCAAGGCCCTCACTTGTAGGGATATATTGCATAAGGAGGAGGGAAAAAACAGCTAAGCTGTAGCATCAATAAGAAGTAGAACAACAATACTCATCAAACAAACACCTAAAATAAAGTGTGACATAACAAAAAAATTCTGAGAATAGAAAGGCTCTAGTGAGACAAACTACAAATAGGTTATATTTTTAATAAGTTTATTAAATTTAAATGTATTCATTTCAGTTGCCATATAAGGAAACAGCCAGTTCAACTTGATAATGGTTTTAGGGATGAATGATTTAGCAAAGTTGGAAGTACGGCAAGCTATGTGTTTATTTTGAAAGGACGATGGTGATGTGGAAATATTATTGAAAAAAAATTAAGTAATGAGTGGCAGTATATTTTATAAAATATAGGTAAACAAGCTAGTGTACAATGATGGTAAAGGTTATCAAGACCAGCACAAGCCTTTAGGACTGACATACCAATGAAATGGTAGTAATCAGAAAAAAATAAAATAAAATCTGTTGCATTTTTCGGGAGAAATCGATGTTACCTATGGTGTAGGCCTAATCCAGGTGCCACATCTATGAAGTATACTCTATATTTTGGGATGAATTGAAGTAAAGTGGGTGAGTTTATGCACGTGTGCAGGAGCATGTTGTAGAATACAATATAAGAGGCAAAGAGACAGTGGCAGCTACAAAGCGAAGTAGGTATGACGGTTTCATGTCAGGTCAAACATAGAATGATCATTTAAATAGTTGATAGTGGTAGCTGAATCAACATTTATATCATTGAGAGTATGTGAAGTTCAGAAAGCAGCATGAACCTTTTTGTAAACGTGACAAGTTTAGCCTTACACTTATTTAGAAATGTAGCCATGATGAGCACCAAGCCGTAATTGAACAGAGGTTGCTTTATAATAACTGGTAGTTAGAGTTACTTTTCATGGCTCAGTACACAACAAATGTGGTCATCAGTGAAAAAGTCTAATTTGAGAAAAAATACATTTAGGCAAATCATTAACAAATATTAGAAATGAACAGGGCGCCAAGGAAACTTCCCTGCAGTGTGCCAGATGTTACTTGAGCCGTCGAAGAGTTAGAGCCATTAACAGAGGTGAATTGACTGCAATATCAGAGGAACCCTTGTATACTAAGATGTGTGTGTGAATGTTCAGTTGTGTTAACTACAGAGTCTATGGCCCGTATTCACAAACCAACCTTGGCCTTTCCTCGAGTTTTCCTCAAGCTTCTGTACCCTCTACATGTGTTATAAAGGCACAAAAATGATAAGAAGGTAAAACGAATACAGGCCAACTTTGTACAACAAGCGCAACGAAGGCTTACAACTGATAAGAAAAACTTGAGGTAACACCAAGGATGGTTAGTGAATACGGCCCTATGGTCAGAGACCCAATCAATGCATCGAAAAAACTGGGAAACAAGGTTTCAACTTGAAAGCCAGTGTCTATTAATAAGCCATGAGTAAATTATGTCAGCTGATGGTCACAAGGAAATTTCTTACAGAAAATGTGGTATTTAAACATGAAGTAAACTTTGAAACAATTATTTGAGTTTGAATGATGCCTTCAAGGAGCTTGGAAAAAGTGTAAGTTAAAAGAATGGGTCTGTAGTTTAAATAATCAGGGCAGATGCCTGATTAGAACATTGCATAACTTGGCTTCACACCAGTCATGAGGAATGCAGAAAAAGAATAATGATCAATAAAAAAAGTGCAGTAAAGGCTTCAAAAATACACCCAAATATATTTTTTATATATCGTTGCTAAAAACAAGGAGATCCATACTTGCAACATCTTTATTGTTTGTAAATAAAGAAAAAATACCGTCTTTACTGATGACTACAAATTTATTGCATAGAAAAAACAAATCATGAAATGAACTAAACACTCGAAAAGGAGTAACCATTTCAAGAGTGAAAACAGATGAGAACGCTTTCATAATAAGATAGGCAGAATGGACGCCATCCAGCTAGTTAACGTTCAGATGCATCAGAATGTAAATGTGGCTTATATTACATTGCAAAATCTCCAGGGTTTATTACATAGCATAGTGGACACGCAGGGGCGTCTGCGTAAGCAGGCGTTTGGTGTGTAGCGACACCACGGACCCGAGCTAACGGGGGAGGGTGGGTTTTCACCAGTGATGGATTGGCCGCCCTGGTGCAGTATCTGGCCACTGCCTCCCACATGCATACGTCAATTAACTCACGGCCCTCAGTCCCCAGCAGCTGCGAAGCAACTGACCACGGCGGCGGTCAGATCTGCATTGCAGCAGAGGGTGCTAAGAATCTCTGGATCCCGACAGGCCGCCATTGGAACCTGACCTTGGCAACGTTTATTGGTAGAACCTTATCTAGTGAGGCAAGTCTAGCTGTACTATTCGAGAAGCTAGAGGGTGTTAAATGGGATATAATAGGGCTCAGTGAGGTTAGGAGGATAGATGAGGCCTATACGGTGCTACAGAATGGGCACGTCCTTTGCTATCTGGGCTTGACTGACAGAAGATAACTGGGAGTGGGGTTCCTAAATCCCAGAAGCATAGCTGGCAACATAGAGCAATACTACAGCATTAATAAAAGGGTGGTAGGTATCGTAATTAAACAGAGTAAAAGATACAAGATGAAGGCAATACAAGCTTATGCGCCTACATGCAGCCATGATGACGCTTCAATCGAAAGCTTCTATGACGACGTGGAATGGGCAATGAGTAAGGTAAAAACACAGTATACTATAATTATGGCAGACTTTAATGCAAAGGTAGAGAAAAGGCAGGCTGGAGACCAGGCAGTAGGAGATTATGGCATCGGTACTAGAAACGCCAGAGGAGAGCTACTAGTAGAATTCGCCGAACGTAATAATTTACGGATTTTGAATACCTTCTACCGAAAACGAGAAAACCGTAAGTGGACAAGGAGGAGCCCTAATGGGGAAAATAAGAACGAAATACACTTTATAATGAGCGCACACCCAGGCATCGTGCATGATGTGGAAGTGGTTGGCAGGGTATGATGCAGTGACCATAGAATGGTACGGTCTCAAATTTACCTACACTTGAAGAAGGAACGACAGAAACTAATACGCAAGAAGCCAATCAATAAACTACCACTGAGAGGGAAAGTACAGCAATTCAGAGTGTCGCTTCAGAAATGGTACTCGGCTCTTATTGAGGACACCAACCTTAGCGTACATACAATGAATGATAATCTGACGAGTATCATTATGGAGTGTGCAGTAGAAGTTGGAGACAGGGTAGTTAGACAGCACACTGGCAAGCTTTCCCAGGGAACGAAGATTCTCATTAAGAAGCACCAAAGCATGAAAGTCTCAAGTACAACAGACAAAATAGAACTGTCAGAGCTTTCGAAGTTGATTAGTAAGCATAAGGTATCCAACTTGGAGAGAATTGAACACACTCTGAAAATGGAGGAAGCGTCAAAGCAGTGAAGAGGAAACTTGGAATAGAGAAAAATTGGATTTATGCACTAACGGACAAAGAAGGCAAAATAACTACGAATATGGATAGGATAGTTGAAACAGCGGAGGAGTTTTACAGAGATCTGTACAGTAGCCGGGACAACCATGACCTTAATACTATAAGATTCAGCAGTAACCCAGATGACACCCCACCAGTAATGATAGAACAAGTCAGAAAAGCCTTGGAGAGCATGCAAAGAGGCAAAGCTGCTGGTGAGAATCAGGTAACATCAGATCTGCTGAAAAATGGAGGACAGATTGTGTTAGAAAAACTAGCCACCCTGTTTACGAGGTGTCTCCTGATGGGAAGAGTATTAGAGTTTTGGAAGAATGCTAACATCATCTTAATACATAAGAACGGAGATGACAAGGACTTAAAGAATTACAGGCCGACCAGCTAGCTCTCCATAATATACAAGCTATTTACAAAGGCAATTGCTAAGAGAGTTAAGAAAACATTAGAAATTAATCAACCAAAGGAACAAGCAGGATTTCGAACAGGCTACTCAACAATCGACCACATTCATACTATCAATCAGGATAAAAAGAATAAAATGGGGAGAACATACAGCTAAAAGGCTTTCAAAAAAAGAAGTTTCAAGGCTTATCTCATCAAAATCAGAACCTACAATTCGTATAGGCTTCGTGATAAACTGAGTTAGGCGAAAGTCTGAACAAGCTTTTATAGTAAGGCATGTGCTACCTTATCACTAGCCGAGATAGATAAAGTGACAAAACTGATACCTGGAAGTTTAAAATTGCCGAACGTTTATAACTAACACTAAATTTGGCGTAGGTGAGGAGGCGACCAAATTTGTCAATAGACCATCATATAAGGTCAGGAGTATTTTGCTTGGCCCTTTAGACCCACATGTTTTTGTCCTGCCACTGTTAAGCTTCAGTTATGGACTAAGTAGCCAAGAAGGGCGTCTCTTAATCTGTCTATGTTATGAGAGATTAAGGTGCATGTGTCTTATCACTTTAGGTCATCGTGCACAATGAATGCATGGATTCGTAGCAAGCAAACCAACGCAATGCAGGCATCACACATGAAGCAAGCACTTCAGCTCCTTAGTCAGACATATGATCGCAGCACTTCCAACCATGCCCTGGTCACCTGAATAGCGAGACGTGAGGACTTCGTAGATCATGTGAGTTTTTTGACAAAATTGTAGTGCTTTTGTAATCTAGCTGCTATAGGCAACATTGAAAGAGGCTCTCGTGTAGTGCCAGGATTGCCAGCCTAGTGTCGACTGTAGTAACATTGCTGCCGCAGGTGAAATTAATGAAATAGTGTGGTTTTAATGTTGGGTGTTGCATTGATTGAATTGATGGCAACCTGTATAGTATGGCTAGTAATTCAAGTAGTAATGGGTTAGTCATTTTTATCTCATTCGTGAAGAAAGGTTGGATGAAAACAGCTTGTATACCTTTCTCTTATGTTGATGATAATAACCTTTCCACTTGGAAAAGGTTTCTACATGCATACAAGGCTACAATAGTCAGCCCTGTCGATAGCCGTACAAGGTTTACAAGTCCTCAATGCAAACCAATTTCTTCACTATAATGCGCTAAAAAGAGAAAAAAAAAACCCTAAGACCACCTGCAAGTGCTTTATATGGCAGTCTACTTGCGAACATATTCAACTCATACTTAGTGGAAGTGCAGCAGCACATCGTAGCCACATGAATTAAGATGTGTGACCCTGGGCATGAAGGAGGTCAAGCTGGTTTGCTTCGTGGTCCAGACACGACTACCTGGTCTAGAGGCACGGGCAACATGGCCAACGTTCCAGATTTGTTTAAAAGAAATAAGCGGACCATCTATTCCTAAGAGTGTAAGCATGTGAGCATTTTAATATCCAGTGCAAGGGTATGGTTAGCACAGAAGCTTAACGTGGCATGCATAGCACCTACATAAATGACCTTATGGTTAACTTTTTTCATATAAGGCCATCAATAGTGTGCTGCATGAAAACTGAAACTTGCATACGCAAATTGGAACGGATTCTTGATTTTAGCAGCGCACTGAAAGATCCTCGTTTCTCAGAGCACTGCTGAAATCAATAACAATAATGTGCTGTCTGCGACACAAGTTGACAAGTTTTTTTTAAGCACATATTGGACTGAATCTTCATGAATGCCGCCTCCTTAGATTTCGAATGTTTGGTTGTCCCAGCAGAATTGGACATTTATACGCTTGTTCAACAATCGATGCACTTTCTTGCCGAGACGTACAAGGACACACAAAACTCCAGGCCCGTAAGCAAATACGATGCAGCTGACTGCATAGTTTCCTCCGCCACTGGGTAAGCAATGCTGTTCGCGCTATTTATTGAGGCTCTGATGACTGAAAAACGCGCCGCAGTAACGTGGTATCAGAACAGCGTCACTGTACGCATAGATTTTGCGAACGAAATGCAAGAATGCACATTATTTGACACTAGACCACCGATTACCTCTCGGTCTACCAAAGAAACACTCTGTCGACAGGCAAGGATGCACATTAATTTGACACCAGACTACCGATTTCCTCTCGGTCTACCAAAGAAACACTCTGTTGACGTTGCGATGCTCTCGTTTTAGCAGATTTATCACACGGTGTTCGGCGAATGCTGTTAACATGGCACATTGCGATGTAGAACGTACAGATGGGTAGTCGTAGGACCAAAATACGCTCCAAACCGAAACCAGGGGCAAACCCGCTGCACCCTCGCGCACAGAACAAACATTCAAGTTATTTTCTTTTTAATAATATTTATAAACCAACAAATAGTTTATTTGGTTGTTAAACTGAGCAGTGTATACTAATCTTACAAAAACACTATACAAAACAAACTATTTATACGATGCAATAATAATTATATATGGCATTAAAACACGTTACGTAAATGTCTAATAACACTTTTGTGAATTTATTGCATTTTAAAGTAATATTTTCTACTTTTTAATAACTTTACGATAAGTTTTTTTTTTAAGTGACGTCACTTTTGTGCGGCATGCGAGCCATTTTTGCGTAGGAATGGCTGCTGCGCCCATGACCTACTACACTCCTGACCTGCCCAGAGAGCACCTCTTCCAGCGCCCACGTTCTAGTTCATACCTTCTGCCGCTAGGGCCGTCACCTACGAGCGGCGTGGCGCTAGGCAGCACCTGTTCGCTGTCGTCTGCTTCAGCCATCGCTGTGGCAGTGCAAATCGTTCTTATTGTGCATGAATTGTGTATGAATGTGTAAAATATGGCAAATAAAGTGATATGATTCCTCGTCAGAGTTGGCTGCATTCGTGTGGACGTTTGAAGCAGAAATAGAACCGTAAAAAAAGCACACAAAGGGTCACAGTGGCAAGCAGACGGGAACTTTTCTACAAATGAAGGAAAATTTATTATGAAAATATTTCTTGAATGAAAACGTAGTCCAACGAGATAAAAAAACTATTGTTAGGCATTCATTGTTCACACTGAATCACGATGGTTCCAGACGATACGCATACACAAATTGCAGAAGATACGCAGAAACACAGTAGGTCGTGTGCAGAAACTTGCAGACGGCAGATAGCTGCAGTAGTCAGCTCTAATAGTGGCCGCGTGCAGTTTTTTTTTTTAGATGAGCTGACACCTCAAATGTAAGTATGGTGTATTGCTGCGTGCCATATTGCAAATCGGAACAAGGCAAACAAAGTAAAGTAAGTTTTCACGAGTTTCCTGCCACAGACATACGGGAAGAATGGATCGAGGCAATTGGAAGAAAAGGTGAGTCTTGTGTTTTTGAGAGTCGTTTCAATTCAGAACGAGTTGCAAGCTAGCAAGAAGCACCAGGGTGCTTTAGTAAACTTTATTTCCGTGTGTTATGCTAATTCACTGAGCTAAAAAACATGAAAGCTTTTTTAAAGTACCGCGGCTAATATGGCAGGCTCCACAAATAGTGCCAAGAAATTTAAATATAGCACACAAGAAAAAAGTAAATATACGAAATCTGTAAATTATGTAAAAATGCGTAGCGGTGGGTTGCGAGGGGTTCGAGCACCCTTCCCGAAGGCTGCCTCAACAAATGCCGCCGAAATCCATAAAAAAATTAATGATATGAAATATTTACGTGCTGCCTCCACAGTTTGTCTCTCTGTGTGTGTGTGTGTGTGTGTGTGTGTGTGTGTGTGGTGTGTGTGTGTGTGTGTGTGTGTGTGTGTGTGTGTGTGTGTGTGTGTGTGTGTGTGTGTGTGTGTGTGTGTGGTGTGTGTGTGTGTGTGTGTGTGTGTGTGTGTGTGTGTGTGTGTGTGTGTGTGTGTGTGTGTGTGTGTGTGTGTGTGTGTGTGTGTGTGTGTGTGTGTGTGTGTGTTTAGCGATGGACAACTCTTGAACACTGGGTGTCACTGAAGTTAGCGACCGAATTTGGTCAAATGTATTTCTCATCTCAAACTTCTATCTTCCCATACAGCTTTGTTCGTTTCTGTATAAGCTTACTTAAGGTAATTAGAAACGTTACGCCGGTAACGAAATGTGGCGATTAACTGTTCACTCTATATAGGGCTGGCAGGCGGTCGGGTATAATGACATAATTGAAGTCCTTCGTGCAATGAGCCCATCGGCTCTGTGAGGGTTAAGAGACCCAGCCGGTGAAACCGAAATGAGGAACCTGGAATAATCAGCGACAGATACTCTATTTATGTGCGTGCTGCATCTGAGATTACATCATGCATGACAAAGATTCGTTTTGGAGAATGCAAAAGAACAAAAACCACTGAAGTCATCGTCGTCAACGGCGGAGTCATTGTACAGGTTAGAGGTTTGCGCTCTAAACCAAGACCAAGGCGCTCAAGTGCGCCTCGGTTTCGGCTCTGTCGTATTGGGTCGCGCTTCGTTACTGAGCAGCCATTAGGAAATTCAGCTTTGTTATGAAACCTTGTATAGCCAATGAGCTCTTCGAATAAAGGGCTTCAAGTATGCCACTGGACTCGACCACGTACCATCACTAAACATCAATCGACGAATGTAGTCATCTAAAAAGACATTTACAAAGGCTGCGAGAAAATATGAAAATGCACTAAATGGGTATACAGGTACTTCCCCAGAATAAAATCGTGGCTATGCTTTTTCTTAACCTCCCCATTTGGCTTGTTACATTTTGGAAAAATTAATTACAAAAAAGGTGTTATGGACTGTTATTTTGCAATCTTGCTAGCCATGCGTATACGCCTTTACCTTTGATGAAGGTTCAGGAAAGCATCGCTGGGAGCCCAGCGACCGGTCGAAGGTATGCAGCCTGCATTTTACCGCTGAAGATTACAGAACAGTGACGAAAAGGAAGATGTTGAAGCCCACAGCCGTGCCTTCCTTATTTCCCGCTTCTCCTGATCCACGTGGGCAAGATCCAATGCCGCGGAAAAAGCGGCTAAAACGAACGCAGGGGGAAACAACGCTGGCACCCATACAAGTAAAAATACTGTAAGTAAAACTTGAAGTCTAACACAACAACGGATAAGAATAATGTTAGCAGTATTCCCTTATGCGTTTAGCGGGACAATATATCTGTCATGCTTCGCTATTTTTTCGGCTTAACAGGGGAACGTCCAACGCAGATTCTTCTCAAGAAGAGCGAGCATCAGCGGAGCCTGGGGAAGTATATAGTTCTGAAAACCCAATTGAAACTGCACAAGAGGCCGAGTGGTTGCATTTTCCATCAAGTCAGGACAACATGGAGGACTGTAGTTCAGTTATACAAGGGGAACACCAGAAGAGGCCAGTGCGGCGCTCCATGACGTCGCAAACGTCGATCGGTTTGAAGAAGATGCGCTCCCTGGTCGCGGCAACTAAGACGTTGCGGCGGAAGTGCAGCAGGCTGAAAGAAATGAACAGTAATTTGCATTCACAGCTAGAGAAGCTAAAGAAAGATTTTTTCGAGATGAAAGCCCTCGCCGAGGCGAATGGCGCTCTAACGCTGCAGGTACGCAGTTACGTCAGTGGACGAATGTTATATTAATCCTTTTATATTCGCACTTAATTTTAAATGACTCTGAACATAATAACAATTTAGGAGTAAGTCAATTCTATCAACATCACCCGTACTACGAGAGGACGTCCGGTGAGCGAAGGAATTCTCGAAACTATAAGAGATTGTAAAGGTGGCGATGCTACCCTTAAGTTCTCGCGCATCGGCTAGCAGTGACGTCATACTTTGACGGCCTCAGGTAATGTCTAAGACTGCTGTGTTAGTAGATGCAAGGTCTGAAGTAGCAAGTTTCAAAGAAATGTTCTCAGCCAATGCGGCCAAGTACACAAGGAGCGACGCAACATAAAGCGACGTGCACGTGTCGAAGATTGTTCGCCAAACTCAGAACATTAAACCTAGTCTTAATTTTTTCTGTTCTAATAGTCGTATGATCGGAACAGGAACGATAGAGAATTATCAGGTACTCATTTATCAGTCTATTAACTTAGTGTCCCTATACTTTTTTGTAAGAAACGTCAGAAAGGGGAGGATGGAAGCTTGCAGTAAAAAACCTGTGAACAGGGGTTGTTCCCATTCTTTAATCGCTGTTTACACACACACAAACACTGAAAATAATCATGAACCAACTCGCTTAATCAGTAGTTTTAGCAAAGTTGTTTCGAGCCGGCGTTCGACAAGCAGGCTTGTTTTCTGAAAGACTGAAATACAATTATAGCCTTAAGGATGACAAGTCCGCTGTCATGATGTCTGCTCGAGAGAAACTCTGTTTATAGATTTTCTTCTTCATATAAATTTACGTGACATTTTAGTGTACGCCGATGCTGGCAATCTTTCTGGTCATACGAAGGTGTAGGCCTGACATAAGGACACGGAATAAAAGAAGGTTGGTGGGTAAGCGCGCACATGAGCAAGTGTTTAAGATACGAAGGTCGGTGTGTACCCCCTTGCGTGATTGGCGCACCCCGAGTTTATTCCTTTATCCTGCGAACAACGAGTTCAAATTTCTGTCGTCGCAAACAATTAAGGACATTGGACTGACAACTGGAAAGACAGTAATTTGCAAGCTGTGTTGTGTTGGTGCTATGGGCCGATCGGTTTATGCTCGTACAGGAAGCCACGCTTGACGCACATGTGATGTCTGCCTTATAAACTTGAGCGAGCAGCATTGCATTCAAAAAGGAAGGAATGGTTTGGAAAGTGTAAGTGAACAGTTTCCGCTAGTCCGTATGTGTGAGTCGGTGGCCGGTTACTGAACATGACGCAAGTCTGAAGTTGCGCAATTCATTAATGTAGCATAGCTGCAATTGAATGTCCACGTGGTGACATGAAACATCTATTATTGTCTTAAGAGTAAACGCATATCTTTTCTCGCGATTATGAATTGTTGAATAAGGAATGATGCCAAATGCAAGGTTTCGACAATCAGGTGCACTATTCTTTGTCAGGACAAGCAACAGCCTCCTTTAGTAGCGTGTGTGTGAACGTTTGCTCACTCTCCCACAACATCTAAACTTGTCTTGACAAGGGCAAGTCCAGTACGTAAATGTCGAATTGTTGGATGCGCCGGCATTCCCTGCTCTACGATGTTTCAGCGGGTCAAGCTTCCATTCTCCCCTGCACTTCCGCTTTCTTCCAGTATGTTATCTTGCGCGTGATTTACGCATTTCAACTGCCCTTTCATCATCAGGAAATGCTGGACGAGAACGACAAGAAGGCTGAATTTTTGAAGGAGCAATTGCAATGCCTGCGTGAGAAAAATCACCGTTGGAAAGAGGTGACCATCAGGCAGGCCATAATGTGGCAAGCTAAATCACCCTGCGGGTACGAAATGTTGCGGAGGTCTGGGTGCCTCACCCTTCCAAGTCGCATGACACTGAAGCGTTACATTGGCTACTGTACTGGAGCAGTTGTTTCGTCGCTAATGAAGCAAAGGCTGCACACGGAAAGCACACACTTGTCCGAACGGGTACGTTACTTCGATCAGAATTATTTACAATATGCACGCGAATAACGAAGGAAGCAGCGCACGCGGCAGTGTTTGACTGATCAAAATACATGCTAGTATAGCCGAATGAAAAGTGATTTAAAGTGAATAAACAGGGACCAGACCTGTGGCAAGGATTACTCGAACGTAAGATGTATTGTTTAAGAGTATACGGCAGTGCGCTATGTTTGCTCTAAACCCTAATCATTTCTGTTAAATTATGGGTCATGTACGGAACAACAAAGAAGGTTATTTATATAATTAACTGTCTCCGCCGATATATAACGCATGTCTGTTAACAGTGAATTCCCCCCCCCCCATTTTTTTTGTTAGGAAAAAATGGGCTCTTTGATTGTGGATGAAATGTCTTTAAAGCAAGCACTGACGTACGAAAAAAAAGGAGACAAAGTCCATGGCCTAGTCGAAATGGGAGGCCTAGAAAAAGAAGTGGGCATTCAGAACGAGCTGGCCACACACCTTCTCGCCTTTGTATTTGTAGGCTTATCAACGCACTACACGTAAGTGAATCATCACTTTGTCTATCACTATACGTTTCGCTGTGACTGAAAGACTAACCCCACCTATAGATATAAAAAGAAAACGTTGTCTTTAATTAACCAATGATGTGCTATTCCGCGACCAGGGCTGAAAGTCTGGGGAGGGGCAGGGGGAGTCGTCTTCTATTTTTTAAGGAGGGCTCCCCCCCCCCCCCTTTCCCCCGGCAAGTCAACTTTAGCATTGTGCACTTATTTGACAAGCGCTCGAGATGAGCAATTGGCTCTCCTCCTCTCTCCAACGGAGTGAGATTTTAAGCCCAGCTGACACCGACGCTACAGAATACTGCTAATTTTTATCTTTTTCAGGCTACCCGTGGGATATTATTTCACGCAGTCAGTAAAAGGAGACCACCTGCATCAACTAACACTTGAAGTAATTAAGTCCATCGAAGAAGCAGGATTCCAAGTGGTCCGACTTGTAGCTGACAACCACGCTTCGAACAAAAAGATGTTCACCATGTTAGGGAATGGGTCGTATGATGCCAGTTGTGCCGTAAGTTGCTAAGTATATATTTTTGCTCTCAGCTCGCATTAAGCTGTGCGCAATGCCTAGTGTAAATATTTTTTTATATGTATTCGCAGTGTGCCCTCAATGTATGCATGGATCGAATCCCAGCTGCGGCTGCTGCTTTTCCGATGGAGGCGGAAATGTTGTAGGCCCGCGTTCTCAGATTTGGGTGCACGTTAAAGAACCCCAGGTGGTCGAAATTTCTGGAGCCCTTCACTACGGTGTCTCTCATAATAATATGGTGGTTTTGGGACGTTAAACCCCACATATCTATCAATCAATGTATGCACGCGCATGCATGCCGTGTTTGAGTGAAAAAAAAAAAAGACTTGGTCGCACAAAAAAAAAAGCCTGTATCAGCATCAGAGCCCCCCCCCCCCCCCTTCTTTTTTTTTAATCAGCGCTGCCATATAAGAAAGCCGTGTCCATAACAAGATTGCTATCAACAGTACAATCGCTGTAAATAGCCCGTCTTTACAAATCAATTGACGTTACGCGTTTGCGTAATGTATGCGCACCTGCATGCGACTGTATGAATGGGTGAGTATACTTAAAGTTTCGGAAGATT